>CM072823.1:35877633-36477633 GCA_036937905.1 Salvia rosmarinus
CTATGGTAGAGTCTCCAATAGAAGGATGTCATCTACATAAAGTGCAAGAAATACCACATCTACCGCTGACATCTAACGATACACACAACTCTCGCTAGGCAACCGGGTAAATCCATGACTTTACCACCTCCATGGAAGCCGAATATGTAACCACTTGAGGCCGCTAAGGAGGTCAGATGGTTCAAGAACTCACCTCGTGGATCTAGATGTGGTACTGGTTTGCCCATGAGTATCATGGTTTACCGTGATAACTCTGTGCAATGGCAAACTCGAAGGAACACGGATCCACAAGGAAAGCAAACCCATAGAGAGAAAGTACCATGTCATACGAGAAATCGTTAGGCGAGGGCGTCTTGATTGCAAAGATTGATCGACGGATAACCTGGCGGATCCATTCACGAAAGCTTTGCCGCAATAAGTCGTTGGGCACGTTAGAGGACTTGAATTGGCTAGATGGCACTCCGCTAAAGCACGCCGCAATAAGTCTACGTCGAGACGGCGTTAGAGGACTTGAATTGCGTAGATGGCACCAGCTAAAGCCTACCACAATAAGTCTACGTTGGGCACGTTAGAGGACTTGAATTTGCTAGATGGCTGCGCTAAAGCCTGCGCATAATAAGTCTACGTCCGGACGCGTTAGAGGACTTGAATTGCGCTAGATGGCACTCCTAAAGCTACCACAATAAGTCTACGTCGGGGACGTTAGAGGACTTAATTGCGCTAGATGGCACCCACTTAGAGGAAACTTTTGTATAAGTGGGAGAAGCGAAAGTGATGGTTTTGTTTGTAATAGCTAGTAGAGACACATTGTATACTAAAAGTTTGCTTTAGTATAAGTGGGAGATTGTTGGATTTGTATCAAAGCGGGTTTTGGTTGAGCTTGTATACAATGTTTCTGTTACCCTATACAATCTCCTATCTGAAATGAATACTTGATTGCATATATCTGGTGTCCCCTTATCTCATATATAAGTTAGATCATACGATTGTGTAGAAGATCACGAAGTCATGTATGATTGGTTGAGCTAATGAGATATAAAAGTTTCCTGGTGAGACAACGAGGACGAGTTATCGGTACAGGCTGCGGTATAGATAAGAAGTGACTTGACTTGGTTCATTGTCTGTCTTTGATGCGTCTACGGCGTGAAGGATCACGATGAGATGAGTTCTTCTATCGGCCGTCGTGAAGAACCAAGATCTCGGTGACTTACGATGATCTAAACCTCGATAAGGTATTAGATGAGTATGAGTTCTTGACCATCACTTTGACTTGTTATGGGTGATGGTTATATGTTCTAACTTGATATTCTCGCATCTTGGGTGGTGGCGGTGCTTGTATGTCATGCTTGTTATCTCATGTCAGTCACGTATCCGTTTGGGATGATGACATCCCTTAAGGAGCTCAAAGGTTTATTGTACTAAACCCTGCGGTTTGAGTTAGCTCAAGTACAATAATAAGGTTGAGTGGTACTATAAGGAATTAAAGATATTAATTATTTTAAGCGATCGAGAATGCTATAAATAATTAATGGACGTTCGATATCTTAAATACGGGATTCGTAATGTCTAAGTGCAAGCTCAACTTCAAGTAATAAAGGGCTAAGTCGGCATTTATTCTCTAGTGGCGTGAATAAATGTTTATAAATTAATTTATGTTAAAAATTTGAACATAAGATAATTAATTTATTTGAGGCCCATCTTTATTCCTTGCATTTGATCCTGGTGACCCATCCAGGGCAGTAAGCTAGGCAAAATCGGCGCCCTATGCTCTACAAAGCAAAGTTTGATTCTCTTTATCCTATAAGGATATTATTATATTTATGGGATATGCATAGATCCTTTCCATATAAGATTATGGTAATAATCCTTTCCATAAGGTTTATGGTAATTTCCATATGGGATTATGATAATTTCCATATGGGATTATGGTAATTTCCATATAGGATTATAGTAATGCATTATAAATATGAGGTAAGAGATTAAATCTAGGTTAATGATTAATAATCATCATCATTATTTCGAGAATTTGAGGTTCGTCCTTTGAGAGATTTTGAAAATTCTTGAGAAACTTGAGGGTGATTTTCTGAAGCATTCTCCATAGATCGTTCTCAACCGACGTTGGAGATTGGGCAGCGGGATCTGATCGAGGAAGGTCAAAGCCGCGAGTCTCGATCCATTCCGCCTCGGCAGTTCAAAGGTAAACACGAAAATCCCAGCGTGTTGCGATTAATTATATAGGTGCATGCTAGGTATATAATCGGCGTATGGTGAATTAAACATCCAAGATAGATCCTTGGGAGAGGCTAAACCTAGTTTTTCCTTGAGGTTCCTGCGGACAAGGGAGCTTTGTGATGGCGAGATAACGATCTCCATAGACAGCGGCGAGTCGAGGCCGTTGCGATCGGAGATGTTACTATATTTTGATAGGACAATTTTAGTTTTGAAAGGCGTTTTATATGTGCGGAGTTCGAGTGAAACCTTGTTCGATTTCAAAACTATTTATTCATGGATATTCCGTTATTTTTTGATAGTGGTGTTTCTATCATAAGAAATGACGAAGTTATCGTGGTGACACTTTATATAATTAAGCTTTATACTATTTACGCTGAACATAATACCTATAACTATGTTGCATCTTCTTGAAACCTTAAGAAGAAAGTTTTCTTATAAATTGACACCACATTTCTCGGCATCTTAGATTAGGTCACATCAATCTAAATAGGATCAAAGGTGGCTAAGAATGGGCGTTGGGTGATCTCACGAGTTACTCAGTTACCGATGCGAATTACGTATAGAAGGAAAGATGTCGACCCGGACCGCTTGAGCGAAGGGTTATAGAGCGAAAAATGTTGGAGCTAGTCCCATTCGACTGTGTGGACCTATGTCAACACAAGCTCGTGGAGAATGCAGTATTTTATCACTTTCATTGACGATTACTCAAGTGCGGATACATATACCGCTTCACCGCAAGTCGAATGCTTTGAGAAATTCAAAGAGCTTAAGGCGGAAGTGGAGCGAAGCTTGGTAAAGTATCGAATCACTACGGTCCGATCGCGGTGGCGAATACCTCGATGTGAGTTTATGGACTACTTGTGCGGTGTGGGATTACCTCGATTCCTACACCAGGCACACCACAACAAAATGGTGTGTGGGAGGCGAAAAATAGGACTCTTTTAGAAATGGTTAGATCGATGATGAGTTATGCAACATTGCCTATTTAGTTCGGGGGTATGCTTTAGAAGCGGCGACATCTTGCTAAATCTAGTACAATCAAGTCGGTCGAAAAGACCCGCTTCGAGTTGTGGTTTGGTATGAAGCCTAGTTTAAACCACATAAGGATATGGGGCGATCCGACATGTCTTTGAACAAGAAGGGCGACAAGTTGGAGGCTAGATCCGGCCTTGAGGCTATTTATTGGCTATCTAGAGGAGCGAAGGTGGTTATTTCTATAGTCTAAGGATCGAATGTCATTATTAGCACTAATGCCCGATTCTTAGAAGAGGATTATATGAAAAACCATAAATCCAAAGTTGAAATCATTCTTCAAGAATTAGAAGATGATGGTATTCCACCGCCGATTAAGCGAAAGTGCGAGATGTAGGTATACAGTGGAAGGATCGACACCGGATACTTGAAATTGAAGTGGGTTGGAGTTCAGCGGAGATACAGGCCCGTACATGTGGCTCATATCCGACAAGTTGTGCAAGATAGAGAACCACAAATTCTGCGCCCACCGTTGCCATTGTACAGTGGCGCCTCGTCGTAGTGGGAGGTTGTTCGTCGACCCGGCGATTTATGTTCGTGGGTGAATCTTGGTTTAGTCGAGGAAGCGGCGAAGCAATAATCGACCCATGGACATCTGGTGAGAGCGATACAAGACATTGATGCAAGATCATGTCACACGCTATGGACTTAGAAATTGAGTCCATGTGACTATGGATGTATACGAAAAGACACCTCTAACCGGATGGCGAGGAAGCCATAGGTAGTAAGTGGGTATCTGAGAGGAAGAGATTCGAGATGGAGAGGTTTGGCTTTTAAAGCCGAGGCTTGGCGAAGGGTACACTCGGATTGAGGGCATCGATTTCGATGAGACCTTTTCGCACGTAGCAATGCTCGAGTCCATCGAATTCTTACGGCCATACAGCCAGCAAACCGCGAGGTTTGACAAATGGATGTGAAAACCGCTTTTCTAAGCGGTTACCTTGAAGAAGGTAGAGACATCTATGTCGGCAACCCGAAGGTTATGTGGTGAAGGGTGAAGAGCATATAGTATGGAAGCTTAAGTCCATTTATGGACTTAAGCAAACTTCACGATCACGGAATTCACGCTTTGACGAGTTGGTAAAGTCCCATGGATTTACCAGTTGCCTAGCGAAAGTTGTGTGTATCGTTTAGATGTCAGCGGTGATGTGGTATTTCTTGCACTTTACGTGATGACATCCTTCTACTTGGCAACAATGTGAAGTTGTTATCGGGGCGTAAAGAGTTGGTTATCCGATCGGTTTCAAATGAAAGACTTGGGAGATGCGCGTACATTCTTGGGATCAAGGTTTACCGAGATCGCAAGAGGAAAATATTGAGCTTATCTCGGGCATCTTACATTGATCTTGTGATTACTCGTTTTAGTATGTGAGACCGCCCGAAAGGATTGCTACCTTTCGGACATGGCGTTCCTTTATCTAAGGCGGTCACCTATGTTTGCAAAGGAGATAGAGGAAATGAGACAAGTTCCACGCTTAGCCGTAGGAAGTCTCATGTACTGTAATGCTATGTCACGAGACCGATATACGCTGTGCGGTAGGCATAGAAACTAGAATGTCGGTCTAACCCTGGACAAGCTCATTGGGTCGGTAAAGCATATACTCGAGTACACGAAAAGGACTCGAGATTATAGGTTGGTTTACTATGCGAGATAGTCTAATGCCTTTGGGTTATTCGGACTTGGATTTCAAGTGGCCAAGTGATGAGAAGAAGTCTACCTCGGGCTATGTGTTTACCTTGTGAGGAAGAGCCGTATCTGGCGGAGTGCAAGCGGCGATGCATTGCGGACTCCACCATGGAAGCCGAATATGTAGCAACCGGAGGGGCTAAAGAGGCTGTATGGTTCGAGAACTACCTCATGGATCTAGATGTGGTTTTGGTTTGCCCAAGAGTATCATAGTTTGCTGTTAACTTTTGAGTGCGATGGCAAACTCGAAGGAACCACGGACCCACAAGACAACGAAACACATAGAGAGAAAGTACCATGTCATACGAGAAATCGTTGGGCGATGGGATGTCTTGATTGAGAAGATTGATGCTGCGGATAACCTAAGCTGATCGAATTCACGAAGAGCACATAAAAGGTCTACGAAGAGCATATTCGAGGACTTGGATTGCAAGATGGCACCCACTTAGAAAGGAAACTTTTGTATAAGTGGGAGAAGCAAAGTGATGGTGTTGTTTGTAATAGCTAGTAGAGACACATTGTATACTAAAGTTTTGCTTTAGTATAAGTGGGAGATTGTTGGATTTGTATCTTGAAAGCGGTTTAGTTGAGCTTGTATACAATGTTTCCTGTTACCACTATTACAATCTCCTATCGAATTGTTTACTTGATTGCATATATATGTCCCTTTATCTCATATATAAGTTAGATCATACGATGTGTTGTAGATCACGAGTGCATGTATGATTGGTCAAGCTAATGAGATATAAATAGTATCATGGCCGAGACAACTTGAGGGCAGGTTGTCGGTATAGGCTTGATGTAGATAAAAGTGACTTGACTTGGTTGCTTGTCTGTCTTTGATGCGTCTCGATGTATTGATTGATCGCGGTGAGATGAGTTCTTCTATCTCACCGTCGTGAAGAACCTAGATCTCGGGAGACTTCGTTGATCTAAATCTCGATAAGGTATTAGGTGATTATGAGTTCGCGACCATCACTTTGACTTGCTATGGGTGAGGTTACATGAGATAACCAATTCTCTGCATCTTGGGTGGTGGCGATCTTTTATGTCATCTCTAGTTACTGTGTAGAGTCACCGTATCCGTTTAGGATGATGGCGTCCCTTAAAAGGTTTATTGTACTAAACCCAGGTTGAGTTATCTCAGTACAATAATAAAGTTGAGTGGTACTACTTAAGGAATTAAAGATATTAATTATTTTAAGCGATCGAGCAATGTAAATAATTAATGGGCGTACGATATCTTAAATACGAGGATTAGTAAAGTCTAAGTGCAAGCTCGACTCAACCCGGTAATAAAGGGGTAAGTCGGTGTTTATTCTCTAGTGGCATGATAAATGATTATGAATTAATTTATGTTAAGGCTGAACATAAGATAATTAATTTATTTGAGGCTATCTTTATTCCTTGCATTTGATCCTTGGGTGGCCCGTCGGGCGGAAGCTTAGTGATTTTCGCCTCTCCTTAGAGTCCCAGGGACTCGACGATCTCTCTATCTTAAGTGATAAGATTATATTTATTAGATATGCATAAATCCTATCTTAATAGGGTTTAGGGTTGCATTATAAATATAAGGTGACAGAGAAAATCAAGGTTAATGCTTAACCATAATTTTCGAAATTACTATAGTGATATAGTGAGAATTTTCGGCGTGTAAGAAGGAAGAAGCGAATTTCTAAAGCACTCTCCATAGATTGTCCTCGCTCGACATTGGAGTTTAGGCAAGCGGGATACGATCCAGAAGATCAAGCACGAGTCTTGATCCGTTCATCCCGACAG
The DNA here is from genome assembly GCA_036937905.1 of Salvia rosmarinus. Taxonomy (NCBI): domain Eukaryota; kingdom Viridiplantae; phylum Streptophyta; class Magnoliopsida; order Lamiales; family Lamiaceae; genus Salvia; species Salvia rosmarinus. The sequence continues at coordinate 35,884,364 of CM072823.1, forward strand.
ATTCGCGGGGTAAACACGAGAAAACCCATACGTGTTGCAATTAATTATATAGGTGCATCTAGGCGTATAATCAATGTATGGTGAATTAAACACAAGATAGATCCTCGGGAGAGGTTAAAATCGATTTCCCTACATTATATGGAAAGTTAAAATTGAACCAAGAAAGCTGGTTGTGTTGTAACTCGAGTTGTCACGGTTTGAGTAGGAGGTTGCCGGAGGCAAGGTGTCGATCGGTGGCGGTCTCGATGAAATGTCTTGAGAGATAGATCTTGAGCGAGTAAGCGAAAACTAAACACAGGTAAAAGTCGAATAACAAGCGGTTGGGCGAGGGTTCCATGCGTTGAGATCTTGGTCGAGATGTCGGTCATATGTTCAAAGGTTTTCACACGAGTGTATGTCGTTGGTTAAAGGTACCGAGGGTAGGCGTCCTTTTGGTGTCACGCACACGTGCCCCGACCCCAGCTTGCCCTAGGTTTTAGGGACGAAATCTGAGAGACCCTACTGCCCTCACTTGCCAGCGCTCTCCCTAAGACACTTCACTGGGGTATCCATGACAGCTTCACTCACTAGGCCCAACTAGCCACGGTAGTTCGAGGGTGGCTCATTGACCTTCGCCCAGGCCCGGCTACAATCGCCCCTCGGTCGTACTTCCCGGGATAAAGAGACACTCGATGTCTTACTCCGGCTATTGCTTGTAGCTATCCCTCCCCCGAGGCTACTGGGGTGAGTTAACGCTCAAGGAAAGAAATAACATGGCTATCAAGGCCTAGAGCTTCGGGAACACCCACTCAAGGTTCTAAGGACGTTTAGACCTCGTGACTCTCATGACCTTGACTCGGCGTGCTTCACCCCGAGCCCAACCAAACCGACTACTCACGCATAATCGACATAAACACAAAAACAATAAAGAAACTTTTATATCTCATTAAGCTTGACCAATCATACGGACACGTGATCTTCTACCTTGTATGATCTAACATATATGAGATAAGGGGACGAGGATATATGCAATCAAGTATTCAATCGAGATAGGAGATTGTAATAGTGGTAACGGGAACATTGTATACAAGCTCAGCAAAGCGCTTTCGGTATCTAAAATCGAAAAAGCAAACTTTTAGTATACAATGTGATTCTCTACTAGCTATTACAAACAACATCACTTTTGCTTCTCCACTTATACAAAGTTTCCTTTCTAAGTGGGTGCCACGTAGACTTTTTACTGACTCTTCGTGAATGGATCCGCTAGATTTTCCGTCGTGTATCAATCTTTTCAATCGACCCGTCAGTGCGCCTTGTGGGTCCGTGGTTCGCCTGCACAGGTTATCACGATAAACTATGATACTCTTGGGCAAACCGGTACCACGTCGGATCCATGATGTGGTTCTTGAACCATCTGACCTCAGCTTAGAAGCCTCAAGCGGCTACATATTGGCTTCCATGGTAGAGTCCATGATGCATTTGCTTGCACTCCACTCGGGGATGACTCCACCTCCCAGAGTAAACACATGGCAGGGGTTGACTTTTTCTCATCACGGTCGACTTGGAAATCCAGTCTATAACGAAGGCATTAGACTATCTGCATGGTAAACTAGCCTATAATCTGGAGTCCGCACCGGTGCCAGGTATATGCTACTGCGGTCAATGAGCTTGTCGAGGTTAGGCGATGTCTAGCTACTATGCTGCTGCATATGAGAATGTCGGTCTCGTGCATAGCATTGCGTACATGAGACTTCCTACGGCGAGCGTGAAGACTTGTCTCATTCCTCCTCTCGCTGCGTCATGGGTATTGCGTACTAAAGCAGTAATCGCAGTGTATCGATGTAAGGCGCTGAGATAAGCTCAACATTTTCTTCTTGCGATCTCGGTCTGCATCTCCTAAGTCTTTCGTTTGAAGCGATCGGATAGCCGACTCTTTCGTCGATAGCTTGACTTCACTTTGTTGCCCGACTAGAAGGATGTCGTCTACATAAAGTCGAAATACCGCATCACCGTTGACATCTACCGATACACACAACTCTCATTTGGGCAATGGGTAAATCCATGAGACTTTACCACCTCGTCAAAGCGTAAGTTCCATGATCGGAGGCTGCTTAAGTCCATAAATGGACTTCTTAGCTTCCATACTAGATCTTCTTGCACTTTACCACATAACCTTCAGTTGCTGCATATAGATGTCTCTACCTTCCTCGAGGTAGCCGTTTAGAAAAGCGGTTTTAACATCCATTTGCCAAACCTCTAGGTTCAGTGGGCTCTTTATGGCTGATTACGATGGACTTGAGCATTGCTACTGGCGAAAAGGTCTCGTGTCGATGCCCACAATCACGAGTGTGCCCTTTCGCCACAAGCACGGCTTTGAAAGGAAACCTCTCCATCGAATCTCTCTTCCTCTCTGTATATCCACTTACTACCTATGGCTTCCTTGCCGTCGGTAGAGTGTCTTTTCATATACATCCATAGCGCGTTATGGACTCCATTTCTAAGTCCATTAGCGATTGTGCCATATGCACATCTATATCTTGTATCGCTATCATGTATGTCCATGGGTCGGATTATTCGTCTGCTTTGGGGGACTAATCAGAAGATTCACCCACGAACATAAATCGCTCGGGTTGACGAACAACCCCTCCCTACTGACGAGGGCTGATAGCGGCGGTTGCGAAACGTGGTTCTCACACTTGCAAGTGTAGGTACCACTTATGCGGTCGGTATCTCGAGTGGAACTCGACCCCTTCAATTTCTTGAAGTATCGGTGTCGATCCTCCACAGCTAGACTAGACATCTCGTACCTTTGGCCTGTCGGTGGTGGAATCGATCATCTTCTAATTCTTGAAGAATGATTTCAACGACTTATGATTTTTTCATGTAGTCCTCTTCTAAGAATCGAGCATTAGTGCTAATAATGACCTTGATCCTTGGGACTATAGAATAAACCACCTTTCGTTCCTCTAGGATAGCCCGATAAACAGACCTTGCGTCGGATCTAGCCTCCAACTTGTCGTTTGTATTCGACACATATGTTTGGTACTTAATCCTCATGTGGCTTAAAAGCGGGCTTACGCCCAAACCACAACTCGAAGGGGTCTTTTACTTGACTTGAATGGTCTAGATTTAGCGTATATGCAGCATCTCTAGGCATATCCCGAGAGAAATGAGCATAACTCGTCATAGATCTAACCATTTCGAAAAGGTCCTATCCTTCTTGGCTCGACCTGCCATTTGTGGTGGTGCCCGGTGGAAATCTTGGGATGTAATCCCACATGCCTAGATAGTCCGTAAACTGCGTTCTTGAATACCCATAGCATGAAGCCAGATGACTTGATACTTTACCTAGCCGTCTCCACTTCCGCATTAAATTCTTTGAATTTCTCAAAGCATTCGGACTTGCTGGGTGACGGTATATACGTATCCGTGCCTTGATGTGTCGTCGATAGAAGTGACAAAATACTCGTACCCTCACGAGCTTGTGTGGACATCGGTCCACGGTCGAAATGGACTAACTCGACATTTCTTTGGCTCTATAACGCCGGCTTTGAAAGGACATCTTACCTTCTATCACGAGTTGGTGAGGTCGGCCACTTGAGCCTTGAGCTAGGGCACTTGGCCTTCCAATGCCCGTCTTGCCGCTGCCAAGCACTTGCCCTTCTCCTTTGGCTTCTTCAAGCCTCCGGTGGCAACCATGTTCTTGCTCATTCTTTCCGCTATTTCCTTGCCTTTAGCACTTTTGGGCACCTTTTTCTATTTCCATTTTGCTTGAAAATTTTGGGCCTTAGATGTGCTAGTAAGAGCATGTGCTCCTTTTCCCATAACTCCTTCGCGATGACAGAGATCATTAAACCGGACTAAGTGTGAACTCGGTCTTGCTCATGATTGCATTCGAAAGTTCTCAAAGACTTGGGAGGTGTGTTGGAGGATGATATCGGCCTTGGCCGCCGTCAATACCTCCTCCCTGTGATCAAGACTATCCATGAGATGAGTCGTGTGGAGACATGTTCATGGACGAACTTATTTGCTTTCCGTCTTACTTGATGATTTCTCTCATTGTGTGGAGCGGAGTATCGATCCATTGCCGAAACTTACTCTCGAGACTTGACCAAATATCGATCGCGTCTACCATCGGTGATCTGGCTGCAAGCCTTTGGACATCGTGGCTGAGAACAAACATGTGTTCTTCAGATAAGAACATATTCCATGTTTCGTTTCCACTCGATAAAATTTGGACGGATAGCGGTTTTGTCTGCGAGCATATTGATAATCGGCGTAGAGACATATACGAAGCGATAATGTAAACACATAAGCATACGGATTCGTAATGATAATATTGTAACCTTTTGATAAAACAATATTAATTGAAACCTCTCAATCGTGAGAATTCCACATACGAGCCAGCGTGTGGGCGTTTACACATGAAGAGACTAAAATATACCTTTTAGTCGTTTAATTTCAATCCATGTCATATCCTATGTAATGATAAATTAATGATTGGACCTTACTGAACCATCAAATCTTAGAATTGGTATACTCACTCGGACCATACCGCTTCCAATTCAAATTCTTTTGTTATCTCATTTTATATCTATCTAGAGAACTTATGCGCACATACAAACCCGCAGCGTGTGGGCGTTTACATCTCTAATAGATTTAAAATGTTTTATTTAGAAATCTCATCTAACAAACTTATGATAAGCAGTGCGAAGCGCGTGTGGGCGCGGTCGGCTTTGTTTAGAGATTAAAAGTGGAGGTCTTGACATTTAATTTGAAAAATTAATAAGTCTTTTTATTCAAAGGTTGGTCCATGCGGATCACGTAATCTAGCATGCTTTTTCTATAGAACTCAACATGTAAAACAGGGATAAGCGCGATAAACCTAGCATGCTTACTATCGAGCGTCGATTCGTAAAACACTTAAAAGGTTTGTCAGCGTAATATAAACATACATAGCATATTCTTGCATAATTTAAACATCCACGACATGCATATGAGCGATAAAAATAAAATAAAACGTTCGCCAGCGGCCGATCAGTGAAACTGCGCGCATTTAAATCTAATCTATTACATAGATTTACAAAGTGCAAATTAAACTTGAGCGGGCCTCGCGTTAACGGGCGGACGGATTCAACAAATGGGCCTCGCGTGCGTGCGGGCACGGGCTGGAAAATGCGGCGGGTGCGGGCGGGTCGGCCCAAAAGCGTCTCATGAGCTGCGGCGACGCACCGTCGGCTTGCTTGCGCGGCCTTCCCCGGCCGCGAGCGTGCAGGGGCGTCGTGCTTCGCGACAGCGGTGCGCTCATGGCCGGGTCGCTTCGGCAGCAACAGCGCCCGTCGCCCAAATCGCTCGTTCGCGCCCGGCGGCGTATCGCGATATTTCGATCGCTCGATTGCTTCAGCGTGGCGCGGGGACGTGCGCGAGCGGCGGTCAGCCGCGACCTTTCGATTACTCGACCGCGATTTCATTTCATGATTACCGTCGAGATATTTCCGAGCTACCTATTTTTCCGTCGTTTCGTTCTTCGTTCTTCCGTCTTCGTTCTTCTTTACGGATAAGATATACATAATAAAATCTAATCTAACCACGGATTTTCGTGGTGTAAAACAAAACCAACAAAACAACAAGCGAGCCACGATGAGCGACAAATCCACAATTGTTAAAGCATGCGTAATAATCAGCGTGAATTAATCCAGCGAGCAAGATTACGATCGGGCCGATACCAGTCTGAGCGTATGTTGATCCATCTTGGGTGTTTAATTCACCATACATTGATTATAAACCTAGCATCGTCTATATAATTAAATCGCAACACGTTGGGGTTTTCACGTGTTTGTCGATGGAGCGAGATGAGCGGATCGAACGGATCGGACTCGTGCTTTGACCTTGTTGCTATGTCCGGTTGCCCAATCTCCGGCGTCGAGTGAGGGCGATCTATGGAGAATGCTTGGAAAATCACCCGATGCTCTAAGATGGCTCATCTCTCCCAAGAACTATAGAATTTGAAATTTGTGTCTTGATTAATGAGCATTAACCTAGTGGAATATTACCATAATCATGGAATATTACCATAATCTTAGGATTATTTCCATACTCTCGGGATTATTTCCATACTCTCGGGATTATTACCATAATCTTATATGGAAAGGATCTATGCATATACCATAAATATAATTATATCCTTGTGGGATAAAGAGAATAAAATCTTTCCTTTGGGAGTACATGGGGACCGATTTTCTTGTAGCTATGGGCTGGATGGGCCAGCCGAGCTCTGAGGAATGGGCTTTAGACCACGATGGAACTCGATACGGCCTTCACCGGTAGGACCAATTTGTCTCATCCAACCACCACAACTTGACCTTTCCTTTTCGGCAAAAATCAGCTCGCGCAGAGAAGGACTTACCGAGAATCTACCCACTGCGTGCAAGTCTGCAGAGTTCTTGTCTTACGCCTCCCAGTGCATTCGAAGTTTACCTCCGTCCCCACGCCATTCTTCGTCCTTTTCCCGCTCTTCCTTGTCTCGATCATCCTCTTGGCTTCATGTCGCTCGTTGGTCGACTCGGCTCCCTCGCAGCACCGTGTCTTGGCAAGATGTCGAATTCCTTGCCAAGGTAATCTTGAGGATTTTACCTCTCTCGTTGGAGGTGGTGCGATCTTGCCCAAGGTCCGTCTCAACCGCTGAAGGCAAGCCCAAAGCGTGTCCTCCCGCATACGACACACACACAAAGAACACGTAAAATGCACTTTTTCTAGGCAAGGACTACCCCAAAAGAGCACGAAAAGCGGGCTCGTCACACTTGAACCACGGTTGTCCTCAAGCGTGCAAGCATTCCTTGCCCAAAAGAAAAACAAAACACATAAACAACACACGCAAAAACCAGCAAGGATAAGATGAAACATAACAAAGATAATCCGGCATAGGCGATTAATACAACTATGTATCAAGGTCAATCAAGATCGGGGCAAAACAAGTTTGTGGAAGTTCCTCTCAAGCACTCAAATTCTCTGTGTTTAGGGTTTCACGCTCAGTGATGACTTGATCAAGGAAGTGTCATAGGCTTGCCTGCCGTCTACTATCTCTGCCCTATAGCCTGGTATAAGTTCTCTATCCTTAGGTCTTTTAGGGTTGTATCGAGTGGCTTCTTAGCAAAGTAGGAAGTATTTAAGCTTGGGGTAAGGTTGTCTTGACTTAGGTCTTGGGCAGAATGTTTTCCCATTTCCCTTGGCAAGATAGTTACGGGCCTGAGCACACTTTATAATTTGGGGAAACTTCTTTTTTTTTTATCACATGTTCCCCCACCCTTTTTCTTTTTCTACACATTTCGAATTGGGATACATTTACCCTGTTGGATTTGTATACTGAAAGCAGTATGGTTGAGCTTGTATACAATGTTTCCTGTTACCACTATTACAATCTCCTATCTGAATTGAATATTTGATTGCATATATCTGTGTCCCCTTATCTCATATATAAGTTAGATCATAAAGTGTGTAAAAGATCACAAAAGTTTGTATGATTGGTCGAGCTTAATGAGATATAAAAGAATCACTGTTGAGACAACTTGAGGACGAGTTGTCGGTATGATAGTCATGTGTAGATAAGAAGTGACTTGACTTGGTTGCTTGTTTATGCCGGTGCGCCTCTAACGTATTGATGGATCACGATGAGATGAGTTCTTCTATCTGACCGTCGTGAAGAACCAAGATCTCGGTGACTTGCGAAGATCTAAACCTCGATAAGGTATTAGGTGAGTATGAGTGGTGACCATCACTTTGACTTGTTATGGGTGAGGTTATATGTTCTAACCCAATATTCTCCGTGATCTTGGGTGGTGGCAAGCTTGTATGTCATGCTAGTTATCTCAGATCGAGTCACCGTATCCGCTAGGATGATGACGCCCCTTAAGGAGCTCAAAAGGTTTATTGTACTAAACCCCGCAGGTTGAGTTAGCTCAAGTACAATAATAAGGTTGAGTGGTACTACTTAAGGAATTAAAGATATTAATTATTTTAAGCAAATCGTAATGCTATAAATAATTAATGGACGTCATGATATCTTAAATACGGAGATTCAGAATGTCTAAGTGCAAGTCCGACTCACCTTCGGCAATAAAGGGGTAAGTCAACATTTATTCTCTAGTGGCATGAATGAATGTTTATAAATTAATTTATGTTCTGGGCTGAACATAAGATAATTAATTTATTTGAGGCCCATCTTTATTCCTTGATTTGATCCTGGGTGGCCCATCCGTGCTCGTGGCTTAAGTGAAAATCGGCGCCCTCCCATCTCTAAGGCTAGGATTTGATCCTCTTTATCCATAATGATGTTATTATATTTATGGGATATGCATGGATCCTTTCCTAATGGGATTATGGTAATGCATTATAAATATAAGGTAAGAGATAAGATCAAGGTTAATCCTTAATATTACACCTAATATTTTCGAGAATCCCATTGTGCTTGGGAGTGATTTTCGAAAGCCATTAGAGAGGATTGGGTGATTTTCCAAAGCATTCTCCATAGATCGTCCTCACTCGACGTTGGAGATTGGGCAACCGGATACGGACCGTAAGATCAAAGCACGAGTCTCGATCCGTTCATCCCGCTCATCCTCGACAGATTCAAAGGTAAACACGAGAAAACCCTACGTGTTGCAATTAATTATATAGACGCATGCTAGGAATATAATCAATGTATGGTGAATTAAACATCTAAGATAGATCATCGGGAGAGGGTTAAATCAATTTTCCATTTATACCCATTTTCTCAATTTAAGCTCATTATGCCCGGCCGAAGGCCAAGGCATCTAGTGTTTGTATTTTGCCCAGAATGATGCCCAAGACATACATATCCCTCCCCTATTCTTCCTCTCTCAATCCCCAGGTCAGGGAAGAGTAAAAGGTAATTCAAAAGAAAACGAACAGCTCAAAGGGGGGCTAGCAAATAATTTATATATCTGGGTTTATGTTCATTATTGACCGTGGCTACGAAAAGAAAGCCTAAATCGTCTAGAGCACTTAGACCTACAACAGTTGGACTTTGATCAAGACGGCAGGCAAGTTCTAGCACAACCAAGTCAAGCATCCGAATATCACACAGAATAGAAATCATGCTTGCAATGATAAAGCATATAGGTTCAATTTCTCACAGATGTGCATGCTATGCCCATTTTCCGTCATACTAACCTTATTGAAACAAGCTAAACATGTATTACAAAGCCTATGCCAAGATCATAATTATCATGCTCATCACAAACGTGCTGGTCAACACACATAACAAAAAAATAGGGGGCCCTCCCCACTCACACACTTTGCTCGTGGCTAAGTGTTAGACTAATTAGGGTCCCCGAAAAAAAAAACACAAACACACAACAAACAAACACAAAAACAAAAAAGAAAAACAAAACACAAAAACAAAAGACGCAAACAAAAAGGAGGAAAATTTTAGGGGATGCGGCGGATACAGAACTTGATGGGCTAAAACGCAGTCAGTGCGGTCTGGATCTCATTCAAGGTCTCTTGCAATCTAGCGAGGCGGTTTGTGTGTCATCTTGGGCAGGCTCCGATGTTGCTAAAGGTCCTGCCCTTGCCTTGGCCTTTGAGCGTGCTGGCTTGGCAACTGGCTTCTCAAGCTCCTGTAGTATGGTGAGCTTTCCTTCCTCGTCTTCCACGATCTTGAGCATCTTCTTAAGCGCCTTCAGGTCAAAGGTGTCCTCTCTCTCGGGGGTCATGGCAAAGTCCAGGCCGAGTGATCGTTCTCCTTGGCGAAGTTGGTCGGCAAGTGGCACAAGGATAGCCTCTGCTGCTCCCCGCCCATGATGCTCTTCAGCGCGAAATTACAAAGGTCGCAAAGTTGAGCCTTGTCTTCTCCTGCATCGCCCAGAGAATGTACAACTCGCTCTTTGACATTGTCGCGCTGCCGTCCTTCTTGCCAAAGAGGTTGTAAGAGAGGATCCGTGGCACACCGCATGGTCGGGTCCTCGAGGGCGGTTTCTCAAGGCCACAAGATTTGAATTGTGCGCCATCTTTTCCGATCAGCTTTGCCCAGATCCCCGACCATTTTCCATTAGTGAAGTTGGGAACCACCTTGACTGCTCCTTTGTAGCTTGCGCCCTTGGCCTCCATCAACGTCACCATATTGAGAGCTTGGTTGAGCTCGTCAACCGTGAACTCTCTCCGCTCCCCGAGGAGTGTGAATTGTATGCCCTCTGACACTTCCTTGTCGTGGTCGATGTCAAGATCATCGTAAAATTCCTTCACCAATGACGCTTAGATAGTGGTATCCCACTCAAGAAACTTCCCCATCCGATTCCTTTGAACAGCCGCCCGACGTCCTCCTTGACATGCAGTCGCTCGAGGAGTGCAGGCTCCAATCGCTTGGGCACCACCATCTCCTTGTTCTTGGCGAGCTCCTTGGCGTTGACAGTGTAAGCCTTCCCCCTCTTCGATGAGCGTGTCGCGATTTTAGCTTTCTTCATCGGCCGTTCTTCGACGGAAAGGGCGTCGTCTTCCTCCTTCACTTCCGCTTGGTCGTTCACCTCATCTTCATCTTCACCGAGCGCATCGCCGGAGCTTCCTTCCTCGGAGACCTCCTTCTCCTCCATTACCTTGGTTTCCGTACCGGCGGATTCAGTGTGAGAGGAGTTCGTTGGCATCTTTTTCGAGGAGGAGGTGGAAGGATTCTCCTTGGTCTTTCTCTTTCCGGTGGAGGATGACCCTCATTTCTTCTTCTCCGGCTCCATCTTTGGCGTCTTCTCGGTCGGGGTTGCCCCTCTTCGTAGGCGTCCACCTCCATGTGGATGTCGTGGAGGGTGGGCATTTCTTCTGCTCCGACGGCGAAGTCAGCAAGGAGGGCTCCGTCGTCAGACGATAGGCTCCCCTCAGCAACAGACTTAGCTGGCGATTTCTCCATCTTTATGCGGCGGGCGACGGTTTTCTTCGAGGCTTTTTCCGTGAGCTTGTTCTTTGGACGTGTATGAACCATGGAGTGAAGGTTAGGGTTTTGTGCTTTCATTTGGGGAAGTTTTTGGAGTGAGGTTTGAATGTGGGAAGATGGGTAGACGAAATGAGGGATTAATTGGGACGTGGGTTGAGGCGGTTATAGGGTAGTGGGCTGAGTGATGGGATGTTCCTTGCGTCAGTCTGCAGAGATGCATTCGTCGTCTCGTATCCTATGTCTTGGCCAAGGCTATCGCCTTGCCAGCTGCAACGCCTCCATTTCGCCTCGCCTTGAGTTCCTTCCAGACCCGCAGTTAAGAAAATATGCTCATCGAGGAAGAAAAAGTCCTCTCAAGGAGCAAGTCAAAATAACGAGGGTGGGTTTCCCCACTCACTCACTTTGCTTGAGGCATAGTGTTAAAAGTGGTCAAGACCACCCCATTGACAAAAAAAGGGAATAGAAGATAAGCGATTAAAATCATACCACACCGGGTTGCCTCCCGAGAAGCGCTGTTGTTTAACGTCATTAGCTCGACGTATTCCTCCAGCTTAGGCGTCTTGAGGATCCTCTTGAGGTACCTCGTGAAGCTCATCTAGCTCAGCGTCCCATTCTCTGAGCCTTCGGTCGTACCCATAGTAGGTCTTGAGCCTGCTTCCGTTCACCTTGAACACTTTCTTGCCGTCCATGTCGTTTATCTCCACGGCTCCATTCGGATGTTGGGCGTGCACGATGTAAGGTTGGTGCACTTGGTGGTCAGCTTACCCGAGACATAGCGGAACCTATTTTGATAGAGTAGCACCACTTGCCCATTTTCGAACTTCTTTTCCTTGATCAAAAGAACATGGGCTCTCTTGAGCCTATCCTTGTATATGGCGGCATTGTCATAAGCTTCGAGGCGAATCTCCTCGAGCTCTTGTATGTCAAGCTTGCGCTTCCTCCTGCCTCATCCCACCAAAGTTGAGCTTGCGATTGCCCAAGATGCCTTGTGTTCCACTCGACGAGCGGTGACACATCTTGCCAAACATAATCCGGTGAGGAGACATTCCAAATGGCGTTTTGAAGACTGTACGGTATGCCCATAGTGCATCGTCGAGGTGAGTGATCCACTCCTTCTTGCTCTCTCCCAAGGCCGTGGTATGCCCATTTCGACACGTAGTCCACTGCTAGGAGTATGTATTGATTTTCCTTAGAGTTTGGAAAGGGGCCCATGAAATCCATGCCCCATACGTCGAATACTTCCACTAGCAAGATAGGTACCATGGGCATCTCATTCCTCCTTGAGACATTGCCCTCACGTTGGCACTTATCGTAGCCTCGGCACTTCTCGTAGCTATCCTTGAAGATAGTGGTCCAGTGGAACCCACAATCAAGGATCTTCCTTGCCGTTCTCTTGTGCCCAAAATGTCCTCCGCACTCCTTCTCATGGCAGTGCTCAAGGATGCTTGTCTGCTCACCTTGCGAAACGCATCTCCTCAAGATCAAGTCTGAGCATTGCTTACACAAGTATGGGTCATCCCATACGTATTGTCGACTCTCATTCTTGAGTTTGTTCCTCTGGTGTGTTGGCATCTCCACGGGCAACACTCCGATCACGATGTTGTTCACCAAGTCCGCATACCACGGCTTCTTGGTGTAGATCTCGAGTAGCTCCTCGTCTGGAAACATTGCTCGGATTGGATCTCCTTCATCATTTCTCAAAATTCTGCTCAAGTGGTTGGCCACTTGATTTTGAGATCCCTCTTGTCTTTAATCTCAACGTCGAACTCTCACGGAGGAGTATCCACCGTATGAGTCTTGGCTTTGTATCCTTCTTTGCTATGAGATATTTCAAGGCGTGGTCGGTGTAAACCATAGTCTTGCTCCCAAAGAGGTAGGAGCGAATTTCTCGAAGGCAAACACCACAGAAGAAGCTCCTTCTCCGTGGTTGTGTAGTTGATCTGCCGTGAGGGTCTTCGATGCATAGTAGATGATGAAGCTTTCTTGCCAATTTTTGTCCAAGCACCGCGCCAACAACGTATCCGCTAGCATCGCACATCACCAAAGGCATGCCCATTCGGGTGGCCTTATGATGGGCGTTGTGACAAGGTGCTCCTTCAATATCTGGAAGGCTTCTTTACATGCGTCGTCGAACTCTGACAGTACATCGTTCTGGAGGAGACGGTGCATCGATTGTGCTATCTTGGCAAAGTCCTTGACAAACCGCCGATATAATCCCGTGTGACCAAGGAATCCCCGCAGCTGCTTGATGTTGGTGGGATAAGGCGGCTTGACTATGATCTCCACCTTGGCTTTATCTACCTCAATGCCCTTCTCAGAGATAACATGCCCAAGGACAATTCCCTCATTGACCATGAAGTGGCATTTCTCGTAATTTAGCACAAGGTTCTTCTCCACGCACCTCTGCAAAACTAACTTAAGATGCTTTATGCATTGGTTAAACGTCTTGCCATAAACAGTAAAATCATCCATGAACACCTCAATGCATTGCTCAAGCAAATTAGAAAATATACTCATCATGCATCTTTGAAATGTCCCGGGGCATTACATAAACCAAATGGCATACGACGATATGCAAATGTGCCAAACGGGTAAGTGAATGTGGTCTTATCTTGATCTTCTAATGCCACACAAATTTGCATATATCCAGAGTAGCCGTCAAGGAAACAGAAATACCTGTTCCCGACGAGTCTCTCAAGCATCTGGTCAATGAACGACATGGGAAGTGGTCCTTCTTGGTCACCTTGTTGAGCTTTCTGTAGTCGATGCAAACCCTCCAACCTATCTGGAGTCTCATCGCGACCAGTTCCTTGCCTTCATTCTCGACAGCCTGTACGGATTTCTTTGGCACGACGTGGATCGGGCTGACCCACCGGCTATCCGAGATAGGGTAAATGAGGCCCAACTCAAGGAGTTTGAGTATCTCCGCCTTGATAACTTCTTTCATTATCGGGTTGAGCTTCCTCTAGGGGTCTCTGACCGGTATGGCATTGTCTTCGAGCAAGATGTAGTGTTGGCAAACAGTAGGGTGATGCCCTGAGGTTGGCTAAGGTCCGTAGGAGGCCTTCAGACTTGCTCAAGAGGCGACTCGTCTCTTCTTCTTCTTTGATCGTCAGCCGAGCTTATGATTCGGCAACGTCTCGTTGGCTCTGAGGTAGATGTACTTCAAGTGCTTCGGTAGGCATTTGAGCTCTAGCTTGGGGGCTTTCTTCAAGGCAGGTTGCATCCTTTCCTTACCATGCACTAGCTGTGATCGATAGCTTGGTTGATCGTCCCCGCTTTGGTCGGCTTCTATCTCGAGCACTTCAGTTGCCTCGATCTCCTCTTTGTCGAGATATTCTAGGTCTTCAGTGTGTCCTTGGATGACTTTGTCATACACATCCTTGATCACCACGTTGGCAGAGTATCTCACAACATCATTCTCAGTGAGACTGACGAAGTCCACCATCTCGGTGTCGATCGGAAATTGCTCGGCTTTGTAGATATCAAAGGTGACCGTCTCCCCAGCGAATTGGCATGTGAGCTTTCCCGTATCGCAGTCGATTAACGTCTGGGCCGTCTTGAGAAACACACGCCTAGCAAAGATGAGCCGCTTGCTCCTGCACGCCCATATTTAGAACATAGAAGTCGGTTGGGAAAATAAGGTCCCGTGATCTTGACGAGCACATCCTCAACGATCCCTTCGGGGTAGACACTTGACTTGTCTGCCAGCTGAATCTCAACACAAGACAATCGGAGTGGTCCGAGTTTCAACTCTTGATAGATAGATAGGGGCATCACATTGATTGATGTCCCGAGATCGAGCATAGCTTGGTCTATCCTCGTTGTCCCGATCACATAAGGTATATAGAACATCCCGGGATCGATACACTTGATTGGGAGGTCTCGCTTAAGCACGGCTGAGATGTTCTCCCCCATCTGGAACTTGGCATCGTCCGTGTACTTGACTCTCTTGGTACACAGCTCTTTGAGGAACTTGGCACACCTCGGCATCGAGGTCAAAGCAGTGATCAAAGGTATGTTGATCTCTACCTTTTTAAAGATCTTGATCATCTCATTCATCTCTTCAGCTTCTTTGTTCCTTGCCAACCTTCCTGGAAATGGAGGTCTGATCTTGATCTCTGTCTTGTCTGCTATCTTGGGCAAGGAGGCCTTCACCTCAGGTTCAGTTTCCTTGACCAAGTCCTCGGCTTTCTCGTTATGTCTTCTATCTCGACTGTCTCCTTGACTGGGGCTCCCTCCTTGCTTGGTAAGTTCTTGCCACTCCTCAAGTTGATTGCGTTGACGTGCACATTGGGCTGGACTTGCACTTGAGCAGGAAGTATCCCTTGCTTTTGATTGATCTTTGAGATCTCTTGTGTCAAGGTGTTCAGCTGGGTCAGCACAGATTGCAGGACTCCTCTTGTCTCTGTTTTGAACTTGTCGAGGTCTTGCACTATCCTCTCTTGTGTACCTCATTTTCTGTGCACTATTTCGGCTAAAGATGGCCGAGCTTGAGGTGGGTTCTGCCTAGGAGGTGCTTGATAGTGTGTGCCTCCGTACCTCAAGTTCTCGTGATTTTTCCACGATTGGTTGTACGGGTTGAAGCGGGGCTTCTGACCTGAGCGTTTCCTCCACCACCGTTGTTGACATGCCCAAAGGCATTCACCTCTTCTTCTTCAACTACTTGTTGACATTCGTCCGTGTTGTGGGTAGTGGCAAAACAAAGCTGACACGCTTTGACATTCTTCTTGGCCATAGTGGGCCTCAACAGGTCCGTCATTTGTTTCATCATGGCCTTCATATCCTTCATGTCGAATCCGTCTGAAGTGGTAGCTTCTGGGCTGGGCATCGTCTTGACCATTGCGTTGGCATCATCTCGAGACTCTTCAGCCAAGTCTGCGAGTAGTTTGAATGCCTCACTGGGTTATTTGTTGAGGATGGAACCTCCGCACGTAGCACTCACGAGCTGCCTCTGAGTCGGCCTCAAGCCATTCACATAGTATTGAATCAAATCTTGATTAGAGATTTGATGGTTGGGACATTTTGCCAAGATGGACTGGAAACGACACCAATAGTAGTACACCGCATAGCGACTTTGTCTCGCGATGCATAGCGACTTTGTCTCGCGATCAGGAAATTTGTCCCACAACGCA
Organism: Salvia rosmarinus; assembly: GCA_036937905.1. Lineage (NCBI taxonomy): Eukaryota > Viridiplantae > Streptophyta > Magnoliopsida > Lamiales > Lamiaceae > Salvia > Salvia rosmarinus. Next base: position 35,900,417 of record CM072823.1, read on the forward strand.
TAGCGACTTTGTCTCGTGACGAAGACACGTGATCAAACCATGCGAGGATGGGCGGAAGAGCTTCGCGAGTTAGTCTCGCGAGCAAAGCTCGCTAGGAGAGACAGACGCGCGGTAGAAGTGTTGGCTCGCGACCTTCCATCGCGACCCTTGCTCTCGAGGTAGTCTCGCGAGCCGATGCGAGTCTAGGGTTATATGTATCGCGTAGTCGAACGGGAGAAGGGACCTTAGATTTTACAGAACACATTTACTTTAGATTTTATTCCTTTACATGTTTTGAGTCCAGAATATTATTCTAGCTTAGCTTTTCAATTCCTTTTTGTTTGCAGTTTCGTATTTTAGTTTTATTGAACAGTTCAGATTTATTTACGGATTCAAGTTGCTACATTGTTCATCGTGGAATCCTACGGTTTTATTTACCTTTTTCAGTTTATGTTATCTTTGTTTAATTCTTGCTTTAATGTTTTTCTGATGAGTAGCTAAATTTCGTATTAATCCTAGGGTTTGTATGTCTGACTAGTTTCGTATGATTTATCTGTTGGTATTGTTTTGCCGTCCCATTCATGATTTATGATTCTTGGATTTAATTCTCATGTGTTGGTATCTGGCCAATATTGATGCATGCTAGTTATGTGATTGATGTCCTGGCGGAATTAATTGCATAGTCGATATCTCGAATACATAATACATATTTTACCTTGAGACCTGGCGGAGATAGGTGAACTGTAGGAGGTTATTCTTTGTGTGCTTTTGGTAATTAGTTTACTTCTCTTGAGACCCGACGAAGATAGAGTTTAGGCTAACCTAGGGGTGTGCATCGGTCGGTCGGTCCGAGCAACTGACCGAAATTTTTAAAACCGAATACCGAACCGAACATATTTTTTTGAACCGAACCGAACCGATTTATAGTTTCGGACCCATCAAAAACCGAACCGAAAAAATCGATCGATTTCGGTCGGACCGAAAAATCGACCGAAACATATATTATATATATATTTTTAAATAAACATATTTTAATCCTAATTATTTAATTAAAATATTAATTAATTATTGTATAAAATATATTTATATATAAAAATAATATTTTCGGTTCGGTTCGGTTACCGACCGAACCTAAAATATAAAACCAAAAATCGAAACGAAAACCGATTTTAATTGAAAATTTGAACCGAACCGAAAATTGACTTTTTCAAAAACCGAACTGAAACGACCGAAACCGATCGGTTCAGTCGGTTTTTTCGGTTCGGTTCGTGCACACCCCTAGGCTAACCTACTATTATAGGTTGTCATGGCGGAAGACTATAGTTACACTAGTGATCCTTCATATGAATGTGGATTAAATTGGTAAACAGATTAATAGATTAAATTGTGTGAATCTGGTTAGGTTAAGTACATCCCTAGGGTCAGTGTTTCATATCTGATTTATTCCTTATTTATATTTTGAGTCTAGTTTATTAATCATCCTTCTTAATTTTGTTGCCTGAATAATAATAAGATTCTTTGTTAATTATTTGCTGTGTTCTCGAGTTGCAGTTTATGTGGATACGATATATATACTTGTTGTTTTACTATCATTTAATTGGTAGGAAATTAAGCGATCACTCACCCCTATCTTTGATTAACCTGAGTCACTATGATGCTTTCAGTCAAACATAGATAAATATAGTCAGCTTTGACCTTTCATCATGTCATATTTGACTTTGTATCGTTGGCTTGATTCCTGGTCATCAGCTTTGACTATCGATTAGCAGCATTGACTCTTGGACATCAGTTTTGACTCCTAGTAGTCAGCTTTGACTGCTGGTACCTAACTTTGACTACTGGAACTGAGCTTTAACTTTTATAAAATCTTTCGGCCGTTTGATATGATACTTAATCATATCCTGACTCATTCTCGGTCCGTCAGCACTGAGCCTCCAGCCTTCGGTCTTTAAGCTTCAATCTTCCGACGTCAGTCTTCATCCTTCGACTTTACTCTGTCAGTCATTTTCTTCAGTTTCATTTGTACTTCATTCTTCAGACTTCCGTGGCCTTCCTTCAATCTTCAGTCTTCAGTATGTGATTCTTCAGTGAAACCGTTCATCAATTGTCTTTGCATCGATACTCCTATCAAGATGACTAATCTTTCAGATCGCTTGAACTTCTTCGTCTTGGGTGCATCCAGTTGGTAGTTCCACCGAAAACCTATAACAATAACGATTTAACCCAAAACAAGTCAGTAGCATTAGTTACTTCAGCAAGACAATCATCAGAGGTTTTGGGATCTAATCAAAACGCACAGTTAAGATAGATTTAATTCCTGAATGGTAGGAATATTCCTAACAAGTATGGTAAGAGAACTAAAATATTTTCTAGGTCTCCAAGTCAAGCAAATGGATGATGGAATTTCGTATCACAAAGCAAGTATGTGAGGGATATGGTAAAAAAGTTTGAGCTGAAATGAGCGAAGCATATGAAGACACCTATGGGGTTAAGTGATAAACTGACCAGAGACAATACTGAAGAGGATGTTAACTTAACACTTTATAGATAAATGATATGGATTCTACTGTATTTCACGGCTACACGATCAAATCTGATGTTTAGTGTGTGGGTATGGGCCATGTACCAAGCTAAGCCTAAGGTATCTCATCTAAAGGTTGTTAAGCATGTTATCAGGTATGTTGTTGAAACATTGGACCTAGGTATTTTCTTTTCTAAAGATACGGATACTAATTTGGTTGGTTTAGTGATTCCGATTGGGCAGGGGATAGATATGATAGGAAGAGTACGAGTGGGGGTTGCTTTTATATTAATAATAATTTAGTGTCATGGCATAGTCGTAAGCAGAATTACTTCTCCCTTTCCACTGTCGAATCCAAATATGTAGTAGCTGGAAGTTGTTGTACACAACTTATTTGGTTAAAACAAATGCTTAATGACTATGGTGTTGCGATCACTGAGCTCTTAGTATATTGTGACAACATTAGTGCAATCAACATCTCTAAAAATCATGTTCAACATTCTAGAACGAAACATATAGATATTAAACATCACTTTATAAGCGATTTGGTAAAAGATAAGGTAATCAAACTAGATTATGTGAAAATCGAAAATCAAATCGCTGATATTTTCACAAAACCCCTTGATCACGAGAGATTTACGAGCCTTCATAGATCTCTTGGTCTTTGCTCTCGCTAATAAGCTTAACGTGTTTGTTTGTATCACAAAAAATACATAAATCCAAAGGTGATACAACTGTTTATGTTTGATGACACTTATTGTGTTAAGAATTGTTATCGGACATGTTTACTTAACAAACAACTCAACATGTTGTGAACATTTAGTAATACGGAAAAACACAAAAGCAGTTTGGGGGACACGATGTTCGCGGCGACGATGCTACCTTACAAAATGGTGCAACCATGTTTGCTTCAAAAGCCTAGACTCGAGATTCAGCACTACGACGATACATCCATGTCAATAAACGCAATCAAATTTACATGGCTGTATTTATATTTGCGTTTCTGATAAGCTGAGCCTATGTTTATGGAGATGTAAGGGTAACATTCTGAAAAATATTCCCCAAAATCCGTGATCAAATCCTGGATTTTTCGATCTGTTTGTTTTATCCCCTATTTTTATGGAGATATCAGCGTGAGTTGTTAAGGTGTGCAAATCTATATCTAGATTAGATTATATCTAAACAACTATCGTTTATCTTCTTTTTCGTGGATGTATATATCTCTTTTTTCGTTTATGATGTGGTTGAAATTAGGGTTTTATATGTGTAATAACCCGTGAAATAAAATTTGTGTTAACAAAGCTTTTAATCCAAATTGTTATTTTATCCTTTCCTCTTTATTTGATAAATGAGAAAATTTATTATTAACAATCGAACGATAATGTAATACGATCGGAGCCGATAAATTAGATCACGAATGCGTGCGATGACAATCGAAGTAACGATTTCTCGGTATCCTAATCGTCAAGGATGAGTCGCAATCATCGATTCCCGTTCGAACAAAACGAGTGAAAGGTCGTAATCAATATTATTCACGAATTCTAAAATTTTCGGAAATGAAAAGTTGACCTTGTATACTTTTATTTCTCCTATCACCCCATACCCCTCCCCTGCAAAAAGAAAACAAACCTACTGCAATATGGGACAAATGCATATACTCCCCAACCTATCAAATACGTGCTATACTCTGTGCATGGGACAGAAAATCCTGAGACAGAGATTTCAGCTCCCCTCTCACCCAAACTCCCTCCATATACACGACCACTCCATTCAAACCCCCATCCATTCTTCTCTCTGCAGTCCCCAACACCAAAACAAGAAAAGAGCAAACAAGAACACAAGAATAAGACAAGGTATCCATTTCATCTTCTAAACGTTAACACTTATTCTGTAAACAACAACCAACTCCCATTTTTTTCTTACACAAAAAGGTTTGCCTTCAAGGCCACTGTCGATTGAAGCAGGAACATACAACAAACAATCCTTCATCAAGGTAAGCTTCAAACATTCGTCCATTTATACCATTCACACATAACAGCACAGATTAAAAATTCAGATATGTATACAAATCTCTTATGCATTCAAATGAGAAGCAATAATCGAATCAAAAAAAAAAATGTACGAAATACTCGCATCGTCTCCGCTCGCATCAAACACGCCGTTGCTGTCCGTCGAAGAGGGACGACTGACGGCGTCTCGCAAGACGGCCGCGCGGCGACAACGGGCGTGGCATCGTCGGCGGCTCGCGTGGCGTGACGGCGAGAGAGAGAGGCGGCGTGGCGATATCGCGAAGGAGATTGCGATGTGGCGCGGGGGATGTGCGGGCGGCAGTTGCGATGCGACTCGGCAACAACAGCTGCTGGAAAGCGCGGACGACCGGTGATGTCGCGCGTGATCTGGGATAAAGTAGCGGTGTGCGCCGAGAGAGAGGAGGGAGAGGAGACCGAGGTCACCACGGCGGCGGTGTCACGGCTGACTGCTCGCCGGAGATGACAACGGTGGCCGGAGACCGAGACGGAAGGCGACGGCGACATGTGTGAGTGTGCGTGGTGAGGAGATGAAGAAGGAAGAAGAAGGGAGGGGTGAGCGTTCACGACGTTCGCCGACCGGCGATATGGCCGGCCGGAGAGGAGGCGGCGACGGTAGCTTGCTCACGTGTGTGTGTGTTTGTGGACAGACAGTGAGAGAGAGAGATCCGAAATAGTAGGCGGCTAGGGTGAAATGGGGTAGGATAGTTCTTTTGGTTTGGGCCTTGTTTTAATTATGTTGTTGGGCTTTGCTTTTAATTATTAAGGTTGGGCTAGATTAATTCTATTAGTGAAATTTGGGTTTATATATATATATATGTGTTGTTCATGGATTAAGTTATTAGACGTAAGAGGCGGGCCGAGATGGAAAGATGCACCGAATTGGGCGAAGCTTTGGGCGCCATTTATTAATGGTCGGATCTATTATTATTAGAAATGGGCCTCCTAATTAATTGCATTGGACCCTTATGATTTAAGTGGGTTGGGTTTATGTTATAAATAGAATGGACTACCAAGATTTAATTGGACTGAATTAATCAAGTTGGGCTTTAATTAATTAAATCCTTTGGACTTAAGGAATTATTTAGATCAACTTTAATTAAATAAAGTTGATAAGCACTAATTAATTATAATTAGACATTTATTTAATTAAGCTACTTAAGCTTAATTGATTGATTTAGATGGACCTTAATTATTAATTGAGTTGGACTCAAATTAATTAATTAAGTTACTTAAACTTAATTAATTAGCTTGGGATGACTTTAATTAATTAAGAGCAATTGGCCTTAATTACTTAATTTAATAGGTCTTTGACCACTTAAGTCATGTGAAGTTGATCAATTAAAAATAATATTGATATGGGCTTTTAAATTAATTGAGTGGGAATTTAATTAAATAGATGGACTCTTTAATTAAATTGAAAATGGGCTTAGACTTATTTTTAAATAATGGGCTAAGTATATAAATGGATAATGGACTTGAATTAATTACTTCTAGAATCAGTTAAATTAAATTAAGGATTTAATTAATTCAGTATTAATTAAATATGAGATTTAATTCTAATAATTAAATTTTGGGATTTATTTTAGTTAATTAAATAATAATCTAAATATCAACTAATTAAAGTAATTTGATTGATTAATCAAATGTTCTTGGACTTTTAAACTAACCCATTTAGTTAACTTTAATTGTGGACTTAATTAATTAAATTGATTATTTAATTAATTTATTTGATTAATTAATGATATTAACTATGCCAGTAGATGCTTGAGAAATATTAGTAGCTTAAACTCAGAAACGTTTGTTAGATGACGATTGACTTTAGAAATATTTATTGTTTGTATATGAGTTTTTCCGTTAGAAAATATGGGACGTGTGAGGTGAGAAACGCGACGAGTAAATGATGATAACGAATGAGTTATTGGAACTCGAATTCGTTGATACGCATTAACAAACCATTTAATATTAGTTATGAACTTAGGATTCATAAATTGTACGAAACGACGTGAAGAAACATCGATCGCGGAGAAGAATGCAACGACAAAGTGTCGTCATCGCTATGTGAGACTAATCGAATAGGCGAAATATAATTGATAATAGAGTCTTATCGATAACAAAAATCTTAAAACCCAAGGACTTAAAGGATATCGAGTACGTTAAATATTAGCAATACTTCTCGAAAAACGAATGACATACTAAATTATATCTCTTACGTTGATAAGGTCCACGTGGACGTAGACGAAACGACAAGGACCACTAGCGAGATACTTCAAGACAGGATTCTTGAGGTGGGCTTTCTTCAAACAAAATGATTATGCATAACTCAAAGCATGATTTACAAAAGCTTTATGAAATATTATCGCATGAAATGTTATTGATCGCCAAATATTTATGTTTTGTTGTGTCCATATCGAGGTTGGTTTGTCCAAATGTGGGACGAGAATTGATTGGTATATCCAATGTGGTATGTGAACGAGTTGGTCCACCAACGTTAAAAAGGGTAACGATCGGATCCGACTTAGTTGAGGACTAACTCGGATTGTGTACACGCGTGTTGTGTGTTAAGGTTACCGCCTCGATCGATCACGACGACTATGTGTAGGTGGCCACCCATAGTCGCGAATGAATGAACGTATGATTGATGAATAAATTACGATATGGAACAACGTGATAAAATAGTCGCCCGACACTTTTGGAAACATGATAAAATATTTGATAGGCATGAGTCTTTAACTAAAATCCTCATGTGCTATTGTGGGCGCTCAATAACTTTGATAAAGAAAGCGTTTTCGAATGAGTCCACCGAGTACTTTTGTACTTAGCCTGCGGCCTCGTTTTTGATGTGCGGTGAGCAAGGATCGATGATGGATGCGGTGGTGCGAGTAGCGATTATTTTGATGCTTTATTAGGAAGGTTTCTAGAACGGGCGTGCGTCGTCATATGCATGTCCACACGTTATTGCCGCCTAACTCGATAATTTTGATGCTTTGATCATAACTACTTTTATTCCGTATCGAACCGGAGGTTGTACTCGTACTTTGAATTTTGCCCCGATTGGGTTATGTTTGAATCTTGAACCCTTTTGACAAGTCCTTACGTGATTTGAACATTGAATTGCTTATCCTTTTTGCCTATCGTTATTGAGTAATTGAATGATTGATTGACTTGATTAGCTATGTTTATATCCGCCGCTTTATCATCTGGGTGACGATCTATATGATCCGTACTTTATTGGAAAGTCGGGTCGTCACAATATGAGATGTATGATCTGTAATTTATAATTATAATCATGAGTTTTAACTTTTAATGTCAATGCAATTTCCAAAGAATAATTGATTGCAATGGATATTGATTAAATGAAAAAGGATTTAATTTCAAAATTTGAAGAGGACACTATGACCCAAATGTCAGAACAATCGAATATTTCCATGACTTATTCTAGAAAGAATGCATAAGAAATGCAAGAATATCAGGATCCAAATAAAGAGGTATCTATTGAAGATATCTTTGAGGTAGTCAAATATACATTGTTGGAAAATATCAAGAAAAAAAGGAGAATATATTGTTGGAAAATATCAAGAAAAAATCATCGAACACATCCTTAAAAGCCATTGAGTATATAAATGCAATATCAATCCTCCAAACATTTACAAATCAGAAGACATATATGTAGGCTTTAAAAGTCATTTTACTTGCATCGAGGCCAATCGGAACATGGGCCTACATTGGGCCCAAATCGGCAACCACTAAAAGGGCTTGAACGTACCTATAAATCCAAATAAATCACCTCAAAAATTAGGGTTAGGTTTTCTTCATTTCTCTTGGATCGGAGCCGAGCAGACTCATAGCCATGGGGAGAAGTAAGTCTATTCAGTTCTTGAATCAATCTCATAACTTTTTGCATTTGTCTATTGTATAAATTAACACGTTTGTGGATACACGAAGAGTTAATTATATATCTTATTCTTTTGCTTTTGATCTTAATTCCTCTAGTTCGTTTTATTATCAGCTCAATATCATAATACCGTATCCAATTCATAGATTTCACACGTACCCATTAATTTGATAATTTTTTGTTTGGTTTATTTGGCTGTTGCTTTTCATGTGATACACAGTGAAATGTTGATTGTTCTGAATGGAGAATATCGTTTCTTCTACGCCACTGGCTGCTTAGCTGACCTGAGCTTCGACGAAAGTGTTATTTTTTAAGGAATAAATTTCATGTCATCTTATTTTCAATTAGAGAAATTTGAGAGGTCGAAGTGCTCGATCAATCAGTTTGCATCTTATAGGAAGTACAAATTGAATAACGTCTCAAAAGAAAACTATTTTTTAATTGGTTTCCTAAATATGTGTTCTTGCAATGTAGCTAGCTCTAAGTGGCTGCGTGACAGGTAGGAAGTTTTATCGTCATTTCCATTTGTTAAAATTAGGATTGCAATTTTGAAAGATTAAACTTTAACAAACTCATACTTAAGTGAAAAGGAAGATTGAGAATTATTAGACTTATTTTTAGTAGTGGGTATAACCTCATATTTATTGATGTATGATGCATTGTTTTACGATATGTGTGAAAATTGATTATCCCCTTTTCTTTCAGGACCTGCAAGGTGTTATCGCCAAATCAAGAACAAACCCTACCCAAAGTCACGATTCTGTCGTGGTGTGCCTGATCCAAAGATCAGAATTTATGATGTGGGAATGAAGAGAAAGGGGGTTGATGAATTTCCTTTCTGTGTGCATTTGGTCAGTTGGGAGAAGGAAAACGTTTCAAGTGAGGCACTTGAAGCTGCTCGTATTGCATGCAATAAGTACATGACAAAGTTTGCTGGAAAGGATGCTTTCCATTTGAGAGTGAGGGTTCACCCATTCCATGTGCTACGTATCAACAAGATGTTGTCATGTGCTGGGGCTGATAGGCTCCAGACTGGAATGAGGGGTGCTTTTGGCAAGCCCCAGGGTGTCTGTGCTCGTGTAGCCATTGGTCAGGTCCTTTTGTCTGTTCGCTGCAAGGATAACAATAGCCCTCATGCTCAGGAGGCTCTACGTCGTGCAAAATTCAAGTTTCCTGGTCGTCAAAAGATTATTGTCAGCAGGAAATGGTATTGAATTAAGCACACTCGACATGTTTTTCTTGTTCTTATATAATGTCTATTTATAGTTTCAAGGTTCTCTTATCTTTCTGGTATAGTACCTGTGCTCTTTTCTATTAATATTTGTTTCTAGTAGTTATATTTAACACTTCTGCCTCTTTAGAATTCTTCCCATGCTTTTGATTTGTTTTGCAAGAAAATCTCTTCCATGCTATCAAAGAATTTATTTTCTTGCTTTCCATTTCCTTTTAACTTGTTCTTCTCATTCCTTTGATGTACCTATGTCTTGAGTTTGTGATAAGATGTCTTTCATTTGAAAAATTCTTGTTCTTATTCATGTTTGCCATAAGAAAATGCTTTGACAAAGCAAGAGACGTGGTGAACTGACTCAGATTACTTCCCTTTTGTTCCTTTCTCACAGGGGATTTACCAAATACAACCGCACTGACTACCTGCGTTGGAAGTCGGAGAACAGGATTATGCCTGATGGTGTGAACGCAAAGGTTTGTCTCGTATTAACTTTTCATATTGTTGTTCTTATTCTTCAATTGTACTAGTAGAGATGAGAAAGGTCCATCAAACACCTAGCTTTTTGGGAGCTTGCTGACTTGGAGACCGTTCTTTTTAATTTTCTTCTGTATTGCTAACTAATTTGAATGTTGTTTAAATTTGCAGCTTCTTGGATGTCATGGGCCTTTGGCGCTAAGGCAACCTGGAAGAGCATTTGTGGATGCAGCTACTCTGTGATGAGTAATGGAAATTTTGAGTGTTGCTTTGTGAGTACTAAGAGATTTTGTTTCTTTGTTTCAGACTTGTTAGTTAACATCATGTTGAATTGTTTTTGGGATATTTTGGTTTTACTCGTTACTTTTAATGGCCGTCGCTGCCTTATACAATTCTCAAAAATCTCTGATTTCATGCCCATATTTCTTTAAATCGCTGCCCTTTGCATTTGCTAATTTAAATCTGGTGTATAGTTTCATTGTTTTGATTCCTTGTGTTTGATGATCGACTATCTGGAGTATGGATGTCATTGTCAATGGATGGATTTATTCGGACCAGAACCAATAAATAAGTAATGGTTCTGGTTCTGAAACCGATCCATTAGACATTGGATCCGGACCATCAATTATGGATCTTACGCGGTCCGGATCTGAGCGGGTCTAGAACCAGAACAGGACAAGAACCGGATAAGAATCAGAACTAGAACTGAAATTGTTGTTTTATAATTTTATGTGTTAAGAGTGATTTTGAATCGATGTTGATAAAACTTGTTTATTGATAAATCTATTTAAACCTAGGCTTGTCAATAGACGGGTTTACTCGGACCAGAATCAATTTTGGTTATTGAATTAGAATCAAATCCAGATTGGACCATCAAACTATGAATCTAAACGGTTCAGGTCTAAAGTGAGTCTGAAATCGGAGCTAGAATCGTTGTTTTAAAATTTAATGGGTTTTGGGCGATTTCGGATCGATTCGGGTAAAATTTATCCATTGACATCCCTAATCTAAAGGTCAATGTTCGTTATGTATTCTACAATTCCTTTAAAATTTTTATATCGGAGTTGATGCAAAAAATTAGTTGTCCCTCGCAACTTAAGAAAGTTTGGCGGAGCCTATAATAATAATTTTTGGTTCTGTCATTTACTAAATACTCCTCTCCATGATAAGTTATAAATTTGCTGTTAGTATGTATTGATGATAATAAGAAAAATGAAAATTTTATACATTTTATGGATGTCGAATAAAATAAATATAATATATTTATTATGGACGAAGTAATATATAAAATAAGTTTCCTATATTCAACCGTCATATTGAGCGACGTTTTCTAATACATGAGAGACAAATTCTTTGTTATAAAACAATGGAGAAAAATGGAGAAAGAATTGGATCTATAGGTGTTCACATTTAGAGGGTGTTTGGTGAAACATATGTTCTCCCTAAAAATTTTATAAATTTTCAAATTGGTGGAATTTTTCAAAATTTATAAGATTTAATTTAAAAACATATAAATTTTTTTTGTTTTATGTTCTCACCAAACACCATCTCTTAGTGTAAATTGGTGGAATATTATATATCACGCATTTTAACTGCAATTTTATATTCTTTTCATACATTGTATTTGTTTATTTAATTTTATTTTAATACGTCCATAAAATTCGTTCACTTTTCTTTTATAGATATGAATCTCATATAAAAGTTAATACTTTTATCCATACTCAATGCACTTATTTTTTTGAAAAACCATCCATGATTTATATTTTCTACTCACATATAGGGTCGTAAATGAGCTAAGTTATACGTGAACTATTCGGAGCTCGGCTTGATAAAAGTTCGTTCAAATTTGTTTAGTGAAGTTCGTTAGCTAAACAAACCAAGTTTGAGCATGATAGTATTCTACTCGTTAGCTCGTGAACAAGTTCATTAACTGATTTAGCTTAAAAATATAAAATTATTAACTAAATACAATTATTTTCTTTCTATAATTAGTAATTATTGTGTTAAATCCCTTAACACTTCTATTTGTTATAAAAAATCAATAAATATATTGTGTTACTGTGGATAAAAATAATTTATTTTTAAAATAAAATAGCTAATATTCTAAATATATATCTAAATTTGGAAAGTTTATTTGTGTTCGACTAAAACTTAAATAAGCTTCGTGAGCTCGAAATATTTGATAAATAAAATTTGAGACTCGGCTCGACACTAAACAAACAAAGTCTGAGCACGTTTGTATTCGGTTCGGCTCAGTTCAATTATATCCCTACTCACATAATATATTTTATTATGTGAATCTCATTCTCTACTCATTTTATATTCATTATATTTATTAAAACATATATCGATAAAAACTAAGACTATATATCGTGAACGATGAGACTATTTTAATATCAACTGAAAATATATATCGGATAAAGACTTCCTGAAAAAACGAAGAAAATAGTAAAAACTTAAAACGATAAAGAGTAATTGGAGTGATAGTAAGTAAATTAAGGTAGACTAAATAAACTCGACGTCAGCCAAGTAACTAATCCTCGCAATTAACGTCTAAATTGCGTACCATCGTTTCTTCCTCACTCAGTCTCCTAGCCGTTAAAACCCTTCTCCCCACCTTCACTTCACTCAGCTGCCGCGCACACGCACTCAACTCAATGGCACCCTACACATGCCTCGTCTCCGCTGCACTCAGCCGCCATTTATTTAAACATTCCCATTTCCGCCACCGCCGCCGCCTTCACTCCGCAGTTGAGTATCCTCTGTCGCACCCGATTTACACAATTTGGGCTTCCAACACTTCCCTCGGGAAAACCCTCGTCTCGGCCGGTCTCTCCATGTCCTTCCTCTCCCCCTCCTGCTCAGCAGCATTTCCTAAGAGGAGATTTGTTTATCTCAAGCCTATTCAGACCGGGTTCCCCCATGACTCTGATTCAAGCTTTGTTTATAGAAAATTCTGCCAGTTTTACGCTTCCAAATCACTGCCGTTTTCGGTTTTTGCTTCTAATTCCGTTTTAAAAGCTTCCTTGCCGGCTGCGAATGATGTTCTAGGGACCGGTTTCCTGGCTGAAGGTGGTGAGTTTGGTTGTGGATTGAAGAATTTGCATTGGTACGAGGAGAGGAAATTGCAGGGGAGTGAGAGTAATGGAGTGGAGCAGTTTCCAGTATCGGAGGCTGTTTGTAAGACGCTGTATGCTTGGAAAGAGGCCATTTCACCTCACTTAGCCGCGGAGAGGGAAGAAGCAACGATCGGTGATTCCGAGGTCTTGGATTTGTTGAGAAGATGCTTAGAGAGTGATACTGTGGGAAATTCAGGTAGTAAAGATGAAATTGAAGTTATGAGTCTGATTGAGACTGCCGGTGGCGTGGCCAGTCCTGGGCCGTCTGGATCTCTTCAGTGTGACCTATATCGGTGCGTGTTTATTTTACCTGCATATTGTTAACATGCGATACAAATTGTTATTGTTTTCGAAATCAAATTGAACTGTTCATACGCCTAAGAAAATGAATGGCATGTGCTCTTATATCTCTAAATGAGGAAGAATATTAGAGATTAACCTCTCTTCTTCAAAGATATTAGTTGAAGGTGTGATCGAAAACTAGTATGGAGGTGAAAGCTCCTTAGAAACTGATCAGAATGAATGATAGTCTTTATAAGCGGATAACTCCTGTGTTAGCAGCTTCTTTTTGGGTAAACATAAGAGAGTAATATATGGCGTTATCTTACACTGTTTTGTACATTGATGTTTCTTGTTTGTTGAACCAGCCCTTTCCGCCTCCCGGGTATTCTAGTTGGGGATGGACGATTAGGTGGTATTTCAGGAACTATATCTGCTTATGAAAGTCTAAAGCTTCGAGGATATGACATTGCTGCTGTTGTTTTTGAAGATCATGGCCTCATGAATGAGGTTCCATTATTATCATATTTCCGAAACAGGTAACACACTTCTGCTCATTTTCTGTTCTTTTAAAATTTCTAGTTAGTCAATGAGAAGTTGTATTTTGAACAGTAGTTTGAGCTAGTGTATGCTGAATTATCTGGGTAGCTGAACTATATATCAATTTGTTCATTTTTTCATCGGTCATTTAATTTATCTGCTAGCGAAGTTCTTGCTGTCCATGTAAATTTATTTCTTGAGTGACATTCTAAAATCCATAAAAAGCATTCTTGGCCTTTCTTAGGGTGCCTGTACTCGTGCTTCCGTCCATTCCAAAAGACATGTCAGATGATTTGATCTCCTGGTTCGACAAATCTCAGACAGTTTTCACTTCTCTCAAGGAGATAATGCTCTCAACTTTTTTGGAGAGGACCAAGAGATTGCATGAAATGACAAAGAAATCTTGTGATGCATTCTGGTGGCCATTCACTCAGCACAAGCTTGTAACTGAAGAGAAGGTTACTGTCATAGATTCACGCTGTGGAGAGAACTTTGCTGTTCTGAAGGTTGGTATTTTCATTTTGTTACTATATTTTTTTTCTTAGAAGTAATGTTATGTACAAAGGAGGCATGCTAAGTTTCATGTGTATCACAACAAAGACATTCTTGTCTGCCAGTTGTAAGTAGTATCGATTATGTAGTTCATTCACACGTTAAAGATTACAATTGCTTACTAGGCTTACTGTGTGTACATGGCTTTGTTTCAGAGTTCTGATATGATTTCTCAACAATTTGATGCTTGTGCCAGTTGGTGGACACAGGGTCCTGATGCTAACTTGCAGGTCAGTTTTCTATTTCTTGTATCTAGCCGTTAATGGTTGTGATGTAATATAAGCATAAAAGATGTCTGTGGACATGAACGTTGGAAAATGTGTTTGTTGTGCCATGCTTTTGACATCTGAGCTCCAGAATTCATCCTGCGCAATGTGGTGCTCATTCTGACGTCTTTTTATTTATTTATTTTTACTTTTGGTATCCCACATTTTCCCCCAAACCGAATGTCATATTTGTGCCATATTATTTGAGGATAACAAGAAACATTGATCCTGACTCTTTTCTTAGTGGAACAGGGTTAGTCCTTTTAAGTGTTTTCCTTACTCTTGATAAAAAGAATTAGCCGGGTTCAAGTTCTACTTGTAATTTGGGTAATGGATAAAAACTCTTGTACAATCTACCATCACACAGTTAAAACTATTCCATATAGCTGATCACACCTTCCTGAAGAAATAGAGAAATAGCAAGTTACTTGATGCATGCCAGTTCTACTTGCTGATTGTGGTCTTGCAACTCCCATGTCATGAAACATTAATTCCTCTTCTGAAGATCTGAGAATAAATTTGTTTATTTTATTTTGGAACAGTCTGAATGCATATATTCGTTGGCTCTTCAGTTACATTACCCCTTGTTTTTAGGCGCTTACAGATTGAACTTGCTAGAGATATGGGGTACACTGCTGCAAGGTATGGGCATGTAATGTTTCCAGAGAATGTATATGAGCCAGCCCTCAAATTAGCTGAACTTTTGCTTGAAGGTGTAGGAAAAGGCAAGTTGACATTTTGTTATTTTTTTTGTATACTTTGGACTTGCACACAGAAAGATTGTTGATCTAGTAATATGTTTGCAAGGGTTTGCATGTAACCAGTTGTTGCTAATGCATTTTTTAACAAAATTCTTCTGCTATGGAGCTCTTTTTGGGGGAGCATTTAAGCTTTTGATCACTAAATAATCAAGTCAACTTAATAACTTATGAAGTAAAATCATTGTGCTTAGTTTTGTTCATCTATTTTGAACATTCGTACCAACTTGTGTTGCGTGTTTTAACTCAATTCTTAAATTCACTGCTGGTAGGGAATTTGGTATTGATTGTTCATTTTGAAGCAAAGAGGACAATGATGCGCCATTTTTTTGAACACTTCATAGCTCTAGTATATTTTACTCATTATATTTAGGAGTTGGACTGCTTCATTTTGGAAGATAATATACAGATTTTAACAAACTGGTGGATTGTAATAATCTTCACATACATGATTGGATACTTACAAGGACTCTGTGATGCTTCATTCTTGTTCAAAACGTCTGAATTTTCTCTGTGGCATTTGTAAAGATTCTGTGCTTTTGTGGTTCTGCTGAAGAAATTGCATGTTCCTCTCTGCTAACTCACTGTCATGTTCCCAGGATGGGCATCCCGAGTATACTTCTCTGATAATGGGTCTACAGCAGTAGAAATTGCTCTCAAAATGGCATTCCGCAAGTTCTTGTCTGATCGTGAAATGCTCTTGGACCACGTGAGCTCCGATGGAAATGGAAGATGCATGGATCTCAAGGTGAGTCCAACCATTATGGGTGAATGCTGTATATTGCTCTTTCTCTCTCTAGCAAAAAAGTATTTTATGACCAAGTTTATATATTTATGTGTGTGTGTAAATATATTTGTGTTTATTTCTGTTTTCCCATTTGATCGTGAGTGAATGTTCAGCTGCCTGTTGGCATGAGAGTCGACGTTGGGCATTTCCTCAAGATGCTTTGTGTTGGTTCGTGCGCTTGATGAAATGAAACATACATCGACGTTACTATTTTCAATTCAATTATTTTTAGTGACCTGTTCTTGGATATATGATCTGAAATTTATGTTTTCTATGAATTAGGTTTTAGCTCTTAGAGGATCTTATCATGGTGATACGTTAGGTGCTATGGAAGCCCAGGCACCTTCGCCTTATACTGGTTTTCTCCAGCAACCATGGTATGGTGTTTTTAATATAAGCATGCACATGTTATCTGGTTTTATGCATATTGTTTCTGTCTTGTTTGCTATGACATACTGCTCAATCCAATATTGTAGTTCTCCTTCCTAAAGTCACCCCTCTGTCGAGTATAATTCTGCTTTAACTAATCTCTTTTCCAATCCACATTGGACTTCTGTAGCTTAGTCCATTTGATACATATCATGTTGGAATTTTTTCTAATAGTGAATACAAAATTCGACAGGTATAGTGGAAGGGGTCTCTTTCTAGATCCACCAACAGTTGCTCTCTATGATGGCATATGGGAAGTTTCCCTCCCACAGGAAATGCAGTCTGTGGTTTCAGGTCACGAAAGCCTGTGTAAGTGATGCATTTGAATGTTGTATCCCCGAAGCACTCATTTTAGATGAGTTTTATCTTCTCTCTCTCTCTCTCTCTCGCCGTCTTCTTCTAGGTAATACTTGGACTCTTTTGTAGCTTTCAGTTCACGTGATGAAATTTTCAAGAGAAGCCGAGATGGTTCAGGTCTTGCAAGCCTTTACACTTCCTCTATATTACAAGAGTTGGAATTGCTCTCAGATTGTGATGTGCTTTCCCACATTGGAGCATTGATAGTTGAACCAGGCAAGAGACTAGTTTCGTGCTCCTTTATCTTCTTTGAACTTGAGGTCTTGAAAATTGTTTAGGGTTTTAAGAGTTTTTTTGAAACATCAACTCAATGCTGGTACTAAGATGGGAAACCAGTGGTTACTACAGAATGAGTATGCAGTTGCTGTCCTAAAGCTTGAATTAGATATCTCATGAATAGTTTGAAACTGCACCGTGCTTGCATGAAATTTGGATATATACTGTTCATAAAGTATGAGCTCTTTCTTCAAAATAACAAGAAATTTCCTTGTCAGAAAGTAAGTATCTAACTTGCCCCCCGATGTCATCTTCTGATTTATGAGCCAACTGAGAAATTTAAAAAGGAATGGAGACCATTACGCCTTTTGACATGACTGTTAATCTAGCCTGTTGAGATATTTCAGTCCTACGTGTTCATCTTGTAAGAAGCTAGCAAGATTTATAAGCTTTTAATCATAATAAATTACAGTGATACAGGGTGCCGGTGGGATGCAAATGATTGATCCATTGTATCAGCGCACACTTGTCACTGAATGCAAAACTCGAAAAATTCCCGTGATATTTGATGAGGTCTTCACAGGATTCTGGCGCCTTGGAAGAGAGGTCAGTTGGCAAACTTATTCTGCATATTCTTACTTTTTAGTTTGCATTTATGTAAGTGGGTCAAAAAATTATTGCAGACTGCAGCTGAGATGCTTGATTGCGAGCCGGACATTGCCTGTTTTGCAAAGCTGATGACCGGTGGCATCATACCCTTGGCTGCCACATTAGCTTCAGAGGCTACATTTGAAGCATTTACTGGAGATTCTAAGGTAATCACGCATCATCTGGTCGAAGAACATACATAGGCAATGCTGATTTTTCTGGGTAATTCTTCAGAATGTTGGTGCAAGAAAACTTTACTTCCATATAATCTATTCTTAGTGACAAATAGGCTACTATAAATGGACACTTCCAAATATTACCTTTTATTTTATCATGCATACATAAATATCTCATGACTTATTCCTTTCAGAGCTTTTATTTGATTCCATATTAGCGACTGGAGATTTTATGCTTACATTTGGAATGTCTATAACTTGGAATTTCAGCTCAAGGCTCTTCTGCATGGGCATTCGTATTCAGCACATGCCATGGGGTGTGCGGCTGCTGTTAAATCTATCCAATGGTTTAAGGACTGCAATACAAATGTGAATCTTATACCTGAATCAAGATTGCTTCAGGAGGTAACTAGCTGTTTCCATCAATAATACTTAGATTCTGCCTAATTGTTTGCTTCACAGAAGGAGATGTGTTCTCTCCCATTTTACACTTAGACATACTCAGCTGCATTCTAGGCTAATCCGTCTCTGATAGTTTCCCTCTCTGATATTTGCAGATGTGGGATGTGGAGCTAGTGTCGCGTATCTCATTGCTTCCGGCAGTCCATAGAGTGGTGTCGCTGGGGACTCTCTGTGCCATTGAAATTCAAGCTGAAGGCTCCAATGCTGGGTATTTACTCTCTTCGCTTGCATTATCCGACTGCAGATTTTAGCCACTTCTCTCATCACTTCTGAAGTTATTGCTGCTTTCACCAAATTAGTTAAAAAAAATGGTTGATATGTTACCTTGTTCAATTCGAGCAATTGATACTGTTTTAAACAAGAAACTTGGCGTGCATGATTTCAGGTATGCTTCGACGTATGCAAGTTCTCTCCTGCAGACGCTCCGCGGAGATGGCATCTACATGCGGCCATTAGGTAACGTCATTTACCTGATGTCCGGTCCTTGCACATCTCAGGAGACGTGCCATCGCCTCCTCGACAAACTTTACGCCAGAATTCACGAGTTCGGCCAGCAGAAACAAAACCATGCAGCCTTTGTAGCGCGACTATGTTAAGACTGTTAAGTTTTTGGGTGTGTTGAGGTTTTTTTTTTCTTTTTTTTTGTTTTTGTTTTTATTTTTTTGGAATAAAAATATTTATTGGAACAATGAATGCCTTTGATTGTGTAGGACGTTTATATACATACCCACTACTGTTTTGGCTTCAAATGCTTAGCATGTATTTGATTGTGTAGGACGTTTTTAGTTCATCTCGTGTAGCATCCCCATGCTGCGGACAGCTTAAATCGTAATTATCCTAATTCGATACATACCAAAAAAATTTAAAAATTTACTTTTGCAATCTTATTAATCATGATAAATACATTAATACAATTAATTATCAAATTCCAAGAGTATTAAATAAGGGTAGATAGAAAATATGTTATAATTTTACTCTTTAAAAAATAATGAAAAAATGCTAATGTAACACTTAAAAAATGAATGGAAAAAGTATATCTCAATTAGAAGTTCAATTAAATTTTGATTGAAGATTTAATAAATGATTAATTACCTCTAAATTTATAAACTTTTGATGTAATTTTGGTTTATTAAATTAACTTTAAAATTTGAAAGACAATAAACATATTTTTTATTTTTCTGATTTTTCCCATACGTTCTAGTTCCAGATAAATCGAAGCTAAATTGGATATTTTGTGTGACATGTAAAAGGATAACTATCAAAAAGACGTCGTTTTGAATTCTTAAAAAAAAAAATAATAAAAAATCATGTCACTCTCCACTCTTCCCTTCTCTCTATCTCTCTCTCATGAACAAGAATTGAGCCCCAACAAATCAAGAAATTTGAAAAAGCAAATCAATAAATTATTGTGGTATTGAGGAAATATATGCTAGGACCAACAAATCAAAAAATATGAAAAAAACAAGAATCGAGCCCCAAATCAAACAAACAAATCAACAATCATCAACAAATTTAGAAAAATATATAAACAAAACCCCAAATTTCGTTTTGACGCTTTGTTGAGAGAGATGAGGAATGCAAAGCACTACAAAATATATAAACAAAACCCATTAACAAATTTATGTTGTGATAGACCACGCTTGCGGTGAACGAACGCGTGGTCTATAACCGTTTTCAATCGGTTATAGACAACGGGCTGAGAGAGATGAGGAATTTGTCGTGGTCTATTAGCATAAAATTCCATAGACAACGGGCTTTAGCCAAGAAAATGTCCTCTCAAGGTGTTATTCGGTTCGAGAAGCCGGATTCCACTTGCGTCTTGCTAAATGGGGTATATACATATGTCTATATATATATATACATACTTATCTATTGTGTGTGTGTGTTTTACCAAATCGATTGCAAAATTGTAGTCTTGTGGCCGTGTTAGGTGGCGGCGATGTTGCAATGTTGTTGTTGTTCATTTGGAATTGGGAGGTCTAGCCATGAGTTATCCGTCTTTTTTCGGTAGTCAGTAAAGTTGTTGAAGACTTCTCTGAGCGAGAAGGTTTTGATGATGCCTTTCTTGATAGTTGAACAAATCTTCGGGAATATTATGCCTATATTCATTATCTATTTTGTGTTTTCGGTTGGATAATTTTTGTCGCCGTTTTCTCGACTATGAATCTCGAGTTCAAATGCCTTTCACTTTAGTGTGTATATTTATCTATGGTGGCAATACATGTATTTATGTATGTATGTATGTATTTATGTATCGTTGTTTTCAATGAATGCGTCCATGGATGATTGCAAAGTAGCAAATATTAGCTATATCCTCCGCTTTCTAATTGTAGCTTATTAGTTAAACTTTACATTTCGTGAAGCATTACTTACAAGCTATTGCAATGAAGATATTTTACTTATTATATGATGCGAGATCGCGAACTATAATAATAAAGAAATCTTAAAGTAGTGAAAACCATTGGAATGATTACGGACAAATAAAAAATGGAGCATTCATTGCAGGACTCTCTTTTATTCAATTAGATAGAGATGTGGAAAGTATTGTACAACATTGGAATTTCTATAATTTTTCATTCCATAAACGAGTACTTTGAGTTCTTTTGTTTGTGAACTTGTTCGCTTTTCTTCATATTGTCTACTCAGTTTTTGATTGGCACGAATATGGAACATCAGAAAATCAATTCTGTGTTTTGATACACAAAGATGTTTTATTATGTAAATGTAATTAATCTAGAATCTACCAGTGCCTAACATTGCCACTATATGTAATTTTGAACTTCAACTGGCGATGAAAAGGTGTTTTACTTTGCGCCTCCTTTCTTTATCCTTTGTTTGAGGCTCCTGTTTATTGACAGGATTGAAGAATAAAAGAACTTAAAAATCAAGAGCCCACTACTTAATCTTCAAATACTTTGCGGTGTTTGTATTTCTTCTTTGCAGTACGGAACCCCCAAAATGCGCTTAATCGGTTTGTGAATCCATAAATCCATCTCTATTCTCTACACATATTCCAACTATTTGCCTATGGTTTATCGTGTTACGAGTAACTTTTACATTATTATTTCTAGCATTCAATAGCATTCTCTAGTATCATCTTTCATCCAATTCTTGTTGAAGTGGATGCTTATATTCTATTTTGATATTTTCTTTCGATGCGTGCAATCTTGTTATTTATGTATTCTTTCCTCTTCTCAATGGTAGTCTAATCGAAGCATACAAAACCTTAGCAGTTTTTGTGTGTAAATTATGCTATTATATGTTATTTAATATTCGTGCATAATCTCGGTTTTAGAATTCTAATGGAACTTATTCAAGCTAGACTATAATCTAATTTTGGGAAGATCCTTGATATCCCTCCCAATCAAAAACAAAATGTGGTTGGTCGTATGTGTGCTCGCTACAAATACCGATTGTGATGCCTTGTAGAACATCTAAATAACCAAATATGATTTGTTATAAAAATCGCCCATCGCTAGTAAATATTGATATAATAATCATTTAGAGAAATAGTGAAAGATTTAAAATTAATTTCAAGTATAAACTAGAAAATGTACAATCTAACACTAATATGTTGTATCCAAAATCTAAATGATCGAAACAAATGTGTAGATGTAATATTTTAATTTCATAAATCAACTTTCTTATATAATCCTTCCTGATTGCATTATACAAATACAAGTTATATTTAAATATAAATAACAATAAAAGTATCATAAATCTTATTGATCAATGAATTTCACTTCCTCAAGACCTTGGCCTTAGTTGCTTCCTCTTTTAGCAAAGGTTCTACTATACTCTTGAGGAAAATAACTGAAGTTGAGTCCGAGTATGGTATTTTTCTTGGGTTATTCAAAATTTACATGATCTACACTATCTGAAGACGTGGGAAGTAGTTCTTTTAGGTCATAAAATTTAGTAGTTTGATATTTTTGAGTTCCAGATGAAATCTTGAAAGTAGTCTACTTGGTTGAGGTAATTTTCTATTTAAAATCAAGTGATGTGTGTGTATATGTTCCTTATTCAAGATATGTCTGCGTGCTGTGCTAAATCTGTTTGAATGTACAGATTTCCCTATGGGATGGTATCATACCTTCCAGAGAAGATGCAAAGTTTTGGATTCATGTATCTAACAAATATCAGTTTGTTGATCAAGTGAGTGATATGATGATCTCTTTGGTGGTTTTCCCTGTTTACTACTCTTGGTGATATTTAGAGATCCCTTTTGTTTGTAGGGAAGCAATCTGCGGGGTAAAGAATTTAACCTAACGTTGCATTGGCATGTGATGCCAAGACAGGCGATGTTTGTCGACAAAATAGTTATGAGCGACTACCGTTTGCCACAAGCATATAGGTAGACAAGCATTAGTGTATCCACAATTGGGTTTACTAGCTCAATAGATGAGGTCTTTGCACTTGCCATCTGTTTTGCTTTGGTGAAATGAAAGGCTCAAGATGGTGAAATTGATGTTTTGTGGACGAATTTAATTAGCTAGGTATACAATTGTTGATTGCAAATTCTTGTAGTGAGAGTCGCGATTGCCAGTGTTTGGCAGAGAGAGATGAGAGAATATGTCGATGATGGTGACTTGTTGCAGGTCGACAGATGAGAGGTAGGAAAGAAGGACTAAGACGGACAAAGGTAGTTATTGTTGTTGTTCATAAAATTAGGGAAAATGGGCGAAAGGCTCAAGGAGGCTGATACTGCTGTTGTCACCGACGATAGCGGCGGCAACAAGTTGGGGGCGAGTTTTTAATTTAGGGTCCCCGAGAGAGAGAGAGAGAGAGAGAGAGAGAGAGAGAGAGAGAGAGAGAGAGAGAGAGAGAGAGAAGAAATGAGAGGTGATGATGTCGATGTCACTATGTCAGCACGCACGGCGGCGGCAACAAGGTGGGGGGGAGAGTTTATAGTTTAGGGTTCCTTGGAGAGAGAGAGAGAGATAGAGATGTGGGAGTGAGAGAGAGAAAAGAGAGGAGAGAAGAAGGGAAGAAAAGAGGGTGAGATGATTTTTTATTTTTATTTTATTAAAATTATGGATATACACGTCGACGATATAAGTCATGAAATATCCAACTCAGGTTTAATTTTCAAAATTAGAACGTATGCGAAAAATCAGAAAAATAGAAAGCTCTTGTATTGTCTTTCTAATTTTAAAGTTCATGTAATAAACAAGAATTTTATCAAAGTTTGTGAATTTATATGTAATTAATCATTTAATAAATTCAAATGGGGGTTACAAATCCAAGTTACTTAAGATGCAATTAATAATTAACTATATGCTGATGGAGATGATAGGGGGACAATGTTTTGAAATTGTTCGAGTTAAAATAATGGAAATTATAAATATTACGTGGATGCTTAATTGAAACTATTTACATCAATTGAAGGGATACCAACTTGGGAAAAGGTATATGTAGCTCGATGACAAATAAACATTACATTTAAAATAAGCTAAATAAATATTAAAAAAACGTAAATTAGGGACTAAAATATCACCAGGGGAAAGAGGGGTACAGCTGGCAATTAGCAATATGCGAATGACACGAAGCAAAGTCAAAACCTGCGGCGGGTGTACAACGTAGGTCTTGATAGACCACAAAATGGCGCAATACGCTTCACGTCTAACTATTCAACATTTTGCATTTTTTCATCCAAAATACCAAACAGATTTATTCAACATTTATAATTTTTTATTAATGCTTTTTTTTGTTTATTTCCTCACCCGTCTCTTTCAAACTAAATACTGAATGTGTTAAGAGTTCTGTGTTAGATAACATGTCAAAATCCATAATAAATAGGAATGATAAAAAGTGATTGGAGAAATGAGTGTGTTTGAATAGATATCTAGCGTGGAATTCGTAATAAATGATGAAAGGCTTGTAAAACAAGTATGAGGATGGTTATCCAGGAAGAAAGAGATTCTGACGTTTAAATTAAAGTTTATATGAAAATGTTGAATGTAGAAAAACTATGTGTAAGAATACGGGTGCCTGTTAGTTGGGAGTTCTTAAGATTATGTATCTTTTAGGCATTGCATTGAGGGGATATTTATAGAAAATTTACCTAAGATCATGCCCGAGATATGGGCGTGCTCTTGGAAATGGAGTTGATCGTATCAAGTTCGTACTCCTAGATTTGCACAATATGGATAGTTAATCTTGTATTTTATGGGTTTGTGTGTAAATACATTCAACTAATTGTGAGATTGTTGTCGGTGTGCTATGACTTCAGATGTGAATTCGGTTTCACCTTTAACTTATATCAGATTTGCCGATGATGTGGGGCCCTGAAGATGGGCTTTTAACTTGCATCATGAGTTGGACTTGGAGGATGTGGGCTTTCTCGATATTTGGTCCATATTAGTGTGTGTCTATATATACAAGTTATATATCTTAGACTTTTAATTGGGTTTTTTATATTATAGTACTCTCTCCATCTATTATAAGCTTGTATTTAATTCATTTTCGGTCCGTCTATCAAAAACTTATATTTTTTGGAAACTACCCTCACAATTTTTATCCTCAATATACATATTTACTTACAAAAAAACTACCACTTTACACTTACAATATGAGACTCATTTTCCACCTACTTTACATCTACTATAATTTATTAAAATATGCACCACCAAAAGTAATTTAAGCTTTTGATGGACGGGGAAAATATCATTTTTGGGTTGAAGTTTTATATTTTAGTCGACAATTGAGATGGCGTTAAGCTCGACAATTTTAAATACTTAGGCGACAATTGATACATAGAAATAAAATTTGATGAGAATGTTATGGATTTGTGAATGAAATGATGGTGAGTGAAATGGAATAGACATGAGATTCATATAATTGGTATGTATAAAAAATGACTGAATATGAATTTAATAAAATGAAAGACCATTATTTTTATAGTTTATGTTATTATTACTATAATAGTATTTTTTTTTTCAATTATTGTTGTTTTTGTTATTACTAATAATAAATATTATTATTATTATTATTATTATTATTATTATGAAATTTGTCAAGATAAAATAAAAAGAAAATAGTTTTGGTAGAGAAAAAGAAGTAAAATTTAAATGTAGTTAATCCCATGTTTATGGGAAAAGACAATACACATGCTATAAAATCTTACCAATTATCAGATTGAGAATGAACGTAATAATCAATTTTTATTTTCATTTTATTACTGCATACTAGCCATGTCTTTTGGGAGGTTTACTTTTGAGGATTAACATATATAGATAAAAATATATATATTATTCGTTATTTATTTAGATGGATTGAAACTTTGTGATATTCCAATGCCCTTGATAATACATATCACTTGAGCTAATTTTATTTAATTTATATCCCATTAAAAAGATAGAATTGAAAAAATTCTTGTAATTGGAATGAAAATATATTTTATAATTATGAAAAGTAAAACGTATGACATAATTCTATGCTTTGAGATAAGTTCGCTTGAAAAATTTGAGGGACAGTTTTCGTCTTCTAAACCAACCTTTAAGACATGATTTGACATTTTTTTTGAGAAGGAAGAAATTTCCATTGAGAGCACTAATAATTTATATTGCGCCTACTAAAAAAAATTATATTGTGATTCTCATTTATAGTACAACCTTTTCCTCGAACAATTTAGCACATAAAATATAACTATAATATACATTCTTCCTTCATGTTCCATAAACTCCATAAACAAACGCTAAATTTTTTGCTACTGTATACTTGCTTCAGAAACCCATTTTTTTATAATTCCAAAGCTCAATTCTCCCGATAGGATACGGCCCAACTACTGCGCCCAAGATCGTGCCCAATACAAGTAAACCCGACATCAAGCTCGGCTCGGACAAGTTCGGCCCATGAGGACTCTGAAGCCGGTGGAACGCAGAAGTTCTCACCATATCTAAAAGAATCCTAATTCAAGAGGATAGGATCTCGAATCCTAGTTAGAAGACTTTGATTCGAGATCTAGGTCAATACATCGTGTATAAATAGAGGCTAGATTAGACGACATAGATCGGTCCTCTCTTTGTAATCACTTCTTATACCTCAATACATATACTCTCTCTCGCCTGTGGACGTAGATCTTGTTCATAGATCGAACCACGAAATCTTTGGTGTTCTTACGCATTTATTTCCTTACGAATTTAGGATCGATCATGGCGCCGTCTGTGGGAAACGAAATTTTGTGTTTTCGATCAACCACCGTTTATGTGGAAGTAATCATGATCGTACACCGAAGCCATGCCTCGTGACCGCCGCCGGAACAACAACGCCGACGGCGAAAGGAACGCCGAGCTCAACTCGGAAGAGCCCAATCGGAGAAGAAACCCCGAGGAAATATCCAAAGTCTCGACGAGCACGGACACCCCGCCCGCAGGAGGCAAAGTTACCATAGCGAAGACAATCGTAGCAATAATCCGTGGGAAACTCCGCTCATAGTAAACCTCGACGACGCCGTCGCGGATTTCTCGAGAAAACAAGGAGAGCTTTCTCCGCCTCCTCAAGCTGTGGTCGGCCACGCCCCGAAGAACGGTATCATCAAGCCTCGTCTAGATACGAGGCATCACAACGAGGTCGGGCCCAAACCGACCGCGCAAGGAACGAGCAACGGGAGAGGACGTCGAGATCGTCGCGAAGCGGCCTCGATCGCCGTAAATCCATCCAAATAACTCCGCCCGATCTCCGTGGGACGAGCAGCAGGAAGAGCATCATGGCCGCCGCCAAGTCGGTCCGAGTCACCTAAACGAAGTTCGATCGTCGAACTCCGCCCCGCCTCAGAGGACGGCCGATGGATACGGAAGATAGCCACCCCTGCTCAAATAGAATACTAACACTTCTCCCTGATAAATACCGGTACCAAGCATCGCCCCTATGACGGGTCGAGGGATCCACGTAACTTCCTCTCGCAGCTCCAATACAACATGATCAACCAAAGCTCACGGTTCACATGTGTAAACTCTTCCCGAGTTACCGTCGACAACGCCCGCAGTGGTTCGACGGCCTACCTACGGAAGCATCGGCCCTATCGCGACCGATGGTCGCCTTCCACCGAAGGTTCTTCCAAAAGCGGAATCAAAACGCCATCGCACACCTCCTCACCATAAGGCAAAGCCGAATGAGTCCATCGACTTCATGACAAGGTTTAACAAGGAGTGCTCAAGGTCAAGACGTGAACGACCGTTAGTCATCTCGGCCTTCCAAAACGGCATCTTGCCGGGGCCTTATACCGAGAGATCGCTGGCACGAACTCTCATCGCAACAGTAGTCAGGCGATAGCCAACCGGTTCGCTAAAGCGGACGAGGCCGATAAAAGAAAGCGAAGCAGCATAAGGCAGACCTTCTAAAGAGGAAGAAGAGACGAAGGAAGGAAAATCGAACCAAGGCCGTGAGCGCCTTGATGATTACATCGTCCGATAAAGTCCAGCTCGGTCCGCGACGCCCGTAATCCACCTCAAGACACCCTGCTGACGGCCGAGAGCGAAATCTCACGACTCACACGAACTGCTCGAGAAGCCTCGACCGATGACGAGGAGGAAGAGGTGCCGACCTCACGGATAAATATTGCTCATTCCATGATGATTACGGGCACGACATCGAAGAGTGCAACGAGCTCATGGGTGAAATAGAGATGCTAGTTCAGGACGGATCCCTGAAGAAATACCGAGGACAGAGTCGCCAAGCCGACCAAAGTCAAAAGAAGAAAAAGAGGAAGAGGGGAAATTGTGCCCCCTACAAAAAAACAAAGCGCAGCACCGACGAGGAAGGAGATGATGAGCCCCAATATGACGGGGTGGTCTCCACTATTACGGGGCTCCCCCGTGGAGTCACGAAGTCCTCCCTGAAGGCCGATGCCCGAAGTCCTAGAACCAAATAACCTACCAATAAGAGGTTCGAGAAGGACGAGGCGATCACCTTCTCCGAAGACGACCCTGCTCTCGCGACAAGACCCATCGGGATGCATTGGTGATCCGTAGTGGTCGCAAATAAGTTGGTGAAGCGCTTACATCGACAACAAGGTCGGTGAGCATCCTTTTATGAATGCTTTGACAAGCTAGGAGTGGAAGACGCACCGCACAAGCCCGCCGCCACTCCAAGCTTCGCCCGAGAAGAGACGTGCCCGAAGGAATAATCGAGCTACCCGTCACGGTGGGAAAGCACCAACGACCTCGACCAAGGTGGTGCGGTTCAGAGTGAAGGCCAACTCGCCGATAACATCATACTAGGCGAGATTGGTGAACTGTAGGGCGGTATGCTCAACGCACCACCGACGATAAAAATACCCACCACGAGGGAACGGCCGTGATCCGAGGCGATCGAAAGCAAGCAAGGAGTATGCAAGTTGCCTTACGAGGTGCCGGACCTCGGTCCAACACCCATGTGCATAGCAATTAAAGAAACCCAAGAGTTGAGTCCGGAAGACATCGCCACTCCCCGCGGTCGGTGGAAGAGGTCGATTGTACAAAGATGAGCCATTCAAGGTCGCCCGTGTTGGTTTCACCACGACACCAAGTGAAGGATCGATCATCCAACTCCTAAGGGAATTCGAGACGTGTTTGCTTGGTCTCCCCGACATGACCGAGTCTCGCCGAGTATCATCACCACCGCTCAACATCGACCGAACATAAAGCCGCCTCGATGTAGCAAAGAATCTTCGCACCGAACGAAACCAAGTCATTCATGACGAGGTGAACCAGCTATTAAAAGCACGACATTGCTCGAGGTCAAATATCCGACCGGATAGCCAACCCGGTGATGGTGAAGAAAGGAGGAGGGATGGCGAATGTGTATCGACTACACCGACCTCAACAAGCATCGCCTTAAAGGATTGCTATCCCTTCCCAACATTGACAAGAAGGTCGACGCGTTGGTCGGGTACGAAGTCTTCGCTGGACTTATACAAAGGGTATCACCAAGTCCCGATGGACGACGAAGACGCCAAGACAGCCTTCATTACCGACTTCTGGTCTTCGATATAAAAGATGCCATTCGGCCTTAAAATGCGGGGCTACCTATCAAAGGATGGTGGACAAAATATTTCAGCCCTACATAGGTCTGAATGTGGAGGATACGTGAGACGACATCGCCGCCAAAAGCAAGGAAGAAGCGCATGCGTGGCCGACCTCGGATCGCCCTCGGCCTTCTTCGGAAAATCAACCTAAAGTCAATCCCCGTAAATGCACATTTGCATCCGTCCGGAAAGTTCTTAGGGTGTTGGGTTTCACAAGAAGGCTAAAGCAAACCCACCAAGGTCCAAACCATTTTGGAAATGAAGATGTCAAGACCATCCATGACGACACAAGTCGACAGTCGATAGCCGCACTAAGCCGCTTTTCAAAAGTCGCGGATAAGCGCCTACCCTTCTTCAAGATACTCAAAGCCCCGAAATTCTCATGGGACGAGGTGCACAGTCCGTCAAGACCTCAAGAGCTACCTCGCCAAGCTCCCCACTCTATCCGTCCCAAAAGAGGAGAGGTCCTTTCCTCTACCTCGCCGCCCGGACGAATCCATAAGTGCGATCCGGCACGAGAAGAAGGACGCCACCCTCGGTGTATTTCATCACCGAGCACTAAAGGCCTAAACGAGGTATCACCGAGAAGCTTGCCTTAGCATTGGTAAATGCCGCTGAGGAGGCTACGTCCTGCATTTCCATGCACATCGCATACAAGTCCTCATCGACTACCCACTTCGACAAGTATTGACGAGCTCAAGCATCGGGAGAATCGCGAAATGGGCAATCGAACCGGGCGAGCACGATATATCATTCGCCCCGCCAGCCATCAAAGGTCAAGCCCCAGCGGATTTCCTTGCCGAGTCTAACTTCGCCGAAAACCAAGCCCACCGAGTCCGTGACGACGATGCGAAGCCGAACCCATGGTTGAAACACCGAGGGTCTTGGCAACTCACGCTGACGGGCTTGAAACAAAATAGCGGAGCAGTATCTTACTCCCAGCCCGGACGACTAAGAGATCGCTTACTCACTTCGGTTCACATTCAAAAATACGAACAACGGAAGTGGAGTATGAGGCACCGATCGCAGGACTTCGCCTCGCTCAAAGTCTCGAGATACGAGCCGCAAGTTCACAATGACTCTCAAGTCGTCAGAAGCCAAATGTTGGGAAAATACGAGGCAAAAGCGGCGTAATGAAGAAGTATCTTGAAAAGCAAAAGCCCGCAACGGACTTTCTCACACTTCCAGATAGTTCGCATCCCAAGGGAGCAAAATAGCCGAGTGACATCTTATAAATGGCCTCGCCATCAACGAGCCCGCCAAGAGAGGAAGTCCAAAGGTGAGCATAAACGATGCCGATGACGGAGCCGAGGTCAACATAGTCTCGGATGAAGAACCCAATTGGATGACTCCCATTCGAGAGTACCGGAGAAGGCGAATCGCCCCACGACAAGCTTCTGGAGGCTAGGAGGATCCCGAACAAATCTGCGATATACAATTGAGCAGTGAGTCCTATCTGAAGTCATATCTCCAACCTCTTAAGGTGCTTGGGTCCGAACCGAGCCAATTACGTTCTACGAGAAATACAAGGTTCGTGCGGAAGCCACATCGACCCCGAGCCTTGTCAAAGAAAGTCATGCGATGGGGATACTATCACAACAATGTTCCAAGACTCAACGGACCTCGTAAAAAGTGTCCAAGTGTCAAATTCATGGGAACGCAAGGTTACCCTGCACCGACCTCACCTCCGCATGAGCCCTTGGCCGCTTATGCAATGGGGATTGACATTGTGGGCCCTTTGTAAAGCACCGTGACAGCCCAATTATTAATTGTTGCGATCGACTACTTCACGGCTGGTAGAAGTTCGAGCCCTCGCTAAAATCACAAGCAAGAACGCCTCAACTTCGTATGGAAGAACATAGTGTCGCCTCGCATCCCCATATCCTCCTTTTCGATAACGGAACACACCACGGATAAGACATTCAAAGATTGGTGTCAAGAGCTTGGATCCAACAAAGTTCACCTCGGTGGCCCATCCTCAAGCAAATGGTCAAACCGGTTACCAACAGACCATCGTAAAGGGTCTAAAACTCGTCTCGACCGAGCTAAAGGCCTCTGGGTGGAAAATTTACCGCAGTCCTATGGTCGCATCAACAACGCCTGACCTCGAATCGGAGAAACACCATACAGTTTGGTGTATGGAACCAAGCAGATGATCCTGCGCAGAGATCGGAGATCGAGTCCTCGCACCATCGACTTCTCTCAAGCAAATGGGGAAAATCTACGAGGTGATCTAGACCTACTCAAGAAAGAGAGACCTCGCCACATCAAGGAAGCTCGGACAAGCAACAAGTAGCTCAGATTACAACCAGCGTTAAAACCGACAATTCCAAGTGGTCGACCTCATCCGACATAATGAAGTCAAGAAAGCCGCAGCTCGCAAGCCGGAAGCCACATGGGAAGGACCTCACCGGTCGACAAGTCCTCGGCAAAGGGCCTATAAGCTCGCTCAATTGTCCGGTGAGCAATTACCCAACGATGGCACATCATCCATCCAAGAAATATTATGCATAAGTGTCAAGTGGTCGGGTCTTGTTCGGTCATATTTTTAAAGTCTGCTAGAGTCCGTCTTATTTGGTGGTCGCGCCATCTTTTATCAATAAAATCTTTATTTTTACGAGTTCTACTTGTCACTAATGCATAATTAATCTTCACATTATTTACCTCTACTTGAGGACAAATTCTCGACGGAGGTCGACACATTGTTTCATACGAATGTAAATCTAAACGCGCATGCCTACATACGAGATCGACTACCTTCGCTTATTTCAAGCGTTCTCTATGTAGATGAAGGGACCACCCTCCGATGACCTCGGCAAAAACAGAACCATTCCTACATACGAGATCGACTACCTTCGCTTATTTCAAGCGTTCTTCTATGTAGACGAAGGGACCACCCTCCCGACGACCTCGGCAAGAAAAACAGAACCATTCCTACATACGAGATCGACTACCTTCGCTTATTTCAAGCCGCTTCTATGTAGACGGGGACCATCCTCCCGATGACCTCGCAAAAAAACAGAACCATTCCTACATACGAGATCGACTACCTTCGCTTATTTCAAGCGCCTCTCTATGTGACGAAGGGACCACCCTCCCGACGACCTCGCAAAAACAGAACCATTCCTACATACGAGATCGACTACCTTCGCTTATTTCAAGCTGCTCTCTATGTAGACGACGGGGACCACCCTCCCGACGACCTCGCAAAAAAAAACAGAACCATTCATACATACGAGATCGACTACCTTCGCTTAGTTCAAGCGTGCTCTATGTGTAGACGAAGGGACCACCCTCCCGACGACCTCGGCAAAAACAGAACCCCTACCTCGTGCGAGAACGATTTCTTTCAAAGCGGAATTTCTACGAGGACTAACTACTTTCGAGATATTACTCTTGTTCAAATACAAAGTCAACAAGAAACCATTCTTATTAAATAAAAGATGTACAGTTACATTTACATTTTACGAGGACGGAGCGGATCGGGAAAAGTCGAGCCAATCCCTAGAAAAATCGGAATTCAAAGAGCTCATCTATGCTAATCCTACCTCTACCTCGCCCTCGGTCTATATTACGGCCCGCCAGAGCGACCTCGGTCACTGACGACGCAGCTCTGCGAGCTCGGCCTCGCCACTTGATGACGCCCGGCCTCGACGCATGGAGGGTCCACGACGCTCAAGGGCAACAGCACGCTCTCTTGTGCGCGCCACTCCGGATCGTCATAATGTGGTTCATTTATTCTAGATCGAGAAGCTCCCAGAAGAGGCCTCGCATCCCGTCAAGTATGTCGCCGATTTGTGGTTGTCGAGCGATACGCTTGTATATGCCCCGAGCCTTTTTAATTCAGCAGATCGCCCGTGAATTGCCGTGAGGTCCGCCATATTCGCGCCTATACTCGAACAACGGGCAGCAGCCTCGACAACCTCGCTTTACTTCCGGATCGCCATCCCACCATTTCGTGGATAACCTCCTCGACTCGGCATGCTCCTCGCCTATCACCTGGCCTTCTCCGTGGCGACCTCGAACGCCCTCCAATTCCAAAAGGCGAGCTCGAGCTCGCCACAACTCTCCGAGCGGCTCTATGTCGACATCGACTCACCAGACGTGACCGAGCCGCCTTTATATGGATGAGTTCGACCTCTTTCAACTCAAGAGCTCGCGATGTGTCTTTGATTCGGTTCAACCAAGGAGAAGCATCAAACATTTCAGAGACAATCAATAAAAAAAAAAAAAAAGAGATAAGTTTTCGACACAAACTTGTGATTTTATTAACATGCCCTTAGCAAAAATTGTTGTACATTTACATTCAAAAAAAAAAAAAAGATGCAGGATCAATCGACCTCCGGAAGCTTCGCCATGTCCACGCTCACCGCCCAAGCTCGATAGCCCACCCGGCCTCTTGGGAACCACCGAGTCTCGACGCCTCGAGCATCACCGCCTCCCGACCCTTTGCATGATCAGCCAATAAAGCCTCGGCTGGGATCCCGATCCACGGACATGCGCGCATGCACTCATGACAAAAGAACGGAGGAGGAGAGTGCTCGCAAAGACGGAAGCTCCTTCGTGCCGCGGACGAGCACATCAGCAGTCTGCCTCAGACAAGATCTCGGTCTCCTCGCACCCATACTGGCTTTGTCCAGATCTGGGTAGTCCTCGGCGACCTCTTCGATGGCGCCCGAGACGGCGCTTGTTAAGCACCTCACCGCGCCCGAGACCATCCCGAGAAGCCCGCCGACAGAACAGCCTCCGCAGCGCCAAGCGCTTTCTCTCGGGAGCTCGCCATGTCCACCTCCCGACGGCGAACCTGCTCCACTCGCCTTCATCGAGGCAACTCGCCCGCCGCCCGCCTCGCCGCCTCGCCCACAACCGCTTGCCCGCCGACTGCCCTTGCCGCCGCCTCAACGGCCGCCGATCCGCCGCTTCGCTTGACGAGGTCCGGATCTTAGCCTCGGCCCGGACATTTTCGAGCAAGGAGGTATTCGACCTCCACCTCCCGAGCATACCGGCCACCTCACAAATCGCGGAACGGCGCCTTCAAGTAATCCGATATAAGATCGATACTTTGACACCTCGGCCGCCACGCCCTCGACCCCTACACATGTAGTACACATCAGTCGAAAGCACAACAATATACTACAACAAAAGTATAAGGACAGCACAAAACCCGGGAAAGAGACGAGGCGATTTGACACCAACGATCTCAAGACTCACCTCGGCAAAGAACCGAGGACTCATGGATTACATCCTTCCGCCTCTTCAAGCGCTGAGTGGTCTGCGGCGAGGGGATCTCAAGGCCCCACGGTCATTTCGGCATATCCTCAAATCCTTGAGTTCGAGACCTCGTCAACTCGGCCACGTAGATCGGTTCGCCACGTAGATCGGCCTTCCTTTCTTCTTCCTTTCCTTCAGCAGTTCACTACCAAGAGATACAGAGGTCAACATCAACGCAGATAATCATGCAATAAAAAAAAAAGAAATAGGGCCTCACCTTCACCGACTCCACCCCCGAGGTAGGATCATAAGGTACGAGCCCCCGCCCGACACCGGCCTCGAGAAGACCTCGTCAACAAGGCCAATTTTGTCCAGCGTCTCCTCCAGTCACCAAGTCCTTGTCAACGACACATCGGCGATCTTATCGATCGCCATGGAACTCCATCTGTCTCGAAACCGATGTAAGAACTTCTTCGCGGTTGAGATCTTCGACTTAATCTTTGCTTTGAATTTCCTACGGGTGATAGATAATACCACCCCGAGCCACCCTTCGCTTGCAAAAAGCAAGGACCACCCCAAGGTCAAAGGAAAATTATGCTATAGCATAGACACCTAGGCGATATATGTAGGAATGAGTTCGGCGAGAGTTGGGCGAGATATGCCAAACATCTCTTCGAACTCTACGTAATCGTAGGAAAGGAAGACGAAGACCAGCCTTGAGGCCGTCCTCGACACGGTAATAAAACCATCCGAGGGCACAAGCCCTATCCTCCGACGGGGCAACGAACTCAACATCGAAGGAATACTATATTGAAAATGATATCCCTAATATCCAAATACCTAAGATGGAAGAAAAAGAAGACACTTTGCCGCAATCCCCCACTGAGGGGAATCGCAGACTACACTCAGCAAGAGGCATATGGACACGGGTAAAAACAGGCAGAGACACTAAATCAGACGGGGAAACAGACACGATTTGACGCTCAGACGACTCGTTATGAGAAGAGGTAGCCATTACTTACTTTTGGTTATCGATGAAGAAGACAGAAGCTTCAAGTCGTCAATGGCGCAGAAAAGTGTTTCTCGCAGGCGTAGAGGTTTTGTTTTGAAATTTGAGAAATGTTAAGGCAAATGATAAGAGAAATTGCGATCGAGGAAGACATTCCCTAATATGCACTTTATCTGAATCCAACAGCCACAATTTAATGCGCATTAAATGCGTATCCCGGCCCAAAGACTCAAAGAACGGCGTAAAATCCTGTTTCGCCTCGGCATAACGCCCGACTGTGAAGCCATTCACAGACCTCAGCATTACGCCACGATGTGTCAAGCCGGTCAAGACTTCGCATAACGCCTCGCGGGTAAAGCGATCGAAGACCTCGCCCAATGCCCGGCGGTGAAGCCATTCACAAGACCTCGGCATTACGCCACGGTGTCAAGCTGCCAAGACTTCGCATAACGCCGTCGGGTGAAGGCCAAGACCTCGCTTAACGCGCTGTAAAGCTAATAAGAAGACCTCGGCATAACGCCTCATCGGGTAAGCGGCCGAAGACCTCAAGATAACGCCACCGTGTGAAGCCATTCACAAGACCTCAGCATTACGCCACGACAGTCAAGTTGTCGAAGACTTGCATAACGCCGTCGGGTGAAGCCGGTCCAAGACTCGACCGCTTAACGCCCGCCAGTAAAGCTAATAAGAAGACCTCGATAACGCCTGCCGGGTAAAGCCACCAAAAGACCTCGACATAACGCCACGGTGAAGACATTCACAAGACCTCTGAGACGCCTCTGCAAGACAAAGATTCGATATACGACGCCAAAAGATCGACACACACAAAGCCGCACAATGAAAGAAGGTGTAAGATCGTCCATACCGCCGTCACAACAACCCCAATCCACGACCTCGTCAAGGTCTTTTGGTGGGTTGTGATAGGATACGCCCAACTACTGCGCCCAAGATCGCGCCCAATACAAGAAACCCGACATCAAGCTCGGCCGACAAGTTCGGCCCATGAGGACTCTCGAAGCCGGTGGAACGCAGAAAGTTTCACCATATCTAAAAGAATCTTAATTCAAGAGGATAGGATCTCGAATCCTAGTTAGAAGACTTTGATTCGAGATCTGCGTCAATACATTGTGTATAAACAGAGGCTAGATTAGACGACATGATCACCACTCTTCAGAATCACTTCTTATACCTCAATACATATACTCTCTCTCTCTCGCCGTGGACGTAGATCTTGTTCATGATCGAACCACGTAAATCTTTGGTGTTCTTACGCATTTATTTCCCTTACGAATTTAGGATCGATCATCTCCAAAATTATCAAACAAACGAGCTCAAAGTTTTCGTATTTTTTAAATTGAATTACTTTTTTCCTAATGCGATAGTTTACTTTTTCTCATGCAGCTTAATAAAGTTCTCATTTTAAAGGATATTGGTACAAAAAAAAACCAGTTATAGAATAAAAGCACGTTATGTAATCGCACAAATAAATAAATCACATAGGTTCAATTGAAAGATTGCAATCACAATAACTTGAGTTTTTTTCAAGATCACGAAAATCTAACTGATTTAAAAAGAGAGAAATACAAAGAACATTTTTGTCTCAGTTGGAAGATAAAAATCGTTGCCGAGTATCTAGAAAAAGTGTATCGATATAAAATGGAGAAGCAACAACAGGAACTGCTGCTGTTAATTATCCATCATCATTAATAAAGCAAGAATAATCAAATATCAAAATCCCAAAAGATTTCCTATTCTTTCTTCTGCCTTTATAGTTTAAATACCACATCGTATTTCGGTATCTTTACTCACCAATCATCCAGACTCTGACAGAGCAGTACACCATTCCACGAGCTAAACACACACGGCTCACTGATAACATCGTTCTCTAATCCGAACCCGCTGCTGGGTTTCGCTTCCTATCAGGTGCGTTTCTTTTTGGTTGGAATATGTGTTTCTTGAAGATGTGCTTTTTTATCCGTTGACTGATTTGATTCAGGGATCTGCGTTTCGAGGGGAAATTTGAGTTGAGTTTTTTGATATTTGGGCTAATTAAGATCTGTGTTGACCTTATTTTTTTTCAACTTAGGGTTGTTTCTGCTTTTGGGAATTGATAAACTATTGTGTTAAGATTCCTTTTTTTGTTAAATTCCTTTTTTTTTTGGGTATGTTGAAGTGTAAATGCAGACTAGGTATATGGAGAGAACAAATTCGATGAAAGGAAGAGGGAAAAGGAGTTTGGATGGTGGAGGAGATGAAGAGCAGGAGCCCGAGAGAAAAAGGCCCGCTTTAGCTAGGTATCGAGATTGTTATTCATCTCATTTTCCCTCTCATGCGTTTGTTTGATTTCTGCCATGCAATTTATGTGTCGTTTCTGGAGAAATTATACGGAAACATGAGGTGTAAGGGATTGCTCTACTTCCTTGTTTTGCCGGTTAAGTGTTCTGTTTCTTGTGATTTTCTTGAAAGCTTTCTTTGGTTGGCTGGCGGCTGGAAATGTGAAAACTAATACGAAGCAATTTGTGTCCCTTTACGATCAATATAGTCTACGAACTCACTGACTTGGCATGGTTTGATTGGCTTGGAAACCAATTGATGCTTGCGAGTTTACATGGTTTATAAATTGGGATTTGAAATGTTAATAGATCTTGCATACTCCCTTAAGTGTAGTATTATGGATTAGAATTTTCCGAACAAATATTTTAAAGTTATATAATGTGATAGCTTGAGGTGTCAATCAGTCTGGGTGATGCAGGTGAGGGATTCTTCGGCTGGAAAAAGTTTCTTCATGTTTTTGTGCTACTAAAGCATTCTACTGTTTTCTTTTCTGATTTGTAAAATTTATTCGCTGATTAGTTGTCTTAGATATTTCTTCTACTTTTTCTTTATACTTGAATAGATGCTAAGTAAGCAATGGCAGCGAGTTTTAATATATTACTCTGTTTTATGCAGTGTTATTGTCGAAGCTCTCAAGGTGGATAGTCTCCAGAAGCTTTGTTCATCATTAGAACCAATTCTCCGGAGAGTGGTAAAGTGAATGTTGCCCTTGTGTGAAGAAAGAATTCCATGTTTCACTTTGAATGATTAGTATCTGGGATTCGAGTTTTTACATGTACATCTATGCTATTTGAAGCATTTTCTTATGTCCTTTAAATATAGGTTTCAAATAATGCTTTACATACTTTTGATGCATGTACATAAATTATCTTGAACAGGTTAGTGAAGAAGTGGAACGAGCTTTGGCCAAGCTGGGTCCTGCCGTGCTGAATGGGAGGTTGGTTGCTTCGTTTGTACTTATGAAATCATTTATCAGTATATGTTGATACTTGAAAATTTTGATAAAATATTATGGTGTTGTCACAATTCTCTCTTTTATTTACTAATGTAATATTGATTGATTTTTCTTTTTTATGTTTTCACGGTACATAGTGAAACCTTTCTTTATTAGCTTGCCAATATATTTCCTTATCATATGCTGTTCATCCAGAAATTGCTGTGGTTCATCCAAAAGATAAATGTTTAATAAGACAATAAAATGATCTATTCCAGTCTGGTTCATTGTTTGAATGATTTTCTATTTTCATCAGTAGTTTCCTGTACTATATTATTGAAACTGCCTTTATCCGTAGAAGTTCTTCCTAAGATTTTGAGAGTTCAGGTCGTCTCCTAAACGGATTGAAGGGCCAGATGGGAGAAATCTGCAGCTTCACTTTAGGTCCAGGCTTTCTCTTCCGCTGTTTACCGGGGCGAAAGTAGAGGGTGAGCAGGGTGCTGCTATTCATGTTGTACTAATCGATGCCAACACAGGCCACATTGTAACATCTGGACCTGAATCCGCTGTGAAGCTGGATATTCTTGTGCTAGAAGGTGACTTCAATAATGAAAATGAGGAAGGTTGGACTCAGGAAGAGTTTGATAGCCATGTCGTGAAAGAACGTGAGGGAAAGAGGCCTCTTTTGACTGGGGATTTGCAAGTCACACTCAAGGAAGGTGTTGGAACTCTGGGAGATCTTACGTTTACAGATAATTCAAGTTGGATAAGGAGCAGAAAATTCAGACTTGGTCTGAAACTTGCATCAGGATATTGTGAGGGAATACACATCCGTGAAGCAAAGACAGAAGCTTTTACTGTCAAAGATCATCGAGGGGAATGTATGCATATTTTCTTTTATCTCTAATTCTGTTCTATAACACATGGACATTTATGTTTGCTTTATAAACTGACATATGTTCTTTCTTCTGACAGTGTACAAGAAACATTATCCTCCTGCTTTGAGTGATGAGGTGTGGAGATTGGAGAAGATCGGGAAGGATGGGTCATTCAACAGAAGGCTTAATAATGCTGGGATATTTACTGTGGAGGATTTTCTTCGGCTTGTGGTCAGGGACTCTCAAAAGTTGAGGAATGTAAGTACCTTTAATTTTCTATACCCTTTTCTATCTAATCTATGTAATTTGGTAGAAGTGCTTTATTGAGTTTTTTTATTTTAAATCCTTGTTGAACAGATACTTGGTAGTGGCATGTCAAATAAGATGTGGGATGCTCTCATAGAACATGCCAAGACTTGTGTTTTGAGTGGGAAGCTTTATATATATTATCCTGACGAAACAAGGAATGTAGGTGTTGTTTTTAACAACATCTACGAGCTGAGCGGCCTTATAGCCGATGATCAATATTATCCTGCTGATTCACTTTCTGACAGCCAGAAGGTTTGCTAATTTTCTTCTGAAATGAGTATTCTCGGTGGTTAAGTTTGACTTCTAGTAGCAAGTAGCAACACTTGAACATTTTAGATTCCTTACGCACATATCTCCTCTGGTCCCAATACCTCTCAATCTTATTTACGTGCAGGTATATGTGGATACTTGGGTGAAAAAAGCGTATGATAACTGGAGTCAAGTTGTGGAGTATGATGGAAAATCACTGCTGAATTTCAAGCAAATGAAGAAGTCGAGCACATTGACCGATCTTCCTTTGAGTCCTGTCAATTTTCCTAATACCTTAGTCAATCAGATTCCACAACAGAGATTGCCAGTTTCAGTTTCCCCCGAGCCATCAGTGGATCAGACTGTGCTAGCTGGAGGAGGTGAGCATCGTCTTACTCAAAGCAGTATTTCTGTTGTTTGATGGTCGATAAATAGAAACTCCCAGGAGCCATATGCTGTTTCTCTGTTTCTTATATGGCAGTTGCTCTTTATTTTGATCAACATAAATGCAATATTAAAACAATATAAAAAGCAAAAGTAAAACTTGTGTACATCCAGATCAAAGGTGCATCCACCCCAATTAGGGGTCACCTATCCCCAACAAGAGTTTTATTAATTCCTAATTAGGGTTTATTAATCACAGTTAGGATTTAATTAGGATAGTACCGTGCCTCTATTACAATAAACCAAATATGGTTGGTGGCTTAGTATGCTAATTGATTAAGGTTTTATGTACCCAGGTTCAGGTTATAACGATGATATGACTGCAAGATATCGAAACCCGTCACAGCTTATAAGCCCCGTTCCGCCCCCAGTTAGATGCAACATCTTTTGCACCGAACAGCCATCAGGTCAGCCATCCCAACCAGTTCCAAAGCGATGCATACGACCTCGCCCTTGGTCCTCCTGAGCCGACTTCGTCATTCCAAGAAGGGAACTCTTCTCTTCAGCAAGCATTACCCTTTGATGATTGGCCCAGCACCCGGGAGAAGGGCGTTGATTTCTTGTCCGAGGAGGAAATTCGTATGAGAAGTCATGAAATGCTCGAGAATGAAGACATGCAGCACTTGCTCCGCCTTTTGAGCATGGGTGGCCATGCCCCCGTCAACGGCCCCGATGACGGGTACGGCTTCCCTTCTTACATACCGTCGTCTTCTCCCGGATTTAGCTACAACGAGGATCGGACCCGTTCTGGGAAGGCTGTTGTGGGATGGCTCAAGATCAAAGCTGCGATGAGATGGGGCATATTCATCAGGAAGAAAGCAGCTGAAAGGCGAGCTCAGCTTGTGGAGTTAGAAGATTAGGGAGTTGTTCAAGTAAATATCCGCATCGTCTGACAACTCGTCTTCGCTGCGGACGTCACTCACCCTTAGTAGGAATGTATTCATGACAGCATCGGAACTTAACCTTTGATGCATCTGTCTCTGTGTATTAGTCTGTCGCAGTGTGTCCTGTACAGTGTGAAGTCATTTGCTTGTACAACTTAGTGAACTTGTTTTCTCGCTCTTCATACCTAAAATGCTGGACATATGACACCTTCAAATTCAATGGCTTTTCAATATTACTCTATTTTCAACTGTGCCACTCTTCCTTTTCTTGTTTCTTCTCGTGCTGTGTTTAAATCTTCTTGCAAATAAATGGGTTGATTGCTTCTAAAATTATAACTTTGCCGATTGTTTTTTTTCCCAAAAACTTTCATTTGTAAAACTAATAACGTGAAATTATATTTCGTTGCAATTTTTTCCTAAATAAAAAATACGGCAAAATTAAGTTATAAAATGCTGTAGCAATATGTTAATTGCTACATGTTAAAAATTTTATATTCTTGGATTATATGTGATGGTAGTGCCTAATTTGGTTGAGTTCTGATACCACTTTGTCACGGACGCATACTCATCGCTTTCCCCACGCATCAGCGTGAGGTTTTCCCACACTTGGGACATTCGGGGCAACAATTGGTATCGTCCTGCCAGAGCTCATCAGGGGAACAACATCGGCATCCAACCAGCTTGTCCGACGCCTTCGGACAATCATCTTGCTCAATGCCTTCCCGCCTTCTCAAGATTGGCGGAACCACGTTGGTGCCCATCAGAGTACGCTCATGTATGCACCCCGTGAGTCCACACTCGCCATTCACCATTGATCCTCGCCACGACTTGCCCCATCTAGGCAACGGATCGTGCGAGACGTAAGTTTCAAACAGGCGACGTGTGACCTCATTACGGGCGAAAATGTATCACTACAAAAAATTTGTCAAATTTCTGACGACAATGCAAACTTCGTCATATACCGATGGCTTCCTGACGGATAGACAACGGAGAACAATCGCGATGTATTATTGACGGATGGAGGCGACAATTTTGCACGGAAAATTTACCAACGACGTTACCAA
Source organism: Salvia rosmarinus (assembly GCA_036937905.1). NCBI lineage: Eukaryota > Viridiplantae > Streptophyta > Magnoliopsida > Lamiales > Lamiaceae > Salvia > Salvia rosmarinus. The sequence continues at coordinate 35,943,451 of CM072823.1, forward strand.
CTGTATTGATACTCATTAATTTTACAGACGAACAATGCCCGTCGGTAAATTTAATAACCCTAATTATTTATTAAATTTATCAGTCTAATTATTTTTCGACGGATGATGGTCCGTCAGTAAATTCAATTTTTGGAATTATTACTAAATCTTATAATTGGACTAATTTACCGATAGAATTTACCCATCGGTAAATTATCGAGGGACAAGTCCGTCGGTGATCTGTCGGTAAGTCTAATTTAATTAAATTATCGCACGACATATGTTTTTCTTCTTCACTACAACCCTAGCGCCCCCAACCCCTGTGCGTCCCCGCCCACATCCCCATTGCCGTCATTTGCCGCTTGTCTGACATTCACGCCGCCTGTTTAGACCGCCCCCTGCCGCAGCCTGCCGCCTCCGCCTCCGCCCAGAGCCGCCCTCTCTCTCTCTCTCTCTCTCTCTCTCTCTCTCTCCCCTTAACTATATAGATTGTTGTTGGATTGAAAATAAGTGTAGGTTGTTGTTGGGATGCTTGCGATTATTAACTATATATATACTTATGTTAGATGTTTGAGATTATTAACTATATATACTTATATTGGATACTTGAAAATATACTTATGTTGGATACTTGAGATTAACTAGATTTTTGTTAGATTGAAAATATGTGTATATTGTTGTTGGATGCTTGAGACTGAATGGAGGATAGAATATTACATAACTATATACTTATGTAAGTATATAGATTATCTAATTTCTAAATTGATATAATTATGATATATTTTTTATTAGTAGGATTTGTAAGAATGAATCGAATCGTGAGTGGATGTACAAGAGTTACCTTGATAATGGTAGTTTCAATCCCAATTTTATTTCGGGACTTGAAACATTAATTCAATTTTCAAGAGTAGTCAACCGACGTTTATGGATGGGGATAAAATCATGTGTCCATGTAAGAAATGTGATAATACCGAAATTATCGGTATATACAGCGGTACGGTATATATCGGTATACCGCGGTATCCAAAAAATTGATACCGTTACCGTACCGAAAATTACGATATATCAAAAATTAGGTATTTTCGGTATTTTTTTTGACACGGTAAGTTCGGTATACCGATTTTTTGGTATTTTTCCATCCCTAATCATGCTCCCACAGCTCGGTCATGAATATACTTTCTAAAAAATATACATTTTTATAGGTTAATTTAGTCACAAGTAATTCAAATTTAACAAAAAAATTACTCACCTGAAATTCATCAAAGTACATATCCTTCACACCATGAGAAGTAGACCTCCAGTTAAATCATGTCGAGTTCAGAATCCTCCAAAAATTACAGAAATAATCCTCGAAAAACACCGTGAAGTGCTATTGTCCTATTAAATAATCATATGAAAAATATGTTATTTTTATTTTTACAGTGAGAATAAATTATAAATAATAAATAACAAACTCGCTAGAAGTTCTCTCAAGTGAAATCATCAGCACTTCATCTTCAATGTCTATTTGTGTCTCGGATGCATCCGGCTCGGTTCGTTAGAGAGCTCATGAGGACGGTTGAGACGACTCCGCCGTGTTCGTCTTTGAGGAGTCTATGGGATCGAGATCGAACTAGAGCCATATCCATTCATTTGATAAATTAGTAGCGATGGCCACAACTAGAACGTCTTAGTTATAAAGGTAGATGAACTTTATATTAGAATTATGATGCATATATATAAAAATAATACTTGTATACTTATATACTTATACATTATAATTATCTAAAAACAAATTAGTAAGAATATTTGAAAAAACAAATTAATATATGAGGTTATTTAGTATATGAGTTCAAAGTGAATTAAATAAAAATAAACTATCACTACTCATTATCCGATAAATCATCATCAATATCAACATTTTCTTCATCAGAAAATACTACATCTTCATCTGTTTCACCATCAGACTCATCAATGTCTATCGTTCCACCTCCTAGATGAATATCATCATCTATTGTCGGTTACATACCCGTCATTGTCATTTTCCTTTCATCATCTTGAAATGGTGGATCTAAGTTGATTTAGAGGGAAATTCAATATCAGATCTTGTTTTTACTTTACACATTTTCCACCAATCTTTATTTGCTTGGTTCAAACTTGGATACAAACAATAGTACACTTCAATAGCTTGGTTTACAAGGACAAAGGGTTCGAACTTATTGTACCTAAGCATGTGGTTTATAGACACTAATTCGAAGTCTCTATGCACTAGTGTGCCTGAAATTGATGGGTCAAACCACTCATATTTGAATAAGGTCGTTGTTTCTATTGGCAGACCTAGATATTCCAACACACAAACCTCCATCAAACGCCCATAAAAGTCCAACTTATCACTACTATAAATCTTGCCCTTTATGCAAACTCCACTATTCATAGTGGCTCGGTGAATTCTGTGCGCTATCGTGTGAAACTTGTATCCATTGATAAGATATCCAGGATATGTTTTAACCTCTAATAGAGACCATTTTGTAAGATCCTTAATTTATTTATTAACAATGTCGTTACATCTTGCATATATTTTGAACCAATCAACAAATTCCTTATCAATTTTGCTGCTCGCATTTCATCCTTACAATCGTCAAAAATAATAAATGTACATGTCAGATCAAAATAAACATATATTGAATGATGACTACTTAATTTGATTATACTAACTTAAGATATGATGTAACTTCATTACAAATGTATGTATGTGCATCATTGTACTCTCTAGCATCCAAATATCTTGTCAATATTTTACCAAGAGGACGTCATGTCCGTCTGAATATTGAAGGTAAATTTGGATCACTATTGAAACTTTCTCCATCGCAGTTACGAGACATATTCCTTAACTTTGTACTAACATGGTCCTCAAAATAATAGGAACAAAAAGTGGAAGCTTCTTCCACTAAATAGGCATTGGATATAGATCCTTCAACTCTAGCCCTGTTTCTTACATTATTTTTCAACTTTCTTAAATACTAATAATTACTAATAATTTATATTAATAGGTGGAATATGATACAAAAATGACATATATATACAACTAATTAATATTGATGGAATTAATACCTCTCAAATGGATACATCCATCTATATTGAACTGGACCTGCAAGGCGAGCTTAATCAACCAAATGGACTAGTAAGTGCTCCATAGAGTCGAATAAACTTGATGAAAATATGCACTCTAGATTACAAAAAATTACTGAAATGGTATCATTAAGCCTGGACATATAATCTACTTTTTTATTACGAGTGGTCAAATCCTTGAAGAAAAGACTTAACTCTGTGATCGCTTTCCAAACATTTTGTGGAAAAAGTTCAAGAAATGCAACTGGTAGGATGAGTTGCATTAACACATGACAATCGTGACTTTTCATTCCAAACATCTTTAGCTTTCTCATGTCTACACATCTCTTCAAATTAGATACAGATCCATCTGGAAATCTAAGACCTATTATCCATTCACAAAATCGTGCGACTCTTTCGCCTTGAAATCTCCAAACGTGGTAATTTTGAACGAACCTCATTCTCAAAATAGGATAATCTACTTCGTAAATATCTTTATACCATTTGAATTCGGTATACCGAAGTTCGATATGGTATGAATTCGATATTTTCGGTATGAATCGGTAATTTTGGTATACCGAAGTCCGGTATGGTATACCGTAAAAGTCGGTACGGTAACGGTATAAATTTTTATCATACCGTAATTTTTAGAATACCAAATTTTGGTATGCCGAACGGTTCGGTACGATATCGATATGAATTTTTGCATACCATAATTTTCGATACGGTATACGGTACGACGGAAAATTTTCGATATACCGTACCGACCCACCCCTACCTAAGCATGATGTGAGCATCTTATGTGAGCAGAGTGAGCAGAGGGCTTACATTAAATTTTCCTACCATCTACATGATGTGAAGGTTTGTCGGCTATCTAACAATGCAGGGAAGTCAGTACATACTTGATGAGTTATGGACGTGTTTATATGCTTATTGGGATAAGCCTGAAGTGATTCAGAGGTCCGAGGCGGTGAGGAGGTATAGGATGTCTGAGTCAGATGGACCTGGCACTAGAATTAGCAAGCACCAAGGCGATTCAAAGTTTGTTGCGCTGACGGCCCAAAAGATGAACAATTTTACATAAAAAAAATGTTCTTATATGTGTTGACAATTACTAATATCATAGAGAACTGTCGAGGAGAGGATTGCTGAAGAGAGAAGGGATGCCAGAGAAGGGTCATCTGGAGTAGGAATGACAATGGGCCGGATCTGGACCAGATCTGGCTAGGTCCAGATCCAGATCCGATTTTTTTTACTTGAGTCCAGATCCGGTCCAGATCCATTGGGTCCAAAAAGTTAGATCCAGATCCATAAGATCCACAGGGTCCAGGGTCTAGACCCGAATCCATATATTTTTGCTTTTAAAATAAATTCTAAATCAACTATAATTCACAGTAATATCATAATAATCTAAATCCATAATAATACTATAACAATTATTTAGAATTTCTACAATTATCACTATATTGGAAGACGTTAGTTACAAATTTATTATAATGTAGGAAACAACAAACAACTTGATCGCCGGTGGTGTAAGTGGCGCGACCCGTCGTGAATGCCGACTGATATATAATTGAGAGAATTTGAAATAAAATTGTGAGCAAATTTGTTTTGGGAGAATTTGAAAAAGGAAATTAAAGAGTTTTAAGTTGGGTTTAGGTATTTAATTATAATAAAAATAATATATATATATAATAAAATAAAATAAAAACTAACGGATCCGGGTCTCAAAAAATAAATTCCAGATCCAGATCTGAAATATGGGTGTAGGATCCAGATCCATCGGGTCCAATTTTTGAGGATCCAGATCTATTTTAATAAGTTTCGCTTTTAATTATTATTTTATTTATTTTAAAAATGGATTCGATCCACGGATCCGACCGGTCCGAGATCCATTCCCATCTCTAATCTGGAGTGGAGAAAATATCAACTGTTGAAACAAGGGAAACACCAACTAAGCCAATGAAAGAGCTGGTGGAAAGACCAGCTACTGAACAACTAGTAGCAGTTCATGTTGATTTGGACCTGACGGGTCCATCAGGCACTATCTACCAGTCGGAGGATCAACTAACACCGCTATTACTAGCATATATGGTGTTGTTGTCCCTTACTAAGGTTTCCAGTCCGCAGTCCCAGAGAAGGTTCCAACTGCCAACGAAGCTATGCTGTAGGGACCGATGGACAAGCTGGAGTAAGAACTGGCTAAAGTTGTTGAGTACACCAAACTGGCGTCACAGTGAGAGGACTTGCAACTCCTAGGTCGAAGCTGCCAATAGAGCATATGCCACATTGGTCAGCACATATAAGGAGATATAGTAGAAGGAAACTAATCTCAAGGATACCTTTGTCGAGTAGATATACTCAGACATTTCAGCTATTCGCAAAAATCTCTGAGATCTGGTAGATGCTGTCACAAAGAACTTTGAGCGTGAACAAGCGCGACGAAGCTATCCATATTGTAAAATAAGAGTTGATTATCTTGATGGAAACAACTTTTGAAGCTGACTTCGCTCGTAGGATCCCAGTTATACCCTTCCCAGTCCAAGACTAGCTACCAATTGTTGGATTTGTATACTGAAAGCAGTTTTGGTTGAGCTTGTATACAATGTTTCCTGTTACCACTATTACAATCTCCTATCTGAATTGATTACTTGATTGCATATATTTGTGTCCCCTTATCTCATATATAAGTTAGATCATACAAGGTGTAGAAGATCACGTAAGTCCGTATGATTGGTCAAGCTTAATGAGATATAAAAGAATCACACCGAGATAACTTGAGGACGAGTTGTCGGTATAGGTCATGTATAGATGAGAAGTGACTTGACTTGGTTGCTTGTCTATGCCGGTACGTCTCGACGTATTGATGGATCACAGTGAGATGAGTTCTTCTATCCGACCGTCGTGAAGAACCTAGATCTCGTGACTTACGATGATCTAAACCTCGATAAGGTATTAGGTGAGTATGAGTTGTCGACCATCACTTTGACTTGTTATGGGTGATGGTTATATGTTCTAAACCAATATTCTCCGCATCTTGGGTGGTGGCGGTGTCAGATGTCATGCTAGTTATCTCAGACGAGTCACCGTATCCGCTAGGATGATGACGCCCCTTAAGGAGCTCCAAAGGTTTATTGTACTAAACCCTACAGTTGAGTTAGCTCAAGTACAATAATAAGGTTGAGCGGTACAACTTAAGGAATTAAAGATATTAATTATTTTAAGCAATGTAATGCTCTAAATAATTAATGGACGTGCGATATCTTAAATACGGGATTCAGAATGTCTAAGTGCAAGCCCGACTCACCTTCTGTAATAAAGGGTAAGTCAAGATTTATTCTCTAGTGGCATGAATGAATGTTTATAAATTAATTTATGTTCTGGGTGAACATAAGATAATTAATTTATTTGAGGCCCATCTTTATTCCTTGATTTGATCCCTGGTCGGCTCATCCAGCCCGCTGCTTAGTGAAAATCGCGCCCTCTCTCTATGGATAGGATTTGATTCTCTTTATCCTATAAGGATATTATTATATTTATGGATATGCATGGATCATTTCCTAATGGGATTATGGTAATGCATTATAAATATAAGGTAAGAGATAAGATCAATGTGAATCCTCAATTATCCTACATCATTATTCTCGAAAATCACTATAGTTTTAGTGAGGATTTTTCGAAAATACTAGAGAGAAATAGGGTGTTTTTCTGTAGCATTCTCCAGAGATCGCCTTCACCGACTTTGGAGATTGGGCAACCGTGATACGCCCGAAGGTCAAAGCACGAGTCTCGATCCGCTCATCCGCTCATCCCCGATGATTCAAAGGTAAACACGAGAAAACCCTTACGTGTTGCAATTAATTATATAGACACATGCTAGGAATATAATCAATGTATGGTGAATTAAACATCCAAGATAGATCCTCGGGAGAGGGTCAAAATCAGTTTTCCCTACACCAATAGTCTAAAACAACTGGAATTTACTTCTCCAGGCACTGAGGATCGCATAACACCCTGGAAGAAAAAGTAGCTCACCTAAAGAAGGAATGTACTGAAAATGTTAGTCTGCTAGCCGCCTATGCTGGTCGCCTTGAGCATTTAGACCAGTCTCATGCCACGCTCAAACATACTATCAACGACCTCTCTATCTCTCTCCATGCCTTTATTGATGATGCCAAAAAGGAGAAGGAATGGAAGATATCGCTAAAGCTGAAGTGGTAGAGAAGGTTAGCGCCGAAGAAGAAGAAAATATCACTGAGGAAGCAGCAACTGAGCTAGCATAGGCCTTAGCTGAAGAATGCTTTAGAAAGAAGGCACCAACAACAAAGAAAAAGAAGACAACTGCCTCGTTAGCTTAGCTAGCTGCTGATCCCTTAGAAGATATCTATCTTGCCGCCTTCCATGTCGAAGCCTCATTTGACATGCTGGGTGACCCAACACAACTTGAAGCATAATGGCGCAATAAGCAGCAATGCGAAAAGCTGATGAGTGATGCATATAAGGCACAACCAGCAGCAGCTCAGAGAAAGACTACAACCAGCAAGAGGAGAATACTAAGAAGATTCCAGAAGAAGGGTCTTCCGAGGTCCCAACCAGTCGTAAGAGTCAGGCCTCACGTTGATAAGTGGGTGTTTGCTGAGCTCAATGACAGATGAGAACAACTAAAGGATGAATTCATCATATGGTACAATTACTTGATGAACCTTCCTGAAGATCTTGAGACGGTGATTGACAGCTTCAGGAACTTCTTGTTGGAGTACAAAGATAAGCATCTTGTTGACAAGTATGTCAATTGTGAAGCTAGGTAGCATGTCAGTATCATTGTCCCTCCTAAGCGACCTGTCCCTCTACCGATGCGTATCCTTCATCGACCGAGCCTAGATTGACAGAGAAACTCTAGTTGTTGCTGAACTAATGAAGATTGACCCAGCGCAGCAACCTAAGGAATTCAAATAGATGATTGAATAAGTTTTTACGATGTATGAACATGAATCGGATGAGGAGAAGATGAAGAAGAGAAAATGAACTGATAATGATCTCAATGTAATAGATGTGTATAAGTTTGATGATACTGAACTCAACTTATATATCTTGTAATTTTCAGCAACCTGAACATATATATAAACTGATCCAGTTCACCCTAACGACAACGACTCTTTGTCTAAGCTCGTACTTGCTTTAACCTTATGATGCTGAAATGAACCTTGTTTTGCAGAGAATGATGATCTCAGGGGAGAATCAAATCCTTCTCTTAAAACTGATTATCTATCTAACTGGTCTGTATTTCAAAGTAATAGACATTTTTTGGCATGATCAAAAGTAGGAAAATTGTTGAATTTTTTTTGTCTTAACTGTGTGTTTTGATTAGATCCCAAAACCTCGTTGATGATTGTCCTACTGATGTAACATAGTGTTGCTCACTTGTTAGGGAGCCAGTTTCTTTGTTTACATGTTTCAGCAGAAGAACTAGTTTGTGAATGCCCAATACTAGAGGAGTTCAAGCAAGATCGAAACAAGAATATTGAAAGAAGTTTCAAGATCAAAGACATCAAGAGTGAAATCAAGATTGAAGACCAAGTAAAAAATCAAGAATGAAGACTGGAGACTAAAGACTCAATGCTGCTGAAAACAAAGAAGTCGAGAATATGACTAAGTGTCATACTAGAAGTTGAGAAGTCAAAGCTGTTGAGATCTACATCAAGCTAAAACGTCAAACTGATTAAGGGTCACAAAAATGCTAGAAGACGGAGACCAACCTACTGATAAAACCCGGAGTAGACTCGAATGATACGACCTGAAGTTAACGTACTGAAGAAACACTGAGTCAACTCAACTGAAAAAATATGGAGATATTTAAACCTTGAGTGTTTGACTTGCTGCATGTTGTAGCGAATCTACAGAAGATCCTGATGTGTCAAAATCCCTTTTCAGAGTTGTAGAGCTATAGTGTACGATGTTGCAGATGCCAAAAGCGACGTAAAAGAATTCTAACGGGCATAATTCAAATGATAAATGGAAAGGATGTGATTGGTATTCCGTCCAACGACACTATTTATCATCCGCTCTATTACGTCCAGAATCCAACCTTTGAAGGTAACCGAAATGCTACACATTCAAATGTTCAAAAGCACGAGAGCTTATATCTAAAAAAGAATTACCCAGTTATTTCAAGAAGGGAATTCCAAAGTGTTATCAAGAAAACCTCAAAGCTCAAATATACTTATCAGTTCAGGATTTCCGAATACACTCCCTTACATTCTAAGATACACTCTTATAACATTTTAAGCCTATATATATTGAGTTTTCGGATGTGACAACTCAAAACCTAGTTGAAAAAACCTCTACTCAAAACCCCTAAAGTTTAAGTAGAAGTTGTGCAAGTATAAACAACGAAATATTAGTTGTTGAAAGCTTAGTTATCTTGCACCTGTACACAAGAGGTTAGGGCGACTGCATCCGTAAGTAGTCAGAGGTTTTTCAGCACCAACAAGTGTAGGAAGATACGCTAAGTAAGGTGGGGTACCGATAAGGTGAACTTCAATACTAAGGTTTTCTCTTGTACCCGCAAACAAGACTTAATCCCAAGTAGTGGATTGATTGTGCTACCAGTCCGTGATGAGCTGATCTCTCTGAACTACATAAAAACTAAGTGTTCTATAGATTCAGTTCTTACTTTCAGTATCATCTTTACATTACATATTATTGAAGTGAACATCATTAGCGCACATAACACTTCATAGTATTTTAAAACACTCTATCAGAATCAGTTTGATACCGATGGAAGTAACTGAAAATTGACTACTCTGTTTGGTTAAATATTTTCTATCAGTTTAAGTTTTCAGCCAAGGCAAAATGTTACCATCATATTCCGCATGCACATCAATTATTAGTCCAACTGACCAGCTGTCTCAGCAGTCAATAGGTTTGCTAACTGATATCACTCAGTATAAGACTTCCCATACTTGAACTGATCAGTAGTACTGATACCAATATTGAACTGACTTCAATTACCTAACATCTATTGATAAGTAGAGGTCCAGTCTTATTTTAGAAAAAAAGTTTTAATTTACCTTAACTGATGTATCCCCCATCCCATACACAGTACGACCCCAAGGGTCCATCAAGAGGGTTTAGAATTAATAGTAGGAAAAATAATCTTTGTGAACCTTTTGGAGTTAGTATATTTTCTTGAGGTCTAGCGAAGATTGAATTTATGCTAATCAACGATCACATGATTTGTCGAAAGAGAGCTTGTGGTTGTTTATGTGATCTTCCTAGGGGTGACTATTTGGGTATCGGGTAGTCGGGTACCCGATACCCAATCCGAAATTTCTCGGGTATTGGATACCCGATTACCCAAAAATTGGGTGTATGGGTCGGGGTCGGGTATGACTTTTAGGTGAGGTCGGGTATCGGGTATACCCGATACCCGATTTTTTAAAATATTTATATTTGATATATTTTATATATTCAAATATATAATTAATATATTGAAATTAATATATTGTAATATAGTTTTATTATTCTTAATTTTAATATGTGAAATTTATAAATGATAACTTAATATTAAAATAACATATACCCTTAAATACATGATATGCTATTATAACTTGGCAAATAAGAGTATATAGCTAACATTATATATCTAAAATTATGTAAAAAATAAAAATAAAATAAATAAATAAACACAAAGAAAAAAAATACTATCATAATACCATGGAATATCCATATATATAGCTAACATAGTTATTAGTAACATGACAACATATATATAGATTTGTATACAAATATAAAAATAAAATAAATAAATACAAAAAAACAAAAACAAAAAGTGCATCTAGGAAGAATTTTTATTATTATTTAATAGTATTAATTCTAATAAACTAATACTTACAATAAATATATAGATTTATATATAAAATTAAAAAAAAAACTAAGTCGGGTATTCGGGTACCCGAATACCCGATTTACAAAATCAGGTCGGGTCGGGTAGCATATTTTAGGCATAATCGGGGTCGGGTATCCGATTTTTTCGGGTAGGGTACCCGACCTGACCCGATTAGCCACCCCTAGATCTTCCACATGATTTGGATTAAATAGTGATAATTGGATTAATTGGTTAGTTGCATGATTAGGTTGTGTCAACACATTCCATATGGTCAGTCTTTTATGCCTATTTATTAAATCTTGTTTCTCTATATTTTCTAAATTATTTGCCTAGTTAATAATCATCACACCTTATACTCTCGTTTCGCCTAAATAATAATAAAACGTCCATGTTTAATTACCTATTGTGTGCTCGAATTACAATATTTGTAGATACGATATTTGATTTGCTAATATATTATAATTACACCGATTAGTTACGGTTTTACTAAAAAAAATAGTAATTAGATTCCCTATAAGAGTCGGAAAAAAAATCCATGTCATGGCAGCTCACAGTTGTCTAAAATTTTAAGGTGTCTATCTTTCTAGATTTAATGTTTATGTATAGAGTAATATTAATGCATCTTTTTCAGATACAATAATGTTTCTTTTATGCCGATGATTGTTTATGCATATTAGTGTGTTGATTTTAAGTTAATATTTTTTTATGTATTATATTAATGTTACATTTTATGACAATCATAGGTATATGCAACGCACGTAATACAATTTAAATAACATATATAACGAATAAAATTTGTCACAATTTTGATGAATTTTAGATAAAAAAGATTTTTTTTTAATCTTAAATCAAATAAGCTATCATTAGAAATTAAAACAAGTAAGGATATTATGTGTATATCAAAATTTATAAGAATACTAATAGAAGATTTTGTATGATATTAATACTCAATTTTGTGTATATATTTAATATAAGTACTTAAAAATTAGTTTATATTTAGAGAGTGTTTGTTTATTTTGGGAGCTTATAATAAGCTCCAACAACTTATAATATGTTTAAAGAGTTTATAAAATATATTATTTCAAAAGTTTATAAGTTGTTGAAGTGTTCAGATAATTGAACTTATAAGCTAGAGAGAGAATCGTGACTTTAGATAGAAAAATTGAAATGAAATGAAATGAAATTAAAAGGGTATATATTAAAAATAACGAACCATAATAAGATTATTTTGTGAATTCATTGTTGCTTGTTATAAAAACATAAGTAGAGGTTGATGAATTTATTCTTTGAAAAATTATAACCTTATTTTCATAACTTATAAGTTATCTAACAACTTATTTGACCAAACACTTCCCAAAAGTTTATAAACTTCTAAGTAATTTATAAATTATTTTAAAAAACTCATATACTCAACCAAATACCGATACTAATTATACTTAACTCCAAATGGAAATGTAACAGCTAGCTGAGGTGTGAGGGCGTTTGTTATTTGTGCATGGCGGAGGCCGACTTATCACCCACCAGCTAACTACTTCCCAAATTTAATTCCTCAACAGCTACAGAACGATGCCACTTAAGTTACAGACGAGGCATAAAATGGTGTGCTATTAACCCTGTATATTTAATTGGGTTTCGAAACTGCATGCTTTTGAATTTCCTTAATCGGATTTTTGTAAGTTCATTGTTTGTTAAAATTGAGTTTATGTACTTTTACTTTTAGCTTTTTGAATAAAAGTTGAATTATATCCCATACTTCTATATATTTATGCTAAAATTATATCCTTTACACTTGGATCTATGTCAAAATTTGGTCATTGTATTATACTAATATGAGAATCTATGAGGAGCGAAAATTCCATATTTTTTATTAGTAACTTTTTGGTGGATTCATCAACTTTCACAAATAATTCATCATTTTTATTCTCAATGCTCACATTAATCCTCTAATATATATATATATATATATATATATTCTCACGTTCTCACGAATAGAAGATATCTTTCATATGTAGCACAATCGACCACGTATCAAGACATGAAAGTTTAGCACATATTTCATCCATAGCACATATCTAAATATATATATATATAGTGTTATAACACAAAACACAAAACCAGAAGATACATATTAAATCTCAACCATTGATATAGCAAATCAGGCCCAGATTCATTCTATTTCCTACCAAATTAATCACCGATCCATCTCCCATATATATATATATATATATATAAGATGAATCGTAAAATGAATAATTTGGTAGAAATGAGAATGAATCCGAGTCTTTGATTCTCCGGATCAATGGTTGAGATTTAATTTCGGTTGTGCTATAGTTTTGTGTTGTGTGCTACACGGACATCGTGCAATACTATAACCCTTCTTCTGCTATCAGAATGAAAGATGTGCTAAACTAATATATTTAGCATATGTGCTATGAATAAATGAAATATGTGCTAAACTAACATGTGCAACATAGTAATTATGATTGTGTTACACAAATATGAAAGATATGTTAGATTTATATATCTATTCCTATTTCCTACACTTATTTCCATTCTCACAGAACCATCACCTATATATATATATATATATATATATATATATATATATATATATATATATATATATACGGGCGGATCCACTTACGGCCTGCATCGGCTCCCGGCCGGTGCAAGCCCAAACTTTTCTTCCGTCTATGTATTATATTAAATGCAATTCAAAATAGCACAGTCCAAAATAATTAAAAAATTAAAACAAAATTGTTATTATTTGATTTTCTTATATTTTTGACCTATAAGAAAAGCACATGAGCCCATAAGAAGGTTATAAGAGTAAAAAGGGTCAGCCATAATTTTTGAAGGGAGAAATTAGAGTAGCCAAAACAGATTAATTCGTAGGCTTTTTTTCTCCTCTCGGATTTTCAGCGCGCAGCTTTAGAAAACTTTCATTTTCCAGAGATTGAACTGTTAGATCACCGTGATTTTTGGACATAAGCTTCACAGGATCTGGGCCAACGTTTTGGACGGTGGAGATCGGATTTTGAAGCCCGGAGGTTGGATTTCGTCGATCTGAACAGAGAAGAATTTCTGATGATATTTTTCTTGATATTTGCTCGATTTTGATTCCATACATCTTGATGTGCTTATTTTCGAGTGTATGATGTTTTGTATACCTCTAGTATAATCTAGATATGATTGTATACTGCTCAATTGTTGATGATAGTGGATTTAAGAGACTCTAGTAATCCTATGATTTTTTCCTCTATTTCGTTTTGAGAGGTTTTCTACGCTAAAATTTTGTGTCTCCTTATTGTTGCGTCCCTACTGTTTTGAGCGATATATATTGGTGCTTTTAGAATACTCTATTTGTCTGCATCCTCAACGGTTCATACGAGTCGGAAAAATTAGCTAAACAAATGTGTCATATTCTTCCTCAACGCTGCATCTGCTCAAGTGTTTATTGATGTTGCTCTCTATCCATTCGAAGCTGTCAAAGTTCAAGTTCAATCGCAGCCATGTTTTGCCAGTGGTTTGTCGGATGGATTCCCTAAAGTTTATGCTAAAGAATGGTTTATATTGAAAGAAATTTTATTAAAAATATAGATATAAATTCAATTATTGATGAATTTTGTGTATTGAAATCTCGCAAGACAACTTATGAAAATATAGAAATATTTTAGCATTTATGATATTTAATACGCCAAGACTTATTTTTCAGCCCACCACATCATCAATTTCTGGATCCCATATATATATATATATATATATATATAGTTATTGTAAAAGTATGAACTAGTGAATTCTTCTGAGTTTGTCGTGAAAATATCTGAATTCACTTAAAATTGATGAATTCAAAAAATCAAATTTTGTTCATTATGAGATTTGAAGCCATGTGTAGATTTTCGCGATCGAATAATTAAAAAGATTCATATTTTATATGTTAAGATTGATTTATATTTAATCAGGCACTATATATAAATATAATCACAAAAGGTGTTATTAATTAAAAATTATCAAACTACTAAATATGTTGAATTTCTCATATTAGCATTAAATTCTGTAATGAGGTTGTTTAAACTTGGACCTCACGTTGGTTGATGCGACGTAACTTTTTCACATGTTGTCTGTTAATTAATCAATAATCTCATGTGGCTGACGATGAATTCAAAAGAAAAATTATATATATGTCATACGTTCATTTCGTGACATCAATCAATGTCGCACCATTTTTTCTTTTTTCGGTACGCTTAATGCTTTTACAGTTTAAAAGATGCATGCCATTCCTTTGTGTGTTTTCTTGGATCAAATATCTTTGTGTATTTTTTTGAAAAGTCAAGTAAAATAAATAAACGTGATTACACTCAAAACTCTTATAAAAAAGAAGAAAAATGTCCCAAACAAAATTAATGTTTAAAACCTATAAAGAATTCAATTTAAGGGATGAGTACACTAATCATTTAAATAATAAAATTAATGTTTAAAACCTATAAAGAATTCAATTTAAGGGATGAGTACACTAATCATTTAAATAATAACAAAAGATCGAGGAAATGCCCATGAATCCACCTCCAAAAGTTAGATCTAATTCCACCGAACACATTCAAAAAAACAGATTTAATACTCTTGAATATCAATTCATTCCTTGTCATCAAAAGCTTCTGACAAACACATTGCTAAATTAAAAAAAAATTAAAAAAAATCCTCTTTGTGTATTTCGCAAGCAGAATTCAGATCTCAAAAGCATTGGATTTATTCACATTTAATGAAGTAATTTCAATTAGCACATGAGTGTCATAATTTGATGAACTGCATATATATGTATGTATGTAATTTCACATTTTATTCATATATATGTATGTATGTACGATGTATATTTGTTATCCCAAAAAAAAGATCTCACTCAGCTCCATTTAATTAACCACTCTCTCTCTCTCTACACACACACATGTATATATAGGCATGTATACTGGTTTGTCTCAGAGCTTAAGTTGGTGAAGAGCGACGAGATTTGGAATAAGACAAGCACACTGCCAGTATATATTGATACACACAACCGTGTGGTTCAGATTTGTGATTACCAAAATGAATAGCTTTAAAGGAGAAGCTCCGTTGAGAATTATGAGCATGTTTCTGTTGGCACTGTCTGTCTGTCTTGTGCGTTTCGACTCCCAAACAAAAGTTATCTTCTACACATACAAAAAAAACTGCCACATTCCACGTTTTGAATGCTTTGTGGTAACATCATTTTCTATCTCCATTTCTTTTAGTGGTTATAGATCAGTCTAACTACAAGATTATTGAAATTGTGCTAATTTGATGATTGTTTTTTGTGCCTAGTATTTTGGTGTGGATTGAGAGTGCTGCAGCTGTTTATAATCTGCTTCGGCTTATCAGAAGTTATAAGTTGCAAAGTTACCTCACAAAGGATCCAACAGCGTCGTCTTACCGATATGTGGCTTGGGGAATTTACTTATTAGACCAGGTAAGTACTTAATTAATTACTCTCAATTAGTCTCAATTAGTTTCAATTTATTCATTTCTAAAAGCTCATTATAGAATCTTTAAGTCAAACCAAAGATGCTGATGAGAAGGAAATATATGTATTTCTCCACTTCCAATAGATAGGTTTAGAGTTGGGATTCTAATGTTAATTTTCTAATATTACTCTTGCAAATTCTAGTATATTTGGGTGATATATTCTTACCTTTTGTAATTTTTTAAGGATTTTGGATCCGATTGTATAAAACGAAGTTTTTAGCCATGTCAAATTTATAATTGGAACGAACAAATCTAGATAAGTTTAAAAGTAAAATATTATTGTCATTGCTTTACAAGCTATATTTTGATGACCGTTTAGAGGTTTTTCTATTTTTCCGAGGAAATGGTCAAATCCTATCACAATAAAATCTTGTTTTTTTAAGGAGTAACATACTATTTTCGTTCTTTTTTAAATATTTAAGTGTCATAGTTTGTAATTTAAAAATAAAATTATGATATATTTTATATTTCCTCTTATTTAATACTTTTAGAATTTGATGATTAATTGTATGAATGCATTTATCATGGAAGATAATTTTTTTTTCTTAGTATATACCCCTTCCGGTAGAATTTCTTTTTAAGTGTCCCTATCAAACAAATCAGACTAAACCAAGAAAGTCGGTAAATTACATTTATAACCTCATTAATTATCATGATAAATGCATTCATACAACTAATTATCAAATTCCAAGAATATTAAATAAGGGTAAATAAGAAATAATTATAATTTTACTCTCTGAGCTATGACACTTATTAAAAAACAATAAAAAATGCTAATAGAACAATTAAAAAAGAACGGAGGGAGTCCCTTTTTATTTATTTATCATGATAATTAATGAGGTTATAAAAATGCTAATAGAACACTTAAAATAGACTGACATGTGGCAGTCCCTTTTTATTTATTTATCTTTTTAATTTTCGCAATATACCATTTTCGCAAAGGTATATTAGGCAAAAATAAAAATTTAGCATTCTTCTTCTTCTTCTTCTTCTTCTCCTTCTTCTTCTTCTTCTTCTTCTTCTCCGATTTTCATCTTCTTTGAATTTTTTTACGACGACGACGACGATTTGCGGTGGAAGCAATGACGGTATATGCGAATAACAACGGTGTGAAGCATAAGATAACAGCGTTTGAAAGAAAAAAAAGAGGAAAAATAAGATTTTGAGAAGAAATTTGAGAGATTTTGTGGAAAAAAAAAAGATGTGAATTTTGAAGGATCGAGATACATGGTGGTTATGGCGGTAGTTTACGGCGAAGTTCGTCGGTAATCGGAGAAAGAAGCAACAAAACGACGGAGAAGAATAATGATGAGTTTTGTTGTCGAAAATGAAGTATGCATACTACAAAACGAAATGCATACCACAAAACGTCAACATGCGTTCTATTTTACGTAAACATGCATACTAAAAATATAAAACGTATATTTTCTAACAAAAATATGCATATTACAAAACAATAACCTGTATACGACTAAACACAAACCTGCATACTACGAAACACAAACTTGCATGCTTTAAAAAAGAAAATCATAGGTTTCTCATTCACGATATCTCTCTTTATATCTTCTTCAATATACATAAACACTTATCTTGTTGATCCTTTGTTTTCTTTATTGTTGATCATTTTATTTTTTTTCAAATTATGAAGTTAGAAGTAATCGATCTAAACGTGAGAATAAATTTTGGACAAATCAATCTCATCATATGCATTTTGTGTTCAATATTATACATTTTTATGTTAAATCGTATGCAGTTTTCTATGTAATAATATGTATATAATTTCTGGAAAAATAAATCTCATGCATTTTTTTATTAACACGTATGCAGTTTTATTTTCAAACATATGCAGTTTTGTATTCAAATATATGCAGTTTTTTTGTTTTAAAACATGCATGATTTTTTTGTATCACATAAAAAATCAAATTACTAATCTACCCTTACTGTAGCGAAATCAACGCCAAATAACTTTAAAAAATCCGAAAAAATCTCCACCATAGGATCTATGAGATGAGTGGATAAGATTGAATACTACATACTATCTCAAACTCGGGTACTATTTGATTCCTCCTCTATACCAATAATTGATATTCATTTGGTTAGATAAACGCAATTATTTGCATTAAATTGTTGTTTAAGTTAGGAGATAATAATGGCAAAGCACCAATAAAACCCATACCGCAACTCGCTAGCACTGCAAACAAAGAGGTATGTATAGTGTTACTGTAATCAGAACAAAATCATTGAGTAATTTAAAAGGGAGGACCTAAGCCCCTTTAATATCTAGTGTTATTGTATATCAATATATTATACTCTTCGCATCTCTCAATTTTATTTATAGTTTTTCTTTTTGGTAGGTCTCTCAAACTTTTTTCTATTTCATTTATAAAAATAATTTCACAAAATATTCCCTATATATTATCATCAAGAACACCTTTATTTATATTTTTTACCACACATAATCCAACACTATCCCTCCTTCTTATCTTCAATAATACCATTTATTTACATATTTTACCACCCATGATTAACCACTAACTAATTTAACACCGCTAATGTGAGACACTTACCACACTTACAATACACTTAATCATTTTTATTAAAACTTATGCTAAAGATTGCTATGAAGAAAATTAGGGGATGGAGAGAGTACTATCTATTAATGGAAGGGTATAATGTTAAAACCATGTTTATCTACGTATACACTAATAATACTTTTTATAAATTCTAATAATGTATTTCTGTGAAAATTAATGACCCATATTATACTAATTAACTCGGGGAAAAAGTTTTTACTTGATCACGCCACTATATATATCTATCGTAATATTGATGTGTAGATTACGAGGATTATCTTACGTTTAATTAAAAATAATCTCATAAAGTCTCTATATGAAATTCAATATATTTGGATTTAGATTCAATGTTCTATAATTAGTATCTCATTTTGTCTCCCACTTTCAATTTTCATGGCCTTTTTCATCTTTTTTTTCTTCAATTTTAATTTTGTGTGCTTTAGTTTAATTTTGTAATAATTACCTATAGTTTATTCCACCCAATTAGACTATATAATTATTTTTTATCATTTAATTTCACTTTTATTAGTTAATAATTCATTATTATAGTTAGGTATATGACTTTTAAAAATTTCAGTTTTTGAATAAAGTATATATATATATATATATATATATATATATATATATGATGCATTATATTATAATATTTTTTTATAAAAATATTATAAAATAATAAATATAATAATGAAATACGGTGTCACACACAAAATATTAATTTTTTTCGACTCTATTTTAAGAAACTTTCCTAGATGCTACCCTAAAATTTTAAGAGTTCAGTTTTCAACACGTATTTAGTTTTATCATAGTACCCTACTTTATGTGCCAGTTATTTATCAAGATGTTGGATTTCATTAAATTCAAAACCAAACTATAATAATCGATTTAATTATATAGCTACGAAAAACTCGTGCCTTCCTCCTCCAAAAATAATGGCTCCATCACTTTACACAAGTTGAAAACTAAAAATGTACTTTAATTACTCAAACTAAACCAACGCCTGCAGGCGGCGGCGTACGCGGTGTTCGCCCCACGGCCGCGGCGGTCCAAGCGTCGACGCTAGCGGTCACCGGTGAGAAGAGCTTCCAGTGGATGAAGCTGTGCAATAGGTTCACGAGATTCTGCTTTCAAATGGGCGGAACGTTGATATGTGGATACATTGCAGCAGTTTTGATGGCCATAACTGCTTCAATCTCTGGCTACTCTCTTTTCCGAATTTATTCACCTAAACGCTTCCTTCTGCTCAAGGGCAAATGATGCGTCGCTGTTATCTTCTCACAACTTAATTAGTACATTATTATTATCGTACGACGTTTGGTTGAGGTGAATAATTTAGGGGAATTATTGAAGCTATATATGTGTTGTAGATTGTAGGTAATGAGGTAGGAAATAGAAATATTATTTTCTTTGTTTTTTAAATGTCACTTTGTTTCCCAGACTATGAATATTTTTAGGAATGATTATAGCTCCCAACATAATTAACTTTGCGTTTTTCATTTCCTTTTCAGTTTGAATTTCTTTTCGCTAACAAGTAACTAGTTTTTCATTGACATTTTATATGATTTTGGTTTAACTATTTCTATTATTATAGTTTAAACTGATTATTCATGTCATAATTTGCATTCAGGTATAATAGACTGCTCTTAAGAAATGGGGGATGATCATTATTAGGGGTGTTTGTGGTGTATGGCGCACTTTGGCACCAAAATAAAACCAAATCGTAAAATATAGTTAAATGAATTTTTCGGAAATCAAATCAAACCGTATCAGCATTAAAATCAAATCAAACTTTTTACTACAGATTGGTTTGTGGTTTTCACATATTTTTTATTTTCTTGGTTAGTAGTAATAAAAACATAAAATATCTAAGGTATTCAAAAAGTATAAAAAACAAAATTCTAATAAAAAATAATAGTAAAAAAGTCAGAACTCGATAGGGTTTTGCGAGAAAGAATAGCAACCAACGACCGGCGATATGGGAGGCGAGTGTCGGTGAGATGACCGGTGAGGATGGACTTTGGGTTTAAGAGAAGTGGTTCACATGTGCGTGCGTCCTCTAACAATAATTTATTATTATTATTATTTGGTTTGGTTCATATTTTAGAAAAGCAAACCTAAAACGTAAACCATAAAGCATATTTAAAATATATATATATATAAACCAAATTATATTTTCCTCTAATCAAATCAAATCGCACAAATATGGATTTAAACTAAATTGTGAACACCCCCCGGACCTAATCATTATATTGCATATTGGATTGGGCCAAGAGATATGGGCTCCCTTTCCTCTATGTGACAGTAATGGACCATAATAATAAGGTTGATTTTATTCATAGCCTTCATTTTATTCACTATAACCCCTTATTTAAAAAAATAAATATTTATAAAAATACTATCTTGCCCTTATAAAGCCCCAACTTGTATACATAGTAAATAATAAAATCCTTTCTTGACTTATCCTCACTTATCTCTATTTTTGGTACGTGATATTTGTATCTCAGGAGCCCATGCCAAAAAAAAAGTTTCGATATTATATAATGTGTAGGCACTTTGATTGATCTCACGTAGACCCCCTTTCTTGTAGTGAATCTGCACAATATGCCTCAATTCTGGGATCAAGTTTACCAAAATAGCCTTGACTTTATAGTTTATCAAAAGGTTCAAAGTAAAGATGGTCAGACTTTTCGCGCAGGCTTTCAATGGTTCCCTTCAGACAACTCACCAACAACAGGGCTCCGCTCCCTCGAAGTCCACCGAGCTGGAAATCTCAAACTCACTCTGATCAAACATTCCCCCACAAAGCCCTCGTCTCCATCACTAAAAATACGGCAACCAACCATGTTAAGCCTCTTCGTCTTCCCATCCCATCTCCCCTCGGTAACCAAAGTCAGATTCGGTTCAAATGGCAATCGATATCCATTATGCCCCGAATCCCCAAACCCCAACAAGAACCTCACTCTACCGTCCTCCAAACACTCGATTTCGTTGAAGTACATCACACTTGGCATGAGGTCTCCATTTGCTCTTCCAAGAAAATTGCAACTAGCATTTTTGCAGTCCTTTTCATACTCAAGTTGGAGGATAATAGAGTCATTTTACCTCTTAATCTAGTCTAGTCTGTAGTCTGGTATACCAAACAAGTTATATACGCTATTTAGCTTATGTAACATTTGTATCAAACGAGCAGTCATCGTACCAATCTTATTTGCTATCCTATCTAATGGGATAGGAATCCTATCTTGCTATTACTACCAAACACGCCCTTATAGCCCAACACCACGTCTAGTTCATATCCCCAGAAATTGGATGAGCCTATAGAAGAAAAAACCACACAATTTTTCCTCTCCCTTCGTTAACCCTTTGCTACCAGCAGAATGCAAATTCGCAGTATCAATCGCACTTTAGAATTGGAGAAAATGAAGATCAAAGGAATTTGCGACGTCGTGGTTGATCGACGGTTGTCTTCTTCACTGGATAATCTGAGAATTTCTACAAATCATATTCCAGACATCATTATGTTATCGTGCCTAGGGATATCAATGGGGGGTTTACCCGGACCGATTCGAAACCGCTCATAACCCATTAAATTTTAAAATAGCGGTTCCGGTTCTAGACTCGTTTTAGACCTGGACCGTTTAGACTCATAATTTGATTGTCTGATCCTATCCAGCAGAACCAGAACCGATATTTATTGATTTTAGTCCAAGTAAAACCAGTCCATTGACAAACCTAAGCTTAAGTAGGCTTGTCAATGAGTTAGTTTTACTTATACCGATCTGGAATCACTCATAGCCCATTAAATTCTAAAACAACGGTTTTGGTTCCAGACCCACTCAAATCCGGACCGTTTCAAACCCATAGTTGATGGTCCGAATCCGATATTTAATATGTCAGTTCCAGAATCAATACCGATACTTATTTATTGGTTCTAGTTCGGGTAAAACCTACTCATTGACATCTCTAATTATGCCTATCATTTTCTGTGAAGTCCTCTTGATTAAGATTCATAAATAGTTTACATAAAATAGGTTTTGGTCAAGGATTTGGCTTTCCTTCTAAGCCAATTTGTTGTATTTAATAAAGAAAGTTGAATACATTCGCAGTCGGCATTCTATCTTCGGTTGGCTTAATTTTAACCCTTTCATTTTTACGGAAAAATTGATTCATCAATTTTAGCTGTTTATTTTTCATCAAATTATTCTTCTGGCAAATAATATAATTGGAGAAAGGAATTTTGACATAAAAGGGTTTGTTGAATCTGTGGATTTCTTTCTTCATATGATTATTATTTCATTTTATTAGAATTTTTCTTTTTAGGCTATATTTTTATTAGAAATTTAATTTGGAGGCTATGAGGGTAATATAGTATATTTATATGCAATTTTATTATTATTTTTAATTGGAGGTAATAGTAAGTAAAATGTGAATTATGAATAGAATCACCTTAATAATGACTTGAAAGTCCAATCTTCAAACGATTTTGGGTTTTTACCTAGAGAAACCCCAAAATTAAACATATTCGACTTGATGTAAAATTGTAAAGTAAGATGAGTGATAATAGGCAGCTGCTCATGAAACGACGAGTAAGAAGAATGCATGCTGAAATAAATTCGTTTTGGAATGTGAAAACGGTCACCAATCTAGAAAATTGTCATTTCATACATTAAATGGCGTTGGATTAATAAAAACAATTTAAATATCGACAAAAGTGAATCAACTGACAGGTTGAATGGACTAACCATTCTAGAATTGTGAAAATTAATAGTATAATGATGGGTCCACGAGAGCTGTTAAGTGCCAAATTTCGGAAACGGAAGAGTACTAAATCATCTCAATTATGAAGTCCCTAGTTTTCACACATCATTTCAAATTAGTCCTTCTCAGTTCTCACTTCTCTCTGTCGTTTTTTTTCCCATACATATAAAACATTTCTAAGAAGGAATTAAAGTCGTATTTAAAAACGATGGATTACAGTTACTTTCAAATTACTCGGCACTGTATATCTATTATTGTTAGAGTATGAAGTCTGAATGGACTTTACACTCAAGCTCGATTCCGACGATTCAATTCGTCGTAGAGTTGCACGGGGTCTGGACCTCGGACCAAATTTTTGGGCTTATGTTTTTAGGTCCAGACGGAACCCTAATGGGCTTAGGGTTAGGATTATGTTATTGTCTATTTAATAGCCGCTTCTCAATGTAATTTGCATCCGAAACATATATTGAAATCCCTAGCTTGGCATCGCCCCCAGACGTAATCGCAAGACGAACTCGGTATACAATTCTTGTGTTCTTTATTTTCTATCGTTATTGTGGGGTGTATTTTTCGCAACAACTATCATCTCCAATTTGTAGCATAATCAAATACACCAATATTGACTATAATTTTTTTAGTTTATCAGAACTCAGTACTCTAATTACTTGTTAGGACTTAATATTATCCAAACTCAAAAAAGAAAAGGAATTCTTTTTTGGTAATTTAATACAGAAATTTTAAAGGCTACGTCACGGTGGACTCGAACCCGAGATCTTTGGCTTCGGGCATTAACCACTCTACCACTAGGTCAACACACACACAAGAAAAGGAACTTTTCATCATCCGATCTTCGGATCTTGTAAGAGAACTAAATAAGTTTCACTGTCTGATAAATCTGTGTACGTTTGGTATGCAAGATTTAGAGAAAGCAGTAAAGAACACAGGAGTTTTTACGTGGTTCGACCAAGAATCAGATCTACGTCCACGGAGGTGATGATCCTCAAGATGTTCACTATAATTGTAGTACCATGAGTATCTCAAGGAGCTCTAGTGTTCAGTAATTTGCTAACCCTTTTTTCCTTCAATCTAACTCCTATTTATACATAAACGTAGACCTTGTAACGAATCCCTTGATTGGCGGGCTCACGATCCTTCTGTAACTGACCATGATCTTCTCCATAATTGCCCATGATTTCCACCGCTCCCCATCATCTTCGCCTCGACTCCGAATTGGGTTTTATTATGGTTTAGAGGTCAGGTTTCGGGCGTAACCAAGTAGGGCAAGATTAGGTCGCCCACTCGTTTGGGCTCGCTAGTGGGCCCGAGAGGTTGGGCTATATCCTATCATAGCCCCTCCCGAAAAGTCGAGGAATAGCCATGCCGAGGTGAAGTGGAGAATGTGCTTTGCCGAGGCGGATGTTGCTCGATCCGTTGTTGTTCAAGGTGTTGTCTTTTCGACGTGAGGGTTTATTTGACGATCCGGGTCCGAATCGAGTCGACGAGCCTGGTCGCCTGCCTTTGGACAGAGGTCCTTCAAGAGGATGGTGATGTCCATCGGCGGGATGCCGAGGTCCGCATCGACTTGCGTAACTCGTCGAAACGGTTTGACTTGACGCCGCACCGAGGTGGGTAACCGACCGGGGGGTGGCGATCCCGAGGAGGATGGCGAGGTCCGGTCGAGGTCGTATCTGGCGGGATCTAGGGGTTTGCCACATTCGAACCGAGTCGCCGACGTTGGGTGCCGATGTCCGCCGAGGATGCCAAGTCCGAACTTAGTTGGGCGATTTGCCACGCTCGAATCGAGACGGATATCTTCGGTTCGGTGGCTCGCCGAGGCCCGAACAGGATCGTGTGCGACGGTAGAAGGACGGGGTTGGCGCAGGCCGCCGAGGTGGCACAGGAGACCAAGGGCGGTCTGTTGGCTAAGGCGGCCGAGGTGATGCAGGAGACCGAGGACGGTCTGTTGGCTAAGGCGGCCGAGGTGGCGCAGGAGACCGAGGACGTCTGGGAGACCGAGGACGGTCTGGGAGACCGAGGACGGTCTGTTGGCTAAGGCGGCCGAGGTGACGCAGGAGACCGAGGACGGTCTGTTGGCGAAGGCGGCCGAGGTGGCGTAGGAGACCGAGGATGGCCTGGGAGACCGAGGACGGTTTGTTGAAAACCGAGGATCGGTTGAGGACACCGAGGTCCGAACTGAGCACGCTGTCAAGCTCGGGGCAAGGTCGCGGCTCTAGCAGCCGGCCGATCTCGAGGCGGGAGTTCGCCTCGCCAAGGAGTGCCGATCGCAGGAAGGGCACCGGCGGCAATGAGGTGGTGGCGGACCGAACGACGAACCCAAAAGCGCAGGGTTCGACTGCCCGGCCGAGGTGCCTCTCCAGTTGGAGCATCCCCGCACTCACCAAGAAGCCCTCGAGTAGGTCGTGGCAACGCCGACCTCGAGATCGGGTCAAGGTACCGAGTTCGTTCTAGGTATTTGGCGCCGACCGAGATTTTGTGCGAGTTGGTGTAGCTTCAATGAGACTGGCGAGGCGGAGCTCGAAGCCCGAATGAGTTGTATATAGCTTAGTACTTTGTATGTAGTCGACATGTATTTAG
Organism: Salvia rosmarinus; assembly: GCA_036937905.1. Taxonomy (NCBI): domain Eukaryota; kingdom Viridiplantae; phylum Streptophyta; class Magnoliopsida; order Lamiales; family Lamiaceae; genus Salvia; species Salvia rosmarinus. Next base: position 35,969,863 of record CM072823.1, read on the forward strand.
ACTGCTCCAAGTGTATATTTTCCCTGAGAGGTACAAACATAGCTTAGACTTCGCTTTGGTCGTAAATGTATGTAGATCAGATATGTAATGTATATCTTCCCAAATAAAGGGGTATAAACGAGCTCGGAAGCCTGTTGACTTGATATGGCTTGGAACTCGGTTTGTAGTCGTTAATGCATTTAGACTGTGTACCGGAGTTTTTTATCTTCCCAAATAAAGGGGTATAAGTTGGCGAGATCGGTCTGGATGTCGCGTGCATGTAGACGTCCAACTTAATGGGTAATCTGTATGCTTTGCATGTAGACGCTCAAATTAATGAGTAGTCTGTATGCGTACCCTACTTAGTGGGATTTTCATCTTCGTAGGCGCCCCTGTGAAGGTTTAAATGTGGTATATCCAAATGATGTTCACATATGTATAAGACGAGGCGAAGTGGAATACTTAATCGAAAAACAAATGTTTTATCGAGAAGTAAATAACATCACACTTCGCAAAAGCAATAAGAGGAGTAATCATGATGCTGATTTAAAATCAAGGCTATGTAAAATACCTCCTCGGTCGGTGGGACGCCAGGCCCGGGGTATAAGTGCACCGGTAGGTGAGTAAGTGTTTATGACCCCTTTGTCGAGGTCCTCGTGGACGTGGTATGGGCTTTCCCATGTCGGGTCCAGCTTATCGAGGCGCTCGGCTTCACCGGCTTCGTTGTTCCAAATGATGAGGTCGGGAGTGTGGAGGCTTTCACCCTCGTCGTACTAGGGGCAATCCGGTGATGGCGCAGACTTGCTCCATTGTGTTGGGAGCGTCGCCTTCTTCATCGTCGAGCACGCCGTCGCCGAGGTCGGCCGCAGCTGTTGTTGCCACCTCCGCTCTTTCTTCTCGCTTTCTTGTTCCCGGCCAGTCGGCCAAGGTACTTTCGAGTGCCGCTTTTAACGAGCTCGCTCATCTCCGAGCTCAAATTCTCGCATCGTTGGTATCGTGACCATACCCCGGTGGTAGTCACATTATTCTTCCGTCGACCTCTTCGATCCTCCTTCACGGGAGTGGCCTCGGAAGAGCTCGTGGAGCTCAAATATTTTCGCCCTTGATTTGAGCGGATGAGGTGCGTCGCCGTGGTTTTGCCGAGGTCCGGCCCGACTCGACCGGCCCTCTCGATCCTTTCGAACGCACTCGGCGCTCAAAGACCCGACCGATCATCCGGCTTCCTTCTTTCGGCTTCTTCGCTCATCCCGCATTTCTCTTCTTCCGATCCGACTCTTCTCCTTCGACGGTTGTCGACTGTGGTCCAGAGGCGACTCAGCCGCCTTCTACTGCTCACGGTGATCTCTTTATTCAAAGGCGCTGGTCGGATCCCGCTCGAACGCATTGATGATGAAGAGGTCGTTACTCGCAATTTTGAGAGATTCCTTGATGAACCGTGAGACGAAACTTGACATCGCCTCGCCTCGCCCTGGCGGATGGTGAGCAGTCGGACGACGGTTGTTGGGTGGCATCTTCCGTAGAAGCGCCATTTGAATTGATCCATGAGGTCCTCAAGCGGTGGATGCTGTTTTGGCGGAGCGAGGTGAACCAACGTCAAGGCGCTGGAGATCAAGACCTCGGGAAGACCTGCACATATGGAAATCCTCCATTCCTTGATTTGCCATGCTAGTGGTATAGGCAAACAGGAAGTCGAAGGATCTCAAGGCCATCGATGCGCCGATATTTGGAGCACGGTATCGCTGTGGTGGGTGTATCCGTAATCTCCTCGAGAAAGAGAGATAATCCGCCGTGCCGATCGAATCGGGAGCTCGTTGCCATCTCTCTCCGGAGGAGTGGAGATCGATAGCGACGTCTGTCGTCCTCCGAGAGGGAGTTCGACCGCCTTTCTCTCTTCTTTCCCGCCCTACCGCATGGGCATTACGCCGAGGTGGAGAACGGCCCATGGATGGTATGAGGCGAATGAACTTGGGTATTGGGGTGGTCATTGTGTCGCGGTGAACGTTGATTGACTCAAGAGGTGAACGACCTCGGTTGCTCAGAATCACCAATTCGGGCACTCTTGAGGGGCCCGCCCGCTTGTCCTCCCGTTGAGGAAACTCGAATTGATTGAGGTTGGCGCTGAGGAATTCGGACACCGCCGACCGAGGACCTCGTGGGAGCGTGAACCTCCTGCTCACGGCAACCGAGGTCGGCATCTTCCTCCTCGTTAGGCGGCCATCCCGAGGTGTATGGAAGCATTCTCCATGTAGCCCTCAGTGTGTGACCGGTGGCGTCCGTAATCCCTTTCCCGTACCTGTGTGACCACCGATCGTCCTCCGCACGGTTGTTACCGACATCGCCGGCAAGATTAGCGCTTGCACGTGTCCTTGCCATTAAATTGTAGAAAACACGCTTTTTGTTCAAGAGTGTTCCCACAGACGGCGCCAATGATAAACTGTACGTTTGGTATGCAAGATTTAGAGAAAGCAAGAAAGAACACGGTGAGTTTTTACGTGGTTCGACCAAGAATCGATCTACGCCCACTGGAGGTGATGATCCTCAAGATGTTCACTATAATTGTATTACCATGAGTATCTCAAGGAGCTCTAGTGTTCGGTAATTTGCTAACCCTTTTCCTTCAATCTAACTCCTATTTATACATAAACGAGACCTCGAATCTAATCCTTGATTGGCGGGCTCATGATCCTTCTCAGAATCGACCATGATCTTCCATAATTGCCCATGATTTCCACTGCTCCCCATCATCTTCGCCTCGACCGAATTAGGGTTTTATTATGGTTTAGAGGTTGTGTTTCGGGCGAACCAAGTAGGGCAAGATTAGGTCGTGCCCACTGCTTTGGGCCTGCTAGTGGGCCTGAGAGGTTGGGCCATATCCTATCACTGTCCATATATACATTTTGAAATTATAAGCAATTTATAAACTAATATTGTATAAAATCTAACTTTTTTTTTTATAAAATGATTTAAAAAGTTTCTCCAAAACAATGTTATAGCTAATATACACCCTTAATGACTACTCTATAATGGGAGTGAAGAAGTGAAACATTATCCCGAGAGAGAAGTGGTCATGACTTGCCTAAAATGAATGCTTACAGTGATTTTGCAGCATCCAAATATAGCTTACATAATTGAAATTTGTAACTAAAATGTCTCCGGACCCAATGGAAAAAATAAGCATTTAAATTATCTTATAGCATATTTAAAAACAGTATCAAAATTCAATATATTTATAACCATTAATCTTCACTTCTTCAGTGATTTCTTGTCAAGTTTGTCATAGCTGAAGAATTACTTGTTCTTCTTTTTGATGTAGCATCACTCGAAAATTAGGAGAATAATTTTATTATTTAATCACGTTCCAATTCATGATCGAATTTGGGATCGAAATAATATTTTGATTAAATTTTAAAATCAAGTGAAAAGAAACAATATTTTGATTAAATTCCAAAATCAATTGAAAATATATATAATATTATATGGGGGAAATTTTAATATAGCCTATGTGATAAATTTGATACTCGTTCTACCCTTAGTAGTTATATACTCTTTTTAACCAAGTGTATAAAATTAACCTTTAATGTATTACACTTACACGCACTGACATATAATTACACTACTTTTTTTTCAATTTCCATTTATATATTTTTTGACCAAATTTGAATCTTTTATCACTCTCTCATTCTTATATTCGGGCAGCCAATTCCTCTCTATCTATTTATCTCTCTGTCCGGCTAAACCCCCTCTCTCATCTCCCCCTCTATTATTTTTCAGTGACCAACCCTCTCTCCCTCTTATTTTTCGGTGGCCAACCCTCCAACCCTCTTATTTTTTGGCGGCCAACCCTCCCCCCATCTTAATTAATTCGTAACAAAATTATAATTAATTAATAATAAATCATATGTATAGTAAAAAAACAAAAATCACGTTCAAGCATAAATGACGGTGGCTTTCAAAAAGATAAGTCAGTCACCATTGAAGTTGCCGCCGGAGAGGTTAGCCGCCGTTGAGGTTAGCACAACGGCTAACCTCTCGGCAGCTACTTTGACAGTGGCTAACCTATATTTTTTAAAGCCGCCATCATTTTATGCTTGATTGTGATTTTGTTTTTTAACATATTAGAATAAATTATTAATATTTTTAAAATAAATCAAAAACAAAATATGATCAGGAGATGTGAAATATGATGTGATTACACATTCATGTGAATTTTAATACCAAAATATGCCAAATTTACTAATTAAATTCAAAATAAATAAATAAAATAGTTAGCTGTCGTTGCCTCCACTGGCGGATAACCGGTGGATGACCTCAAATATGGTTATCCAACAACTGCTAACTGGTTTTTATGGATTCTAAATTATTCTTTGATGAAAATATAAAATTTTATATTTTTTTCATTCAATTACTATATTACTAATTTAAATTACATTTAGTATACAATTTTTTTCATAAATGTTAGTCGAACACTATTTTAATGCAATGATATATTGCTCCACTGACACAAATCAACTTACATAATTTGTGAATGCACTGCTCCACTGCTCCACTGTCATTTAGGGTAGTTTTGTAAATTAAAGCATAAATGGGTAAGTTTGATAGCATTTAGGGATGTCAATGGATGTGTTTTATCCGGACCGATCCGGAACCACTCAAAACCCATTAAATTTTAAAGCAGTGGTTCTGGTTCTAGTTTTGGTTCCGGACCCACTTTAGACCCGGACCGTTTAGATCCATAGTTTGATGGTTCAGTCCGGTCCGGTCCGGATCTGGTTCTGGTTCCAGAACCAAAACCAATACTTATTTATTGGTTCTAATCCGAGTAAAACCCGTCTATTGACAAGCCTAAGTTTAAATTGGCTTGTCAACGAGCTAGTTTTATCCATATCGATTCAAAATCACTCATAACACATTAAATTATAAAGCAACGGTTTTGGTTTTAGTTCTGGTTCTTGTACGGTTCTGGTTCCAGACCCACTCAGACCCGGACCGCTTAAGACCCATAGTTGATGGTCGGGTTCGGTCTGGATCCAGTGTCTAATGGGTCGGTTCCAGAACCAGAACCATTACTTATTTATTGGTTTGGTTCGGGTAAAACCCACCCATTGATATCCCTAATAGCATTTTTAATATCATGGTTAAATTGAGTAGCTCTTTTATATTTCGGGGCAATTTATGCCATTAACTTATAATATATCTTCCCAGTGATAAGTTACTGATGTTGTGTCTTTAATCAACTCGTTTGTTAGAGGGTTGAACTTAGCTTAGAAAAGTCAGTTGTCTGAAGAGGAAACTAAATTGAAGAAGTTCAGTTAAAAGTCAGATGAGAACTAGTTGCCTCATCTAAGAAAAAAGACTCAAGCATTGAAGCGGCAAGATCGAGTCGGTGTAGTCAAACGTAACAAACGACGTGCTTAAAGCTAAATCAGGTCAAGCATCGGGAGAAAATTTCCATGCTGAAAGATTTATCGTTAGATAACTGAAGATCACTATGGCATCAGATAGTTCGAGTGAGACATTGTAACAGCCTGCCAACCCAAAGTATGGATTAGCAGGGACTGTTAATTGAAACGGGATTAAGTAGCGAATAATGACATGGAACACTGAATGGTGTGACATATATCGGGAATATTTCTGGAACTTCATAAGTTTAGGGTTTAACAAAAACATAACACACATAAGACCTTATAATCTAGCAGCGGAAAACATGTGAAGTACACATGTGACGGTGTGTATTCAAGGTTCTACTATGAGCAACAATTGACCTGACTGCTCAACACTGCTCCATCCCATCAATCAGCTCAACCTGCACATTTAAAAACAAACATGCAGGGCTGAGTACAAATAATGCACTCAATGGGCTCATTGCCAAAAACATTTTCTTTGCTTTAAATTACACCGCCATTTCGGTAAGACAAAAGGGTTTTATTGAAAAGGCCTCAGGCTTACTAAAACATTTTCTCATTTTTCAAAACATCGCCATAAGCATTTTCTCTTTGTGTATGATCCATATCATATCTCATAAATACTTCTCATATAACATTTCTTTAAGTCTGTAGAAGGAGGCCTCCTTCACGGACATCGTGACCGGTCAAGATGTTGCTTGCACTTCTATAGTACTTCTATGAATTAGATCAGCATCCCTCTCAGACCTGTCAACCTAGAATTAGATAGACTGTGAATTCATCCTCTAGCACATGATCCGAATTCATTCTATAAAATTGGGAGCGACCTAGTTGGGAGCGACCCAACAATCAGATCTCTTTCTCAACATGAACCAACAACCGATAGATTCATACACAAAACATAAACACTTTGGGCAAGTAATCATATCATTTCTCAACATCATTTCAACCGAAAGCTTTGTAAATAATACTTTGATTTTGCGCGAGGCAAAATAAATAAAAGGGTTTTCGAGTAAAGCCCACCGACACGTAGTTTTTCAACAACTTTCCTTTCTAACGCCAACGATCACGCCGCTGCTCCATCTCACGTAAGAAACTAATTTAGTACGTCGTTCGTTTTTCTAAAACGTCCAAGTCTAATAAGATTCAAGGATCTTTCTAATACGTCTTATACGTCTTAGCGTGTCTAATCAACGTAAATTCGTATTCCCACTAGACGTATCACATCACTTTAATCATGTACTAACGTATTTCGTATATTTTGACTTTGGTCAACATTTTGACCCTTTAGTCAACATTTTGACTTTAGTCAACATTTTGACTTTAGTCAACATATATATATATATATATATATATATATATTGAAATTATATATATATAATTCTTAATTTAAATCGATTTTTAATCGATTTTCAATCCTAATATCATAAGTCTCGATTTTTCATGTTTTCCAACAATCATGCTTAATAATACGCATAAATATGATTAAATTCACACATAGTACTTTATTTCAACCTTACGTCACCTAATAACATATTTTGACGTAAACATAGTATTTCATGTTCTAAAAATCACATAAAATCATAGTATGTCTAAAACATATTTTTGGAACCTAACATGTGATTATACATGATAAAATAAATTTAAAACATTAAAACCCATATTTTACAATTTTCGGTACTTTTGATTTCTTAATCAAAACTTGTGTATAATTTCTCATAAATTCACATATCATACTATATTATCATAGGATCAATAATATGTAATAATATTGATCATAGGAAAATTATACACCATCTAATTTTACTATATAGTTTTCGGCTATTTTGGAAAATATGATAAACATTTTTTTAAAATTCCAATTAAATTATACAACACATAATCACCATCATATATCATCTCTATAACATAATTTTCATCAATTATAACTTCTACATCAATGTTCCCTAGAACCTTATTTTCGAAAATATCACTTAGGTTCAAAATAATTTTAGAAATTCAAATAAATTTATACAACCTTATATTATGAATTTATATCATTAATAGGCTATAATATCATTTATTCATGAATTATATCTCATCATATGATCATCTTATTATTTCCGAAAATTTTGAGAACATGTACACATATTTTTCAAATATTCCACATAAAATCATACAAGCTTTATTACTTCCAACTATGATTAATTCATGCTTAAATCAACAATTAAAAATCATGTTCATCAACATATGAACATCACAACTTTCGGTCCCCTCAAAAATAATTTATTCATGCTCAACTTTGCATTAATTTTATAACATAAGCTTAGGAACGTCATATAAACATGATTTCTAAACACTTAGCATATGAACATACTTTCCTAAAATTTCATCATAAATCATGTAAGCTTATAACATATGGTTTTATGGATAGAAATCGAAAATTCTAACATATATACAAAGCTCGTAACGTTTCTAACCTTTTAATCGGAGTCGATTATCTAGGCGGCAACGTTTTTCTATCTAAAATTTGGGAAGAATATGGATGAACTCTATCTCAAATTCTTTCTATAATTTTCGGTGGTTTATGGGAGCAAACATGGGAGATATATGGATCTTAAGCCATTTTTATAGATCATCCCAACTTGTACATAAAAATCTAATAATACATATCATTACACTTGCACTGTTTTGTCAAAATTTTCGGCTACCATGATGTAGAATGAGACAATATTTCTATCCTATCCTAATACACTTTAATATAATGCCTTTATTAATTATCAATTGAAAGATACCTTCTCCCTACTTATTTCCATACTTCACGCCAACTTGCAACAATTGAACCATTTATTTTTTTCAACTAGTTCACGGCAATTACAAGATTAGGGTCCATCCACTTGTTTGTTTAATTATTTATTTCATTTGGATCATATTATACGACGTAGGAATTAAATATACGTCATTATCAAAAAGTTTAAATTTTTCTTCTTTCTTTCCTATTTTGTCAAACATTTCGGCTACTACATTCCAAGGACCATACTTACTTGTTCAATTTGATAACTATCATTACTTTACACTTAATATCATGATAATATCTTAATCATATCCTTTCATTAATTTAAAGCATGATATTTATCAATTTCACACTTAAAGTGTCAAAGTTTTCGGCCATAGTGGCCAAAGTGATCCCACTTGCACAACTTTGATAATTATATCTTATCTTATCCTTAATAATATCTACAAAATGTAATTATGACAATACATCATCATTTGGATAAGAATTAAATTTAATTTCTCACATTTAGGAATTTTCGAAAACTTTATATAGCAATAATGCTATATATTTATTTTCTTGTAATAAATAGCTAATATATAGCTATGTGACATATTATAAATCTTAGATGATGAATTACATCATATAAAAATATTTAGAACAATTCTAGATCACAAAACCCTAATTTCGAAAATTAGGGTTTTCGAAATTAGTTAAATTGTTCAATCTTTATTCCTTAATTCTCTAGCATTATTTTAATGATAAATAATGCTCTTATATCATAAAATAATCATAGGAATTTAAATATTATAATTCCATGATCATTCGACCAAGTTATCGAATCGTTTAAACGTAGACGCTTGAAAACGCCTCAAAATGTTACTAGTTGATTTACCTCTAAATGTTCGTAATAAAGTTGAAATAACTTTATTCATTTCTATAATAATAGGAATTCAAATTCTAAGCTCGATGCTTAGAAAATATCGAGACTTAATTGTCGAATTTTATCGACGTTAGAAATATACGCTCAAGGAATATTAAGAACTATATTCCTTAATTCACTAAGCATTGATGAATATGATATAATAATCCTTGTATAAAGGATAGTCAAATCAAGCTTTGATAATTTACTATTTCGATTACCGTATAAAACCCTAATTCATGATTTTTATTATCGATTTTAGCTTTTAAAACTCTGGTATTACATTCTACCCCTTAAAGAAATTTCGTCTCGAAATTTATCTACCTTAGAAAGGTATAGGTATCTTTCATCATAACACCTCAAGTTTCCTACGCGGCTTTCTCTTGTCCATGGTTTCTCCTTTGGACATCTATCCAAAGTATATCTTGATTCTTAACTATTGAATCTTACGATCAAAATAGTCGTAGGTTCTTTCTCATAACTCATATCTTGGTTCATGAATAACATCCTCATGATGAATCTCGTGTTTTGAATCATACACGCACTTTCTCAATTATGCCACGTGGAAACATTCTGTACATTCCCCAAACTTGGTGGAAGTACCAATCTATGGGTTACTGGGTCTATTATCTCTAGGATCTCGTAAGGTCCTATAAAACGTGATTTCAACATTCCTTTCTCTATAACCATTATAATTCCTTTTTAATGGAGAAATTTTTAAGAAAATTTTATCTCTGCATTCAAAATGCAGTCCTTATCTATGCACATCGGCGTAAGACTTTTGTTTATCATAAGCTTCTTTCATTCTTTGCCTATCTTGGCAAACATCTTAATCGTTTCACTAACAATACCAGCTTTAAAACTTTCCTTTTACTTTCATTATCACCATAAAGAGGCGATCGACACTTTCTTTCGTACTATACCTCATATGGGTCATATCAATCGCTTTTTGACAGCTGTAGTCGTAAGGATTCTAAATGAATGGAAAACGCATTTCCAATCTATACTTTATCTCGACACTAATGTTCTCAACATATCTTAAAGTGTTCATATCGTTCTTTTCTAACTGTCCATCTGTCTGTGAGCGAAAGTTATGCTAAAGTTCAATCTCGTGTCTCTTTTATAAGCTAATTCGATAATCTAGAAGCAAACTTAGAACCTCTATTAGATACGATAGATTTTGGTACTCATATAAACGTACGATCTCTTTTGAACTAACTCATCAGATTCATGAGTAATTCGCATAGGTAGAAAATAGGCTCTTTTAGTAAGTCGATCCACTACTATACATATAGCAGTGTTACCTCTTTCGACTTTGTCATCTTTCCTTTGTTCCTCTATTATCCTTTTCTTAAATCAGATGTTAGAGTGAGTGTAGCAATACAACTCATGATCGTCTCTGGTTAGTCCACTATTTCTATCTTTTTTTTTTCTCAAATCCTTCAATGAGGTTCTCTCTTCTTGTCAAGAGATATCTTGATTTGGATTGACTTTTACAACTCAAGGCATTAGTTACCATGTGTGCCTTTCCTACGTGATATTTTATACCACAGTTGTAGTCCTTTACTAATTCGAGCTATTTCTTTTACCTTATGTTCAACTTTTTTTTTTTTGCTTGAAGGAGTACTTCAAACCTTTATGATCGGTGAAGATCTCACACCTTACTTAATAGAGGTGATGTCTCTAAAACTTAATACTTGTATTGCTGTTGCTAGTTCTAAATCGTGAGTTTTGGGTAGTTCTATCCATGTGGTCTAAGTTGTCGTAATGCATAGGCTAACACCTTTCTCTCTTGCATTAACATACAATCTAGTCAATCCTTGGGAGGCTCACTTCGCATTTATCAATCCAAGTAAACTTTATTCCTTTTGGAGTAACTATTTCGTTGGCCTTGCTATCTCAGAGAACCCTTCTATGAGTTTCTGATAGTAACCAACAAATTCTAAGAAACCCGAATTTCGTTTTGGGTCGTTGGCGAATTCTATCCTTGCACTGTTTCAACCTTTACCGGATCCATTTTAATTCCTTCTGAAGACACGATGTGTCCAAGGAATATCACTTCTTTAAACCAAACTTCTCATTTTCTAGACTTGGCAAGAAGTTATTCACTCTTAAGGTTTGTAGAACAGTCCTCAAGTGTTCCTTATGTTCTTCCATTCTTCTCAAATAGATAAAGATATCATCTATGAAGACTAAGACAATTTGTCTTAGTATGCGCGGAACACTCGATTTTTGAGGTTCATGAACACGGCTGGCGCATTAGTTGGTCCGAACGGCATAAGTATAAACTCATAGTAGCCACATCTTGTTCGGAAAGCCATTTTGGGTACATTTTAGCTCAGACTTTAAATTGATTATAGTCCAATTGAGATCGGTTCTCGTGACTACTCTTGTTCTTTCCACCGACCGAATACTCATTTATCCTCAGAATGGATTATTCATTCTATAATCTATACACTTTCTTAATGGGCTATCTTTCTTCTTGACAAGTAAGTTGGGTGTTTCTTAAGGTGATACACTAGGTCCGATGAAACTTAGATTTTATAGTCTTTAAATTTGAATCTTTATCCTTTCACTTTCCTTGAATCCATTTGATAAAGATACTTTTGACATGGTTTAATAATGGTTCTAAATTGATAGTGGAACTCTAGCTGCTTATCAGGGGGTAATCTTGCTAAGTTGTCAGAAAATGTCTAGAAATTCTCGAACAATTTTCACATCCTCTATCTTCATTTATGCTTTTCATTCTCTACTTAGATAAACAGGGAATGCTCGACATCCCTTCTTGTTTATTAATCTCCCTATTTGTAGTGTGGGTATGGTTGGAATTTCCTTTCCCATGTGGATTCCATAGAAACTCGTAACTTCGTCCGAGAAATGGAACAAAATTTCCTCTCATTGACAGATCGTGGAATGGTTTTCGACTAACCAATCCATTCTTAGAATTATCTCTATGTCTCATATAGGTACTATGTTCAAGTTCTTTACTAAAGTCTTAAGTGATTCTAAGTTCAATTCTAAGTTCGAGTAAATACGTGTGGCGACCATGATCCTTCTTTTAAGTAAAGAAATTCTCATCCTTTGATTCACCTATTCTGATTTGAGTTCTAACATATCCACGCATGCTCTTACTATTCTTGTGATAACAAAATGTGAAGCACTTGTCTCGAACAAAAGTATTTTAGGTATACTGAGAAGTTTTCTCATACCTACCAGGCTTTCCTGGTTTTGTTCGTTCTGTCATTATCATATTTTCTTAACCAATATGAATGATTCAACTTCCTTTTCCTTCTTTATCGCTCTTTAGAATATATCTTCCATATATTCTTTCTTTAAAAATCATTTCAAGAAGAATCCCTATATTAGCATTTATTATGCTATCATATGTAATATCCTTTTTGGGTATACGTCATTTCTCTTGATCTTCATTGGTTTGACAAAGTGGTTTCACACAAGCCAAAAACCCTTGTTCACTGGGAACGCGTCATACTTTTGCCTTGGCGTCATATATCTTTTCTATCTTCTCGACATTCTATGTTTACTTCATTTCAATGTTGGGGTACTCAGATTTCATCTTACGGGTCATCTCATAAATATGAGGAATAACTTTTCAATTAGATTCACCTTAAGGTCATTCCTTGTGAATCCCTTTCTTTGTTTGCTCGAACGTATTTCCTACGCAATCGTCTTTAAAAAGTTATCTTGCTTAATAATTACCAAATCGCTCATAAGATAAGCATTCTGTCTCTATATACTTAGAGTATGATGGTTTCATCTCAAATAATAAATCTACTTCTTAATTCACTTCTTTACTTCAAAGGAATTGCTTTACTTATCGTAATCAGACTGTTTGTAAAACTTATCTCATCTTCCGGCTATCTCATAACCCAGATAGTGGTAGTTTCTCAGCTATTCTTTACTCTTGCTTCTTTTCTTGAGCATGATATCCGAAAGTCATATTACTTTCGTTATACTTTGATTCTCACTCTTAGGGTTAAGACCATCATCATTCTCTTCCCCATACTTGGTTTAATACTAGGAATAGCCAAGCTATTCACATATCTCATTATTTGACCTATTGATCACACTATCACTGGTTTAACCAAAGTCTCTAGTACTTGGAAACGATTCTACTTAAACATAATCTTTATCGATTTAGGAATAAAGCGAGAGACTTGCTAACTGAGAAGCTGTCATTTCTTATATCCATCAATTGAGCCTTATTCATCTCCATACTTTGAACATGTTCGACCTACTAACGTGTTTTAGGGACATTCAACTATTTTTAAAGATGAGTTGTATTCTTTCTCCTTATGACATAATAAAAGGAGGTTATATCCCAAGGATATCATATACTTTTCTTTGCTTCTACTTTAGCACTTAATGCTAAAGAGTATCTTGTTCATAACTTAATCATCATACACTCCCATGGAGGTATAACTTCATCGTTATCGATCGAAATCCCATCAAGGGTCGATCCACCTATGTGTATCATAAAAATATATCTCGTTTCATCGAGAACTTCTTTACATCATATCTTGATGTTTATCACTTTACTGATCTGAAACTTTTAGGTGACAAGATACGTCATCCTTCATCATACTTATTGGTTTCAAGGATTGAAGAAAACTCATCATGAGAATTTAAAAGAGGTATGGATTCACAATCCAAGATAACAACTCTGAAGGTTTGGAACAATATGTTCTATAAACTGAATAATTGGGAGATAGGTCCGAAGACCAGAATAACGACTACTGAGATTTCTTTGGTCATATGGGCTGGCCAGACCCGTCACAAATACTTTCTCAGTCACATGAAGGTTTGGTTTCAAGAGAAAGCTTTATGAAATTTTCTGGCTGTAACTCTTTTCAGAAGAGATGAGAATTCAACTGATAGCTCATTTGGAACTAGATCATAGAGTTAAACTCAATGACAGAATTTAGGCTATGAATAAGATTTGAAACCTTATACAACTCATTTTAGTTGTCATCCAAGGTTCTCATGTACACATATGCTATAACTCTTCTTGTACTATTGAGAATCTTACTTTCTAGTAGCGTTCTAAGATTCCTATCATACTGTAGAGTTCTTGTTCTATGTACGTCACAAGATTAGTATCAACTGTTTCTTTGATCACATTCTTATTTCGTTTCTAACGAGAAAGTCATAGTCAATTTGGATTTCCGTCATACGTGAACACCCAAACAAAGACTATACTCATGTCACCGTAGTATAGTGACATTCATTATCTCTAAATCATCATTCTCGCCTCGCTCTTCGACTTTCGCTCTTTGTTCTCATCATTCACCGAGATTCTCATTTCGATCTCGCTTCGCCTCATGACGCACTAAAATTCTCATGGTTCTTTTCTATGTTCTTTCAAAAAGGATCATGCGACTTAAACAGTCTATGTTCTTTGGGATGACATATCCATCGTCAAAATAGCTAGAAATTTCAGAACTTTAAACATTCATAACATAACTCTTTCATAATAATCATGCTCATTGAATTTCAAGAATTCAAAGATTTCATTTTCAACATATCAATGTCAACACTTTCTCATATAACATTATCATAACATAATCATACATTGGTAGCGAACCAACAACTTTCATAAAAATTCTCATTGAATTCCACGAATTCAAAGGTTTCTCTTTTGACATATCAATGTCAATAACAATCATTCTCATTGAATTCCATGAATTCAAAGATTTCTCTTTTGACATAGCAATGTCAATACTTTCTCATATTACTTTCAACTCTTCACAACATAAAACATCATTGCAACATTTGCAATTACTTTCACTTTCAACAATTCTCATAACTTTCATTTCTCTTAAAAGATAATTTCAATCATCATTCACTACTTTTATTCTCAAATATCTTTCATAACTTTCATCTCTGTGGAAATATCATTTTCTATTTTCAACTCTTTTCATTTCAAAATTTTAAGAAAGGGGCATTTACTTTTAAACTCTTTCATTTTCAAACCGAGAAAATTATTTTCCTAACGATATCAAATCTTTTGTTTTCCATGAATATTTCCATGCATATCGAATCCTTTGAGCTTGAATATGCATCCCACACCGCATATTCTCGAATCTCTTTATTTCAAAACTTTCATTTTCTTAAAAATCATTTCACTTTAATAACTTTCACTTTCAAACTTCTGATTCTCATTCTCAAAACTTTAAGAAAGTCATTTACCTCTTTCCCGGTTGAGCTTGATGTGATGGAGTGTTGAGCATAGTCAGTGGATTTCTAGAAGTCTAGTGACTCAATCTAGACTTAACTTTGAAAGAAAATTGGGTTCAAGGAACGAATCGCTCGATATTACTTTGTAATGTACCGCCAACCCAAAGTATGGATTAGCAGGATCGTTAATCAAACAGATTAAGTAAAGAATAATGACATGGAACACCGAATGGTGTGACATATATCGAATATTCTCGAACTTCATGAGTTTAGGGTTTAACAAAAACATAACATACATATGACCTCATAATCTAGTAGCGGAAAACATGTGAAGTACATATGTGACGATGTGTATTCAAGGTTCTACTATCAAGAACAATCGACTGATCGCCAACACCGCCCATCCCATCAATCACTCAACTCGCACATTTAAAACAACATGCAGGTCGAGTACAAATAATGCACTCACTGGGCTCATTGCCAAAAACATTTTCTTTGCTTTAAATTACACTGCCCTTTCTGGGTAAGACACAAGGGTTTTATTGAAAAGGCCTTGTGCTTACTAAAACATTTTCTCATTTTCTCAAAACATCGCCTCCGCAGGCATTTTCTCTTTGTGTGTATGATCCATATCACATCTCATAAATACTTCTCATATAACATTTTTTTAAGCGCCGTAGGCGAGGCCTCCTTCACGGACGCCGTGGACCGCGAAGATGTTGCTTTCGCACCAAATACTTTATGGTGCGCACCGTCCGTGCTAGAATTAGATCAGAATTCATCCTCTAGCACAGACCCGAATTCAACCTCCAGCTAGAATAGACCAGAATTCATCCTCTAGCACAGATCCGAATTTATTCTATAAAATTGGGAGCGACCCAGTTGGGAGAGACCCAACAATCAGATCTCTTTCTCGCCATAACCAACAACTCGATATGATTCATACACAAAAATAAACACTTTGGGGTGTAATCATATCATTTCTCAACATCATTTCTCAACTGAAAGCTTTGTAAATAAATACTTTGCATTTTGCAGGAGACAAAATAAATAAAAGGGTTTTCGAGTAAAGCCCACCTGATACGTAGCTTTTCAACAACTTTCCTTTCTAACGTCAGCGATCACGTCGCGTTCCATCTCTACTTAAGAAACTAATTTAGTACGTCGTTCGTTTTTCCAAAACATCCAAGTCTAATAAGATTCAAGGATCTTTCTAATACGTCTTATACATCTTAGAGTGTCTAATCAACGTAAATTCGTATTCCCACTAGACGTATCACATCACTTTAATCATGTCACGCCCCAATTCCCGAGGAAAGGCACGGATGCGGGGTGTGATTAGGGTGAGGTTAAGAAGGAAGAAGGGGAATACATATAACATACATGATAAGAAGATGTGACCATGAAATCGGGCAAAGATCTCCTCTATTACTAGGACATATCCCGAAGGGAGGTAAGGGAAACAATCCACCAACCAGAATAATATCGATATCACAACTTTAGAAAACATGATCTTGGTTTATAACAAGTAATGCAAGAAAGCAAAATAGCATTACACCCCGCTGACTAGACCGTCAACCATATAGCATGCTCATATCGAAACTCACAAAGATAATAACATAATAGCAAATCTTGTTCCCAATCGTAAAGCAAAATAAGGGACAAGAATACATCAACGCCGTAATACGATATAACACAACATCGCTGAAGCATAGCATGAAGAACCCGCAGCCCACCCCCTCGCCGCCCGTCCAAATTCTCCTCCATCCGTGAAAAGATTTGAAAAGAGTTTGAAGAGTACTAGCGCACTCAATGGGTTTTATCATAAATCAAAAGAATCATGATGCCGTGTTCGAGCACTTACCTTAGAAGGTTTTAAAACGTAAGTCCACTTCTAACTAAGCAAAATAGATTTTTCGTTTTGATACCGATCCGTTATTACCGTTGTTCTCATCATAGAACCAAAGAACCACGGCTCGAACGTATCCCGCCAGCCCATCACATCTCATTCATTCGCCCTAACATATCCAAGAAACCCACTATATCTCGCCCGAACATATCCAACAACCCATGCCCTAACGATCCAAATGGCTAACTGTGTGGACTTGTGGGTCAAACTCGCCGTAACCATAACCACCTCATTACCATTTCGTATGGACTTCCGGGTCTATCCCCTTCGTAACCATAACCACGTGTTCTGGGTCTATCCTCACGATCAATACTCAAGATGGTGATCAACCCACCGAATAGAGATCGCGCACAATCACAATATAACCATATCTCTGATCGAGAACAAGAATAACTTCACCAAAATATTTTACTGCGCACATGTTTTATTTTGAAATATCGAGTAAATAACTCAAAATAAGCATATATAACCCAACCCGAATGTATTTAAAATGTTAACCGAGTTATCTACGGATCCGATGACTTCACCGATCGACCGGTAGGTACCGGTAACAAGAAGGAACAACTTTTGGGGTCACATCCCACAAAGCAAAGCAACAACGTGATCCAAACGAAGATCGTAGCAAAACTATGGTTTTCGACTTTCAACCCACATTCGCACTCTCCGGTTTTCAAATCAACTCGATGCGTAAGGAAATATATTCGTGGCATCAAGACCTATAATAGGGTACTTTCAAAATATGCATCCATGCAAGTCGACTCAAATCTTAGCAAATAAGAAGTTTCAAAATCGATGCCTATCCTCGATCTAGGATAAACCATCCAAAATCGATGCATGAAATGGAAACATAAGCAATATGCATAACGATTTAACATGGAATGACAAACTATGTTGAGAATGGATAACCCGACATGTACTTCCTTTAGAAAACTCAAGCAACGAAAACATCCCGACATGCGTAAACGCGAAAATGTAAAAGGAATCGGTACTTTAGTAGAATGCATAGCCGTAACACAAAACCTAAAGGACCAGAGCTAAAAGGTGGGTCTGACCACCAATCGGCGGCCAAGAGGAATACGACAATGGCTGTGGCGGGTGGTTAAATCGACTGCCTCCATTGCTTTCTAGCCTCATCCCTTTAGATCCCGAGTTCTATGCTATACGATCTACTAAAAGATGGAATCAAAACAAGAAAAGGACAAAATAGAAAAATGGGTCTGTTGGGTGAGGTTGATCGGCGGTGGTGGCTCGGCAGCAGCAAATGGCGCGCCGCTGAGCTTCCCGAGCCGATCCCCACTCATCCAGCTGCCACTCCAGCACTGAGCTGCTCGGCTCTTCCGTAAACACGAGAGACGAAGGAAAATGAACGTTGAAACCAAGGCCCTAACCTCCTATTTATAGAAAAGATGGGTCAAGAAATGTTACGCAAGCGGCCTTTTTCAAAACGAAAAGCGACGCAACTTTTGTAAACGGACTCCCAATTTAGCAAACTTAGTACCCATGGACACAAAAATAAAATACCGGACACAACGACTATAAACAAGATATGTTTTAAAAGATCCATGAAAAGTCCCTGCCGATAACTTCCCTGAGTGCCAAACCTTCGTGGGTGGTCGAAAACGCATACTTAGTGTCTATGAATTCATTATAAGACACTCTTCACAACGCCTCGAGGTTTCGTGATGGTCGATCATCAAACAAAAGTCAACCTTTCGACTTTTTCTCAAAAACGCGCCATGTAAAATGAAGTTTAGAAAGGACGGGTATCACATCCTCCTCCTTAGAAAAATTTTGTCCCCGAAATTTCAAACATGTATGGAAACAATTGTGGTACCGAGCCCCGAACTTGTCTTCCAACTCCCACGTAGCTTCCTCCTCTCCGTGGTGATTCCACAATACCTTCACCAACGGAATCGCTTGTTCCTTAACCTCGACTCTCGCTCCAAAACAGCCACCGGTCTCTCCTCGAACTCGATCCCGAGCAAGAACCACTTGGTCATGCTTGATCACATGTTTTAGGTCTAACACGCACTTTCTCACCGAGAAACGTGAAACACGCCATGAACATCTCCGATGCTAGGCTGCAAAGCTAACCTATAGCAACGGGCCTATCATCTCGAGAACTTCGAAGGTCCAACGAACCTCGGTCGTCACTTACCTCGCTTTTCCAAAACGAACGACTCCTCTCGCCGGGGAAACCTTATGAAAACGCGATCTCCGATCATGAATCAAGATCCAGACGACGCTTGTCCGCATAGGACTTCTCGCCGCCCCGAGCTTCCTTGATCATTCGCTGATCTCGATCGATAACCTCGACCGCCTCACGAACCATCTCTCGTCCTAACATCTTCCTCTCGCCCACTTCGTCCCAATAAAGTGGCGATCGACACTTCCTTCCGCATAACGCTCATAGGGAGCCATTCTATGGTGGTCTCGATAATCTGTTATAGGCAAACCCACCAAAGGTAGTATCTCTTCCCAATTCCATCATCTGTCGGCCACGATCGCCGCAAGATGTCTTCCAAAACTCGAATCGCCCTTTCCGATCGACCGCCGGCCCGAGGATGGAAGGTCAGATCGAGATTCACCTGTCCCCATGCTTCCTCGCAGACTCCTCCAAAACCTCGACGTGAACCTCGGTCACGATCTCGACGAATTGATACCAGACACCATGTAACCGCATTTATTTCTCTAACGAAAGTCGAGCAAGCTTATCTAACCCGCACGCCATCCGAATCGGTAAGAAATGAGTCGACTTCGCTACCATCGACAACAACCCATCTAGCGGTGTTTCCTCTCGCCGACCTTGGAAAACTCACCACAAAATCCATACCGATATGCTCCCATTTCCACTCGGGATAGGTAGCGGTTGCAACAAACCCGACGGACGTTGATGTACAACTTTCACTTGTCGACAAGCTAAACAACGCTCCACAAACGCGGCTACATCCTTTTTCATCCCTTCCCACCAAAAGTTCCTTTACGGTCTCTCAGACATTTTGGTGCTTCGACGAGTCAGATACGGTGCCTCATGAGCTTCACTCATGATTTTATCTCAATTCCCTATCGAGTGGCACACATAACCTTCCTCGAATAACAACGTTGTCCTTCGCCTGTGAACCCCTTGCTATCTTCTAGCCTTGCTTTCAAACGCATTCTTTCCAAGAACTCGCCTCCTCGTCAGACGCCACGACGGCTTCTCATCGACCCATCCTTCTTCTCGACGAATGTAATCGGTGCTCCCCACGGCGACACGCTAGGTTGGATAAAACCAGATCCAACAGCTCCCGCGAATCGCTTTCGCTCTTGCAATTCCTTAGGTGCCATTCTATATGGTGCCTTGACATCGGTGCTGCTCCCGGTTCCGCATCAATAGTGAATTCCACTTGTCTATCAGCGGCAAACCCGCAAGTCCTCGTGAAACATGTCCGGATATTCACACACCATCGCTCCTCTGCAATCGCTATACTGTTTCATCGTGCTCGCCAAACTTACCAAGAAAGTCGACAGCTTTCCCTTCCCGATCATCCTCACCGCCTTCGTCGAGATCATCGCACGCAAACACCATCATTATGCCGTGGAAACAAACTTCCACTCCTTCGGCCGCTCAAAAGTAACTTTCTCTCGAGACAACGATAGTTGCGCCTGCTTTTCCAACCCATCCATGCTAAAGATGACATCGAAATCTTCCATTCCGACGACATGCAAATTGACAAAGACCTTCGCTCACGTATTTCTACTCTCGTTCGCAACTTTTCGCTTTTAGCACTTCTCGACGGATGCTAATTTTGTGGTACTGTGATTTTTGGGTACCAAACCCAACCTCTCACACGCGATTTTCAAACGAAGAATGTGAGGCTCTCAGATCAAACAAAGTTAAAACGGGTATATCACTCATATGGATTATACCGCAAGATTTTCGGAGCTTCGAGTCGTCACGATTCAAGGCGCACACCCTTGCTTGTTGCGGTGGCCTTTGGTTTGTTGGCCTAGGTGACCTCCTCGCCCGTTGTTTGTCCTCATGAGCTTGGTTCTCCTCATGAGCTAGATGCTGCCTTACTAGCGGCCGCACCGCTGGCCTCCTAACGGACAATCTCGAGCGTAATGTCTAGACTTACAACGATAACACTCGATGCTACCTTGCCCGCACTTCGAAATGATTCCTCCGCATCTCGGCACCAAGGTTTTTCCACACCGCCCCACCGCCGCATGGGTTTGAAATTCCTTCCCAAGGTCGCTTTTCTTCCTCGACACCAGATTCCTAATCATCGGACCGCCTCGTTCCCTCGAACACCGATTGCCTTTCCCGATCTTCCCATTTTCTTACCTCTTCCTCCGTCACCGGCTGTCCGGTGGCATTGTTCTCTCCGGGCAACATTGACTCAATGTTTAAAGCCTGTTCATGATCGCGCATACGCCGATCTCCCCGATCGACGAGCGAAATTCGATCTCCGGTCTGAGTCCTCTCCGAACTCGCTCGCCTCGGCAATTTCGGTGCTTACCTGTGTACGTAGCATAACGTAATGCATTTATTGAACGAGCGATAGTATTTCGGTGATCGTCCTTCTCCTCGACGAAGATTCCGTAACTCGTTTTGCCTCTCTCGCTGTAGAAACGCCAGCACGCATTTTTCCATGAGTTCTTCCTCGAAATCTTCCCACGATACCTTCCCCACCGTCCCGGTGATTTAGTCCTTCTCACGATTCCCACCGTAAATCAGCCTCATCGGTAGTCGAAAGATCGCGAATTCAGCTTTTTCGCTTCTTCGCACCGATGTATTCAAGATCCTTTCGTGGATCGTATCCAGCTCGGCGCCGATCGGTTCGCCGAGACCGTCGAACGAGGGGATTCATCACGAAAACTCTCGATCGATTTCACGAACCAAAGGTGGTTCTGTGGCTTCTTCCACGCTATTGTTCCTCCGTTCCTTGTTCTCGCATTCTGCATCGACATTGAAACATTAGAAACACGTCAGATAGATAACGGTATCATCGCACAACATACATCATCACCTATAACCATATATCATCACATATATCACGTATCACGCACGATCACATATAATCATGCAATCCTATCAACATATCATCGTTATGCATTTCACATAACATCATCATTACACATCACATAGATCATATATCATCACGGCATAACTCATATCACATATAAGCATTAAACATAACATCCCGTCATAGACAACGTTAGTATCAAGAATATTCAAAGGTCCATGAAGGATCACAAAATACAAGATCAAGGTATGTCACCAAAAGGTCGATATGAGCAAAAGAATATCGACTCCTACATCGCCAAAAGATGCCGCCCGTCCACGCTTCTAGCAGACTCTCACGATGCCACTGCACACACCGACTACCTAGATCTCGCCCTCCATATCCGCCCACTACTCTCCGCTCGTCTCGGCCGTTCCATCTCGCCTCGCCTCCTCCTCCATCCTATCGTGGCTTCAATTGGCCGCCACTTTAAAAGCGACCGCATGGAAGCAAGCCTCGTGGTATGATCCCATCCAAGCCGTGCCCCGATTGCCCGAGTATCGTGAAAGCCGGCTCGAGTCCCTGCCTCTCGTGCTTGCCCTTCCTCAACATGCCCGACCTCATCGAGTCATCCGCCATCTAGATCACCGGCCCTCCGAGTCCTCACTGCCCTCCTCATCCTCCTCCGAGTCTTCCTCCTCCTGAGTCTCCTTCCCCGATGCCAACCCGATATAGCCGGTGGCTCGAAAATTTCGATCCCGGCCTCTTCCCCGCGATCGCCGGATGGACAATCTCTCGCCCGGAGGTTCCTCGCTCAAAATTATTCCGGTCCTTCGAAGGTAAGGATCGTCGATGGAGATGTAGTGACCGTGTATCCCGATGACCGGTGATCGTTCGAGCGATGGTCGCTCTCCCAAAGGCTCTTCGGGAACATCATCCCTATCATCAATCGGATCGGTCTCGAACATGCCTCGCTATCACGCCCGCCTGATGGTATGCTCGATGATCGGTCCACCGCCTCCATACTCGAGCAATAACCCAAGAAAATCAAAGGTAAGGTGCTCGTGATAGATCCCGCTCAACATCACGCACTGCTTTTCTCGCCCACGGTTGCCAACCCGCTTGCAGCCTCTCCGTCATCCGATAGTAAGCCTCGTACTCGATACTTTCCCACTATCTCGGATCTTTCTCCACAATCCAACAAATCTCCCGTAAATACTCCCAACGGCTCATGGACATTCCCTGTACATTCCTAATTTACGGATATGCTCATCCATCCTGGGATCTTAACTAACGTTGTCCGGGCCATCAATATCCATAAACCTACATGTTAGTTTATCAAAATAACAACAAATATTCACTTTCCTTTTTCTCGCCTCAAATATTTGGGTAATCATGTCTCAAACACATGTTCATTTCAACACATATCAATATCATTATCGATATTCATCATAATAATCACGTAAGCAAACATAGATTCACTTACGCACACTCGCTTATCAAAATAAACAAGATTTTTAATCAACAATACATTTCTATGTAAACACATAGATTCACATCATCCATTTGTGATCATATCAATCACATCAATTCATACCACACCAATGGTTTTCATATCACACCACATGTGCCTTTTTGTTCCATCAACAATCACTTCCACATCCACATCACCATCCAACCACATCTCATCCACATCACGCTTACTTCACGTAAACTCTTACCATGCCAAAGCACATGAAACCAAGATCATATCAAGCTCACATAGCCACATAAAGCACCAACAAATAAACACATACCTCATCCCTTTTGAAAGGAGGCGGATCGACGGTGAGTCGAGGGTAGCTGCACTGATGAATAGTTTAGAAGGACGCTCTAAACACTAATTTCAAGAACATGCATGATATAAAGCAAATAAACCGCTTGATATCAAACAATTATGAAAACTAGATGCCAAGAACATTGCTCGATACCAAGTCGTATCGATAACAAAGATAGATGTCGTGGTCAAGAACACCGCCCGACACTGTCGTCACGCCCAACCCCGAGGAAGGCACTGATACGGGGTGTGATTAGGTGGGGTTAAGAAGCGGGAAGAAGGTGGAATACATATAATATACATGATAAGATGTGACCATGAAATCGGGCAAAGATCTCCTCTATAACTAGACATATCCTCAAGGGAGGGTGCGCAAACAATCCACCAGCAGTAATAATATCGATATCACAACTTTAGAAAACATGATCTTGGTTTATAACAAGTAATGCAAGAAAGCAAAATAGCATTACACCCCGCTGACTAGACGGTCAACCATATAGCATGCTCATATCGGACTCACAACATAATAACATAATAGCAAATCTTGTTCCCAATCGTAAAGAAAAATAAGGACAAGAATACATCAACGCCGTAATACGATATAACACAACATCGCTGAAGCATAGCATGAAGAACCCGCAGCCCACCCCCTCGCCGCCTCGCCCAAATTCTCCTCCATCTCGTGAAAAGATTTGAAAAAGAGTTTGGGGTGAGTACTAGCGCACTCACCGGGTTTTATCATAAATCAAAGAATCATGATGTCGTGTTCGTAGCACTTACCTTAGAAGGTTTTAAAACGAAGTCCACTTCTAAGTAAGCAAAATAGATTTTTCGCTGACACCGATCCGTTATTACCGTTGTTCTCATCATAGAACCAAAGAACCACGGCTCGAACGTATCCCGCCAGCCCATCACATCTCATTCATTCGCCCGAACATATCCACCAAACCCACAATATCTCGGCCCGAACATATCCAATGCCCATGCCCTAACGATCCAAATGGGTAACTCGGTGTGGACTTAGGGTCAAACTCACGTAACCATAACCACCTCATTATCATTTCCGTGGACTCCGGGTCTATCCCCTTCGTAACCATAACCACGTGTTCTGGGTCTATCCCTCACGATCAATACTCAAGATGGCGATCAACCCACCGAATAGAGATCCGCACAATCACAATATAACCATATCTCGGATCGTAGAACAAGAATAACTTCACCAAAATATTTTACGGCACATGTTTTATTTTGAAATATCGTAGTAAATAACTCAAAATAAGCATATATAACCCAACCTCGAATGTATTTAAAACGTTAACCGGAGGTATCTACGGATCCGATGACTTCACCGATCGTGACCGGTAGGTACCGTAACAAGACGGAACAAATTTTGTGGTCACATCCCACAAAGCAAAGCAACAACGTGATCCAAACGAAGATCGTAGCAAAACTAGGTTTTCGACTTTTCAACCCACATTCGCACTCTCCGGTTTTCAAATCAACTCGATGCGTATGGAAATATATTCGTGGCATCAAGACCTATAATAGGGTACTTTCAAAATATGCATACATGCAAGTCGACTCAAATCTTAGCAACAAGAAGCTTCAAAATCGATGTCTATCCTCGATCTAGGATAAACCATCCAAAATCGATGCATAAAATGGAAACATAAGCAATATGCATAACTATCTAACATGGAATGACAAACTATGTTGAGAATGGATAACCCGGCATGTACTTCCTTTAGAAAACTCAAGCAACGGAAAACATCCCGACATACGTAAACGCAAAAATGTAAAACGGAATCGGTACTTTAGTAGAATGCATAGCCCGAACTCAAAACCTAAACGACCAGTAGCTGTAAAAGTGTCCCGCTGACCACCAATCGGCCAAGAGGGATGACGGCGGCGGCTGTGGCGGGCGGCGGAGGTTAAATCGTCGGCCCCCTATTGCTTTTCTCGCCTCGTCCCTTTGGGATCCCGAGTTCTATGCTATACGATCTACTAAAAGGCGGAATCAAACAAGAAAAGGACAAAAAAGAAAAACGGGTTGCTGGGTGAGGTTGATCATGGCGGTGGTGTTTCGGCAAGAACAAGAATGGCGCCGCCACGAGCCTCCCGGCTCGATCCCCACTCCTCCAAAGGCTCCGCAGCAGCACTCGAGTCGCTCGGCTCTTCCGTAAACACGAGAGACTAAGGAAAACGAACGTTGAAACTGAAGGCCCTAGCCTCCTATTTATAGAAAAAAGGAGGGTCAAGAATGTTGCTAATGCCCTTTTCGAAAACGAAAAGCGACGCAACTTTGCAAACCGACTCCAAATTTAGCAAACTTAGTATCCATGGACACTAAATAAAATACCTGGACACAACGACTATAAACTAGATATGCTTTAAAAGATCCATGAAAAGTCGGTTTTTCGATAACTTCCTGAGTGCCAAACCTTCGTGGGTGGTCGAAAACTCAGATACTTAGTGTCTATGAATCATTATAAGACACTTTTAACAACGCCCGAGGTTTCCGACGGTCGATCACATAAACAAAAGTCAACCTTTCGACCTTTTCTAAAAACGCACCATGCAAAATGTGTTTAGAAAGGACGGGTCTCACAAATCATGTACTAACGATTTCAGATATTTTGACTTTGGTCAACATTTTGACCTTTTAGTCAACATTTCGACTTTAGTCACATATTTAATAAATATATATATATATATATATATATATATATATATATATATATTTCAAATTATATATATAAAATTCTTAATTTAAATCGATTTTTAATCGATTTTCAATCCTAATATCATAAGTCTCGATTTTTCATGTTTTCCAACAATTATGCTTAATAATACGCATAAATATGATTAAATTCACACGTAGTACTTTATTTCAATCTTACGTCACCTAATAACATATTTTGATGTAAACATAGTATTTCATGTTCTAAAAATCACATAAAATCATAGTATGTCTAAAACATATTTTTGGAACCTAACGTGTGATTATACATGATAAAATAAATTTAAAACATTAAAACCCATATTTTACAATTTTCGGTACTTTTGATTTCTTAATCAAAACTTGTGTATAATTTCTCATAAATTCACATATCATACTATATTATCATAGGATCAATAATATGTAATAATATTGATCATAGGAAAATTATACACCATCTAATTTTACTATAAAGTTTTCGGCTATTTTGGAAAATATGATAAACATTTTTCAAAAATTCCAATTAAATTATACAACACATAATCACCATCATATATCATCTCTATAACATAATTTTCATCAATTATAACTTCTACATCAATGTTCCCTAGAACATTATTTTCGAAAATATCACTTAGGTTCAAAATAATTTTAGAAATTCAAATAAATTTATACAACCTTATATTATGAATCTATATCATTAATAGGTTATAATATCATTTATTCATTAATTATATCTCATCATATGATCATCTTATTATTTCCGAAAATTTTGAGAACATGTATACATATTTTTCAAATATTCCACATAAAATCATACAAGCTTTATTACTTGCAACTATGATTAATTCATGCTTAAATCAACAATTAAAAATCATGTTCATCAACATATGAACATCACAACTTTCGGTCCCCTCAAAAATAATTTATTCATGCTCAACTTTGCATTAATTTTATAACATGTTTAGGAACGCTATATAAACATGATTTCTAAACACTTAGCATATGAACATACTTTCCTAAAATTTCATCATAAATCATGTAAGCTTATAACATATGGTTTTATGGATAGAAATCGAAAATTTAACATATATACAAAGCTCGTAACGTTTCTAACCTTTAATCTGAGTCGATTATCGATGCAACGTTTTTCTATCTAAAATTTGGGAAGAATATGGATGTACTCTATCTCAAATTCTTTCTATAATTTTCGGTGGTTTATGGGAGCAAAAATGGGAGATATATGGATCTTAAGCCATTTTTATAGATCATCCCAACTTGTACATAAAATCTAATAATACATATCATTACACTTGCATTGTTTTGTCAAAATTTTCGGCTACCATGATGTAGAATGAGACAATATTTCTATCCTATCCTAATACACTTTAATATAATGCCTTTATTAATTCTCGTGGTTGCTTGAGGCCATAACCACTCAAAATGATAGACTTGATGTTGGGAGTATGTTAAGGTTTGAGTTTTCTCTCTAGCAAAAAAATTCTCTCTCGAATTTCGCTAGCACCTTGCGTCCGCCGTCGCCGGTGACCTCCGTCTGGGGTGCTCCGGCCGTCGTATCCAAACTTTTCAACCGTGATTCATTTCATCTCATCGTATCCTATGTTATTACCGATTGGTCGTTGGTATTGAACAACCAATCTTGCCGAAAATCGAAGTGGAGTGGCCGCCGGTCAATCGTGATTATCTCCGAGCTTTTGGTCCACTATCGACGGAAATCAAATCATATCATATTCATCACCCTTGTTTCGAACTGGAATCTCAAGAGTGGTTGATAAATTTGCCGGAATTTTCAACAAGCCGACTACTCCATTGGAAATTCACGGCCAAGCTCTCAATTTTTTTCAGGCTGGCCATATTAAATTGACGTGGAGGATCAACGTCGACAAGACATAGGCACTGTGTTCGATCGCACCTTTGTGCGTGCGCAGCCGGGAAATCGGAACTCTCCACTATTAAAAATTGGCCGGATTTACATCGGCGACCAACTCCGACGGCTGCACCACCACCGTCCACGGTCACCACCAAGCGGCGCATCAAGGTTAGCCACACAAGGAACTTTCCTTGTGTGGAGGTTGCCCTTACTTTCCATCTTATTATTTTGGTAGCTTTCCATGCATGCATGTATGTTATTTTGGTAATAATACCTTACTGAATAATCAATCCATATTGCATGCGTTTGGATTTGGAAAGTATAAAATTACCATACGTGCCTGTTGCTTACCTTAACCGTTTAGTCGTCTGCCTTATTTACTATAGCCGTGTATTTGGGCCATGGGCTATTGGATTTATTTGTTGTTGAGAGGTTCCGAAAGGGGACAATCGGATGGCCCATTTGTAAATGGGCTAGGTCGATTAAATAATGCCGAGCCCATTTGTGACTCGAAAGATCGAGCTAAGGTGATGCGAGCCCACATACTTGGACATACACCTATCAATGATGGGAGAGCTGCCGAGCCCAACCAAGTTCTACCGAGAGATCCTCGTGCCACACCTGTCGAGGATTCTCGGCGCATTGCTGCCGACATGGACGAATATTTCCGCCCGACGAGACTCGACCCCCTGTCGAGAAATTATCGGACACCACCTGCAGATATTTCTCGGCAGCCCATGGCCGAGATGCAAAGCCAACATGCCGAACCTCGACCGCCTACCGAAGGTGCTCATCCAAATACCGAGGTTTCTCGGTGCATCCGTCCTGCTAGGAGCCACCTCACGCTCCTGCCGAGGTCACGCGCCCGATAGCCGAACCACCTCGGAAGCTCACGAGGCACCAGCGCACGCCTGACGAAGTGCAACACACTATTGTCGAAATGCAAACACCCAAAGTTTCGGCCGAGGACCCGATGGAAATGCAACGCGAAAAATTCACAACCCCAGCGCATGATTGTCCTCGGCCACCCGACGGGGTACCCGACACCACCATCGACCCATCACCTTGGCTAAGAAATGCGGGCCATTTTGCAAATCCGATCCCCGTGAGAAAGACGGACCTCGCCTTAACCAAGTTTGATGTAAGAATTGTCAATGAGATTTTAACACTTGATGCAACACTTGATGCTACTGATTACACCCCTATTTCGAAAGGATGGGGTTTCTCTTTGCTTGGTTTTTGCGCAGGCGCTTCCTGCAAGGAAGCAACTCAAAGACCGACGTCATGGAAAATAACGTCAAAATTTCTTATCATCCCAATGGTCGGATAGCGCTCGATTCGAAAGGAGGAGGATATGGAACAAGTTTGAAATTCGTGACCATATGCGGTGTCGGTATTCCTCTTATACTTTGTCATATGCCCATAGAATTTAGGTTCGACTCGCTCCCGACTTTAAATTTCTCGCTTGGGCCTCACATCAATTTGCCTCTTGAACTTTGGAATCCCAATGCTATAGGAAAATTGCTTCTGTTAGGAGATCCCATTGAGGTAGATTATAGAACGATTGCAAAGAACAACTTAGACGGACCTAGATTTCATGTTATAGTAGATGCTTGTCGTGAACCTAGGGAATATGTTAACTTGCATCGCACACCGGTAACACGTTTTGCAATATATTAAATTTGATTTTTATCCAAAATGTGCAAGACGGTCATAAATTGGGACATTTAGCTTCATCTTGTTCGAATATTGCTAGACCACGTGGGGTGCCGAACCCTCCACGAGGTGTGTCTAACCATGCAGGGAATGATGCTTGGCAACGGGCCAGAGGAAGAGATCCTAGACCCGTCCCCCTGTACGTGGCAGAGCCTCTAAAACTCCCGTTCCAATAACTGAATGGAGACGTAGAAGTGTCTCTCGCCCCAAAAAGGATAAACAAATTCAATCGCAACCCATCACAAGTGGGATCGAGATCATAAATCGTTTTGAGGCATTAAACACCCATATTCATTTTGAGTCTTCCGAGAGCAACCAAAATCTTGAAGTCGGACAAACATCGACTTTCTCTCCCAAGGATAAATCTATCCATATTTCTGAAAAATCACCCCAAAGTGAGCGCATACAATCCAAATCCAAATAGCTTTCGGATCATAGCCTATCGGTTGAACTACTTTCCTCGACCGATAATTCACGGTCTTCCGAGAAAAATAAGCCTTTGGCCGAAGAATCTCATTCGACCGAGCCACCCTCGGCCACCCAATGCCGAAATAACACCATCAGTTGACCCACCCTCTTCGGCCGAGAACTCTCGTACCCAGCCTTCCTCGGCCGATACCACTCGACCAGCCTTGCATGCCCATGACTCGACACCCGCCGAGAACCATCGCCCACCTTCGGCTGGAAACCTAGCCGAGAATTCTCGACAGGATGCTTCCGAGCCTTCAACCCATTCCTCGGCCGAGAATTCTCGACCATCCTTGACCGAGTACCCTCAACCTTCAACACCTGTCGAGAATCCTCGACAGGTCACCCAACCCCAAAAACCACCAACTCGTCCAACCCACCTTTCTCGGCCACCTAGTGCAGGGGGACAACGAAAGCTCTTCAATGAATTAAGGGATCCTGTTCTTGCCTTGGAGGCACCCCCGATTCATAACACTGTGTCGGAATCATCGGTACATTCTGCTTCTTCTAGTTCTTTTGATGATTACACTGCAACTAACCTTACAGGTGAGTCAGAGAACAATGAAGAAGTAAAAATTCCAACTGCCCGAATCACAAGGAGCAAATCGAACACAAGTCGTCAGAACTCTCCTATCAAGAATGGCAAGAGTCCAGTTAAACGCAAAACACGTCGACGATGATTTTTACGACCTGGAATGTAAGAGGCCTCCAGAAGGCTCAAAAGCAAGCTGCTGTTGCCGACCACGTGTTCAAGCATATGCTTGATGCCATTGCACTGATTGAGACGAAGCTCACAAAGCTGAAGCTCAAGAATTTCTTAACAAAGCACTTCATCCAATGAGAGTATGTTCATAATTTCGATGAGGTTGCTGGGGGAAGGATTTTAATCATCTGGAACCCTAAGAGGATTAGAGTTGAGGTCATCAGTCGAGAAAAACTGGTGATACACTCTAATTTCACTTGTTTAATTACTAACACCACTTTTGGATGCTCGATTGTCTATGGTTTTTGGCAGGTTATACATAGACGGGAGCTGTGGGACTCTATGATCATCCATATAGAACCTTCTAAGCCTTCTATTGTCGCGGGAGACTTTTGTGTCCTTAACCCGAAGGAGAGGATTGAGGTCGAGTTCCGGTTCAACGAGAGTACAAGGACTTCGCTGATACTTGTGCTCGTGGGACTCGAGGATTTCCTCGACGGGATGCCACTTTACGTGGACCAATACGTGAAGTATTCTAAGATTGATAGAGTCTTAATTAATAATGCTTGGTTGGATGCTAACCTTTTTGTGGCAAACTTTCTCGCCTAGAGGCACTTTGTCCGATCACTCGCCGCACTAATCACTCTCTTTGGAGACGTGATTCGGCACCACCGCTCGCTCAAGTTCTTCAACATGTGGACGAAGCACCCGCACTTCAAACACCGCTGAAGAAAATTGGAGTGAACAAGAGAATGGTCGACCACAAAGGATCCCGGTTGCAAAGTTGAAGAGGATGCAACACATTTTCAAGGAGTTCAGCCATCTCACCGGAGAGGACAAGTATCTCTAGGCTGCATTGCACGACGTGCAATTAGCTTTGGACAAAGGACCCCATGAATGGGAATTGTTGAATAAGAACTTGGTCTTCTAAAGAAGACTAAGTTCTTGGAAGAGGTTGAGCGTAGTTTCTTCAAGCAAAGAACGAAGAACATGCATATCAACCCTCCGACGATGATACACTAAATTCTTTCACTCTATGGTGAAAAGAAATCACACACGTAACACCATTTCTTTCTTGTGTAGGGATTCGGAGGGAACCGACCTATGACATGGAGGAAATCATCAAGTCTTTTGAGACCTTCTATACCAAACTCTTTGGTGTAAAGGTTCCCACGAGTGGTTTTGATCCCACTGTGTTTGAGGAAGGCCCCCGGCTTGATGAGCAAGACAGGAAGGATATGGTTATGGAGATATCCGAGATGGAGATTAAGAATGCGTTGTTCGACATTGCGAGTGAGAAAGCACCGGGATCGGATGGCTACCCTTCAGCCTTCTTCAAAGAGAATTGGGAAATCGTTGGTCAAGATGTAATCTTGGCTGTACGGGAGTTTTTTGAGAAGGGTCCTTTATGGGAGTGCAACCACTCCGTGGTGACTCTCATCCACAAGAAGCATCACAATCCCACCGTAGTTGATTTCGCACCCATTCGTGTACCAATGTCGCTCTACAAGACCATAACGAAGATCCCGATCGAAAGGATGGCGTCTTTGATGGGCAAGATCATTGATCCAACGATGCTGGTTTGTGAGAGGACGGAACATCTCGGACAATATCTTCTTAGCTCAGAGCCGCTCAGAGGCTATGAGAAGCAGATCACCCCGAGACGCATGTCAAGATTGACCTCTGTAAGGCTTATGACTCGATCTCTCGGGAGTTCCTCGACGGGCTTTTGACGGGTTGGGTTTTCACCCATGTTTCACTTATCGATCATGACATGCGCCACCGGCGACATATACGCCGCCATTAATGGAGGGACACATGGGTTCATCATCGGGCAATGAGGGCTTAGTGGTGACCCGATGTCACCCACTTTGTTCCTTTCTTGTATGGAGTATCTTTCCGACATCAAGAAACGAATAAGGGAGTTGGATTTTCAATTTCATCCTAAGTGTAGTACTTCAATTATTACACATCTTGCCTTCGCTGATGACTTGTTACTTTTTGGCGGGGTGACATTGCATCGATGGAGGTCCTTTCGGATGCACTTGGAGACTTTGCTATCGCATCCGGATGAAGATTAATAATCATAAGTCCTTGATATTTATGGCGGAGTTCACCATTTGAGAAGCAGCAATCTGGATTTGTTCGGCTTCCCACCGATAACTCCCGATCAGATATCTTGGCATCCCTCTATCTTCAAGGAAGCTAGGAATCACTCAAGATAGTGGACTAGTGAGAAGATAACGCCTTGTATCCACCCTTGGTCTAATCTTAATTTATCTCGCAGACTACCGGAGTTGATTCGATCGGTTCGCAAGCGAGTGGAGTGCTTCGGTTACGTGTTCTTCCTCCGTCGGCCACCATCATTGATCGCATCAATACGATGACCGTGAGGTTCTGTGGGGTTCGACACCATCGTCCGGCTTGCTTGGAAAGCCGCTTGTTTACCTAAGGATGAAGGAGGTCTTGTCTAAGAGATCTTTCGATTTGGAACAAAGCTCTACTAGCAAAGACATTGTGGAACATCCATACCAAGAAGGACTCCCTGTGGATCCAATGGATCCATGCAGAGTACTTGACGACAACCACCATATGGGAGTATCCTTATCACATTCGTTTATCTCCCTTCTTAAGAATATTCTCATCATTCGTGATCGCTTTTTGCGTGATCTGTGAGGTGATCATGATAGAGCAGCAGATCTTCTTAAGAGTGTTTTTGGATCCAAAGGGACGAGTGTCGATATCACTACCTCCGGAGAAGGGTGAGAGGCGATCGCACAAGGCGATTTGGAAGGACTACATCCCGCCTAAGTTTTCCATCACCATGTAGCTCGCCATGCGAGGAAGACTTAAGACGGTGGATAGATTGAGATACATGAATATCTCACAGGTATGTACCGTTTGTAATGTCCATTTGGAAACTCACGATCATTTGTTTTTTAAGTGTAAGGGCACGGAGGCGGTTTGGAAACAGATCAAAGAATGGCTCCATCTCCCGAGGAGTATGACTACTATTGCCAGTGCTATCAAGCACATTAAAAGGGAGAAGAAGGCGGGGTCCGCTATCATCCTCCGAGCTAAGCAGATTGGATTAGCAGCTACGGTAAATCACCTTTGGTATGCACGTAACAAGATCAACTTCGAGGACATCCCCTTCGATGTGAAGACCATTGTGAAGAGTATTAAAGAAGTTGTTTATGCTGCTTTATATTTTATGTATTATGTGGATCTTGTTATTTCGCATTTTGAGTTGGCCTTGTAGTGAGCTGAGGGATGTCTCAGTCTTGTTCTTGGGTCCACTTTTGGGATGCCATATCTTGTATTTCATATATTTTAGTGCTTTTTTGGGTGTGTGTGTTGAGGGACTGCTTAGGCCCAACCAAAGCAGTGCACCTCATGTGGATGCATGTGTTCACATTCCCAATCCCCTGTGCCCCACGATCACATTGCACAAGAGCACTCTTTTCCCCACTGGTCATGGGGTTTTTAATGAGGCCCGCCCCTTCTGCATCACAAAGGGGTTTGTTGAGGTGGTTTTGTTTCTTTATCGCTTTCATAGGTTGAGCGAGTCGCTCTTTGGCCTATGTGTTTTGGCCTATAGGTCTTTTATCCCTCCCCTTGCCTTGTTTCTCCGAAAATTTGGCTGTATCCCCCTCGGGTATGCCTGAGTTCGGTTTGTAATATGTTCTCCCGTTTTATGTTATTTCGTACGTTTTGACCAAAAAATTGAAAGATACCTTCTCCCTACTTATTTCCGTACTTCACGCCAACTTGCAACAATTGAACCATTTATTTTTTTCAACTAGTTCACGGCAATTACAAGATTAGGGTCCATCCACTTGTTTGTTTAATTATTTATTTCATTTAGGATCATATTATATGATGTAGGAATTAAATATATGTCATTATCAAAGAGTTTAAATTTTTCTTCTTTCTTTCCTATTTTGTCAAACATTTCGGCTACTATATTCCAAGGACCATACTTACTTGTTCAATTTGATAACTATCATTACTTTACACCTAATATCATGATAATATCTTAATCATATCCTTTCATTAATTTAAAGCATGATATTTATCAATTTCACACTTAAAGTGTCAAAGTTTTCGGCCATAGTGGCCAAAGTGATCCCACTTGCACAACTTTGATAATTATATCTTATCTTATCCTTAATAATATCTCCAAAATGTAATTATGACAATACATCATCATTTGGATAAGAATTAAATTTAATTTCTCACATTTAGGAATTTTCGAAAACTTTATATAGCAATAATGCTATATATTTATTTTCTTGTAATAAATAGCTAATATATAGCTATGTGACATATTATAAATCTTAGATGATGAATTACATCATAGGAAAATATTTAGAACAATTCTAGATACAAAACCCTAATTTCTAAATTTAGGGTTTTCGAAATTAGCTAAATTGTTCAATCTTTATTCCTTAATTCTCTAGCATTATTTTGATGATAAATAATACTCTTATATCATAAAATAATCATAGGAATTTAAATATTATAATTCCATGATCATTGGACTAAGTTATCGAATCGTTTCTAAACGTAGACGTTTGAAAACGTCTCAAAATGTTACTAGTTGATTTACCTCTAAAATGTTCGTAATAAAGTTGGAATCACTTTATTCATTTCTATAATAATAAGGAATTCAAATTCTAAGCTTCGATGCTTAGAAAATATCTTAGGACTTAATTGTCGAATTTTATCGACGTTAGAAATATACGTTCGAAGGAATATTAAGAACTATATTCCTTAATTCACTAAGCGTTGGTGAATATGATATAATAATCCTTGTATAAAGGATAGTTGAAATCAAGCTTTGATAATTTACTATTTCGATTACCAGAATAAAACCCTAATTCGCGATTTTTATTATCGCATTTTGGCGTTTTAAAACTCGGGGTATTACAGACATGCATCAGAAAATCAGAGAATCCGGATGATTAGATGCTCAATTAGAAGATCTGAAGTCAGACACAGTCATGTCGCAGATTAGATTACCTAAAGATAAAGTTAGAAGAAGTTTGTGGGATTCAACACGGATCAGACATGGACTCAATTGAAGATCAAAGATGAAATAAAGAAGAGTCAGAGCTACTCATAGTTTGCTCAATGCATATGTTTGACTCACAAAGTGAAGCGCAAGACGATAAGTACAACGATCATATTTTCTAAAGATAGAGTTAGAATTTCAAACGACTTTCTTCCAACAGTAGGTTTGAATTCAACCATCTAAAAATACAGGCTTCAACTGGAGATATACTCAACTCACAAGTATGATGAGACTCTGGAAGTTTGTGCTCTTTGAAAGAATGCTTAACTCCAAACTCCGACTCCAATTCTATTGAGACTTTGAAATAATTTGTGCTTTCAAATCTATAGATGGTCTAACCACTTCATGGACATAGGAGGGATTTCTACGAACTATGTCCAATCCTCGTGTGGTTTACCTTTCAGCACAATTGATTATTTATTCTTGCATATCTTACCTTCAGTATGTCCAGAGTAAATTCTCACTCAATCTGAGACATCTACAACAATCTGATGGATACGTGTATCTGAACCAATGCTTTATATTGTTCAATGTTTCTAAGTTGTCCAACGAGTCTGCTTTTCTATTCCACTATGTTTCTGCATACACACGCTGAGCTTCAACACTGAACTCACTGACTGAGAGCCCTTGTCTTCAGCAGGATCTGTCTTTATGTTCCACTATCTTTCCGCATACACATGCTGAGCTTCAGTACTGAACTCTCTGACCGACTGTCCTTGTCTTCAGCAGGATAGCTACTGACTCAATCATTTTTTCGTAAGGTATAGAAGAAAGAAAAATATTTCAGTCGGGTATACCCCCTTCCCACATACACCTGACATACTTGTTCTGAGACCACCAATTAATATCAAAGCAAATATCAACTTTGCAGTGAGTTTCAATCTTGATATCACATGTTGATTATTAAAGCTAACTCTCAACTTATGATGAACCTCTGCACTGATATCACATTTGGGTATCAGATCAAGGATTACCATAACCAGTTTCATTTTTTAAACCTACTACTATTACCACCAGTTGGTGTCAACACATGTATTCAAATTAACTGATAGTGCTCTTTAGAGATTGGATCAACCTAACAACGAGTTACAATAATTGACACCACTTTTCTATCAAAGATTTATCCTCTCCTAAAAGTGAATCTCTAAGCTAATATTTTCTTTTGTATTAGAGCATCGACTCTTGATCTATTGGTGAATCATACTCTTTGTCTTTTTTTTTTTTTGATATCATATTACCGGTAAAGCATCGCAAACCACAGGACAGATGTCTTGAGCGTGTGTGCTCAAACCCATATTGGTTGAACTGTGACCTCTCATGAACCCACCTTAACCATTTGTCCCAGGGGACATCATACTCTTTGTCTTATACGACGTCTATTGGTATGAAGGTTAGTTGTCTATCTAACTGTGTTGCTTTAAAACTTCTTCTTTCCACTTTTTGGATTTGAGAAGGACTTCAAAGCAATTATGAGTTTTTAGCGCTAATATTGTTGCAGTCGGTATTAGAATAAAATTGAAACTTGAAGGTTGGAATTTTTTTTCACATGATTTCCAAATTTTACAAATGAATAGTCTTTGTGTAGAGTTTTTAAAAGTGAGCATGTATGCTCTTGAATTTTTGAAAACAAATTTCAAACGATAAAGTTATGATTTTTAAATTGTTTTCGGCTAACGCTTGTGCCAGCGATTGTGCAAGCGCACTCTTAATTGCGGCAGCGTTGCACATGCGTTTAGCAAGTGAGCTTCTGGAAAAACTATAAATAGGGGCCTAGGGCATTCACTTTTCCTCGTTTATTTTTCAATGGCTCTTTCGTGTTGACAAAGAGATGAGCGGCGAGCGAGGAACCTAAGGTACGCGATAGCGATGCCGACGAGCCAAGGGATGGCTAAAAGGGGGATGGGCCCCATTGGGGTGCCTAACCACCGCCACTTACCCTCTCCCCAGCAAGCTAGGTTTTTATTTTTTTCTTTCTTTGTTTATGTTCCGTCTATTTTATAGAATTGATAGCGTAGAACACAATGCCCTTAAGCCCGGTCAACAACGGGGTGTCCAACGACTGTCAAACCGTCGGTGCAACAACCATACCACCACCGTCACCCAATGGGCCATTCTTTAGCTTCGTCCTCTAAGGCTTTTATGTTCTGGGCCTTCGGATCTATAAAGTTTTCGTAATATATTTTTTATTTTGTGCATGTCTAGGGTTACCAAATCACGATTTTTATTGTTTTTAATATTTTAAAATGGTAAGGGCAACCCGATGTCTGCAAAAATTATGCATACATGTTGCAATTTAAGCATGCTATGTATTGAGTCAAGTTTCATGGTTAATGGATTTATAGATCTACTAGAAAAAGAGGATAATCATGAACTTTTATCATGATTATTGCATGTGATATCCATGAGTCCTCATGCATTATTTTCAAAATATAATGGTTTGCAGGGTTTGTTACTCTGAACAACTTTCTCTTATGCATCCTATTTTTCTGGAAGTCCGGATGTCATAGTTTTTAGTCAGAAAATGAAAAAAATCCTAGTTTTTACGTTTTACGTGATTTACGGATCCCTAGAGTGGTGGGATCGGATCTAAGCTTAAAAGTTATTCTGTAGGAACCATGTGAAGTGAGATCTAAGGTTAGAAGATTACAAGAATACACAGGTTGCGTACAGAGATCAGTCGAAGGATAAGGTGAGTTATATTTTGAGTACATACTTTGAGTTATTAAGTTTTGATATTTCAAAAGAAAATATTGAATCTCCATGAAAATATTTTTACGCATCTCTATCTATTTAATGCTCTCTGTTAAGCAATTGTGACTCTTAGTGGGTCTAATACACTTACTAAGTGTTGTGTACACGAGTCCGTATTGTCGTAGATTGATCCTCACTCGTGTACCGACATATGATGTGGCTTCTGGGTTCTGTCCGTTGCCTAGCCTGATGATTGATCTCGAAGTTTGGTTCGTCCTATAGTCTCACCTGGGTTATGTTAAATGTGATCTCGAAGTGTGGTTCGTCCCGGAGATCAGATAGCTTAGAGTAACAATGTAATGTGCTAATGGGCCCCAAGAAAAGGTTTTGGTTTCATGGAAGTGATTTATGTTTTAAAACCTTCTATGTTTATCGACATTGACTTTCTTCTTTTTGTTTCTATGAAGCATTTGCGAAAATGCATGATCCACTGAGTGCGTTAGTACGCAGCCTCAAATCTTTTCAAATGATTTCAAGTAACTAAGCAGGCGGATGTGATGAGCGGTTGAGGCGGTTTAGTTGTTCTATATTTTTATTTTAAGTATGTTATGTTCCGTTGTACGCTTTTAACTATGTTTGTTTTGTTGATATCATATAGAAACTCAGTTGAGTTCTATGACTATTATATTTAAAGTATTTTAAGTTCAGTTAGTTTATGTTGTGATTTCTCTACTGTTTTCTTTACTTTTTTTTATGGAGAGTGTGAGTAGTCAGCCCCTCTTGGACGATTGGCCAAAGCCCTCATGTAGTTGTCGAGACAGTAACGACCTCATGAAGGGAGCTGGTCAGCCAACTCTTTTTGGCGAGCTAGGCTCTCCGATACCACATTCTTTACTTGACTTAGGGTGTAGTATGACGCTCTTAACCCAATAGTTGTTATTGGTTGTCCTACCATTCAGCTCTTGTGATTGTAGTCGGTTGTATACGACTAACTTGGTGTGTCGAGCTTTCCGACAACAATGTTGTGCAAATGTGTCTATTTGCTTATTTGTAGTTTCTGTTTCTTTTTGGATTTATCTTGTTAGAAAGGAGATGTTGCCCAATTTTTGGCATGTAAATGAACCTCGTATGTATGTATGGTTTTCCCTTTCTTCCCCATTTCTTATTTCCAACCCCTTGCAACACTCGGGCACCCATGCCATCTATCGAGATTTAGGGAGTGACACAAACTGATCATGAGATTTGGAGTGAGTTCTAATTCATTCACTAACTTAGAGCAAGTATCAAACTGAAGAAGAATATTGATACATGTTCTGTTAGATTCACTTATCTAGACATGTTGCAGGATTCTCATAGACCTATTTTAAGTTGTTGATGCGAATCATTCATCAATTCGAATCTTGAAAGCTTATCTACCATTATTTGAAAGAAAAGTACATTCTGTTTCCACCGGTTGGTATCAGAACAAACTTTTCATACCAACAATGAGTCTTTTTTATCATTAAAATCCTAATAATAAATAAGTGCAACTAAACGGTGTCATCATACTAAACGGATACGATAACTCGATATAGATAACCAGTATGACATGCAAGCATTGTCACCACCCAAGATGCGGAGAATATTGAGTTATATCATGTAACCCTCACTCATAACAAGTCAAAGTGATGGTCAGTAACTCATATTCATCTGAAACCTTATCGAGGTTTAGAACAACGTAAAACAATCGAGATCTAGGTTCTTCACGACGGTCAGATAGAAGAGCACATCTCACTATGATCCATAAATACTTCAAGACGTACCAACTTAGACAAGAAACCAAGTCAAATTAATTACTTCTTATCTATGTTATAGCTTATACCAACAATTCGTCCTCAAGTTGTCTCAGTTGTGATATTTTTATATCTCAATTAGCTTGACCAATTATACAGACTTCTGTGATTTTCTACACACTGTATGATCTGATTTTTGTATAACATAAAGTGACAATATATGCAATCAAATAAACAATTTAGATAGAAGATCGAAATAATAGTAACGAAAAATATCCTATACAAGCGGAATCAATCCACTTTATGTATAGAAGTTTAATAAATTATGATTAATTTAATTTCTGGAAAGTCTGATCACGTTATTAGTAAACGGAAGAATGTGGAAGGCAGAATTTTATTTGTTTATTAATTTCACTTTCTAAAAGTAATGAATTAATTTCACTTTCTGTTTGCTATTTAGAAGGTTGGGCGTGCATTTTCAAATTGTCAATTTTTGGGTCCACTTTAGATCCAACATAGGTATCACCCAATTTAAGACTTACTATGGATAAGGAAATAATTACTCGGTTTAGGCTAAATTTATGCCAACAGAAAGATTCTAAAATTACATGTATACATCGAGTATTGCCCTACAGAAAACAGTCTTAATGGGCCAGTTTACGCAGCGGGTCCAAGACGAGGTTGATTCAATAATAAACGAATCAAACTAAATTATATTCACAAATATTTTGGAAAAGCAAATTATTAAAATTATGTCTTCTTCAAAATTCAAAAGACTCCGGTAAAGTTGAGTATTTTTGGATCTGCTTTCACCATTTTGTAGTCTTAACCCAGAAAAAATAAGTTATTGAAGTTTATATTCATGTTCTTTTTCTCATGTAGTATTTTTCCTAATAATAATAATAATAATAATAATAATATTACTACTACTACGTTTCCTGAGGGTTCTTGGCAAAAT
Source organism: Salvia rosmarinus (assembly GCA_036937905.1). Classification (NCBI taxonomy): domain Eukaryota; kingdom Viridiplantae; phylum Streptophyta; class Magnoliopsida; order Lamiales; family Lamiaceae; genus Salvia; species Salvia rosmarinus. The sequence goes on from CM072823.1 coordinate 36,011,821, forward strand.
AAGAAATAAAAATTAATAATTTCTTTTATAACCGTAATCATATTTGTATGGATATCCCTTCCTGTTAGATCTAAATGAGAATATCTAAAACATAAAATGGACTATTTTTTTTTGAAACAGCAAAACTCCAATTAATTCAAAAGATCATCTTTTACAAGATCATCAAGCCAACTAGGGAAATTATCGTTTCAACAGACTGGACGATCAAAATTAATAGCAAATTGTGCAAGAGCATGAGCAACCTTATTAGCCGATCTATACATGTGAGCAACTCCAATCAGACAACAAGATCGGGCATCCTGAAAGATGTCAACAATTTCGTCCGGAAGCAAGTCCTTTTCCTCCTCTGGATTAGCCAAGAGTTGCAGAGAAGAATAGAATCAGTAAAAACCTTTATAGGATAAATGCCATTTTCCAGACAACAAACAATACCAAAACCACAAATTTAATTTCAAACAAACAAAATACTTGTGGAAGGCGCCGTCGGTGTGATTTCGCAAGGATGATTTTTCCTTCAAAGTCCCAGATTATAATACCCACACCAAGCCCTTTTTTGAGATTAAAAGTGCATCAACGCCCACCTTGGGAAGCTACCTTTTTCGGTGTCGACCACTCTCGTCACCACAAATAACACCCACTTAGTCATGAGATCAAACTTGGGTCTAAGATTTACGTAGTTATCGAAAGGTGGCAATGCAAATAGATTGAGATACCCCCGAACTTGCTCTTTCTCGTGAGCCTCCTTGCAAATAGCCCTCCACATTTGCCACAACATGATACACCATAGTTCAAAGACATCATTGTCAAACTCGCTCCAGGCAGCTAAAGCAATGTCCAACATTCTTAAGTCTTTGGCTTGTTTAAAGAATTTCCAAAAACGGCTTTGTTTCCAGCTAGCTTTACTGCGGGGGCAGTAGATGAGGGCATGTTCAGTCGACGCCCATATGTCCTTACACACCTCGCACGTACCTTCATCGGAACATGGTGGGATCTGAGATTACCAGCTGTTGGTATGTGGTCCATCATAGCTTTCCACAAGAAAAATTTTGCTTTAGGGGGTATAGAGAGAGACCCGATCAAATTATTCCAAATCTTTTGATCATGCTTGCTACTATTCGGGTGGCTCTCATAGTAACCAATGGACAGAAGATAAGCAGATTTAGTCGTAAAACGGCCATGTTGCTCAAGCTTCCAGTAGCGATCATCCGAGCTTCCTTTCTCCCTAATGGGTGTGACAAGGATACCTTCACATTCATGCTTAGGGAACTCCTGTAAGATTCTGGCAGCAATCCACTCACTGCTGTTGTCGATCAACTCAGAAACCTTCCTCATATTATTTTGCTCAGCCCTCTTGTGATCAATCCTACCCTCATTCAAACCTTTCACCCATCCGCCTCGAAAATACTGATTTGGCACCATCACCCACTCTCCATCTCATTCCTCGTTCCACCAGATCCTTACTCCACATCAGGGATCTCCAAACAAAGGAACAATTATTTTTTATATTTGCCGTGAAGATGTCACCGTTTCTGAAATACTTAGCCTTAAAAACTTGAGCAACAAGAGTTTCGGGTTTTGTCAACATTCTCCAAACCTGTTTTGCAAGGAGGGCACGATTGAAGCATGCCATATCCCGGAAGCCTAGGCCACCCCTTTCTTTTGGTTTGCATAACTCTTTCCATTTCGTCCAGTGGATACGTCTATTCTCCTCCTTGTCTCCCCACCAGAAGGCAGCGCACATACGGTTGATTTCCTTACAAATTGCATTCGAATCCGGAAGCATTGCATGGCGTAGGTAGGGATAGCTTGGATGACAGCCTTCAAAAGAACCTCTTTGCCCCCAGCAGAAAACTCCCTTTGGTTCCACTCAAATAATTTCCGTTGGATTCTATCCTTAATATATCCGAATTGAACACGTTTTTGCCGTAGAGAGAAAGCCGGCATTCCCAGATACATCTGCAGGCCATGCTCAGAATTCACACCCAAGGTATGCTTAAACCTATCCCCAGAAGTAGCATGTGTATTCGGGCTAAAGCAAATGGAGGACTTGGATCGATTAATAAGCTGACCCGACGCCATTTCATACAAATGCAGGATTTCCTTGATGGCCATCGCTCCCTCCTGAGAAGCTTTAAGAAAGATGAGGCTATCATCCGCAAAGAACAAATGCGATACACTGAGCTCCCGAGGGAGGATTGGGACTTCCTCCAATCTGCCATGTCTCTCAAAATTCTTAATCAAGGAGGAGAAGCCTTGAGTGCAAATAACAAACAGGAGCGGTGATAGATGGTCTCCATGTCTCACCCGGGAGGAGTAATAGAACCAAAAACTCTCTTGTTCAGGATGAAAGAGAATTTGACCGAAGACACACAATGCATAATAAGCTTGCATAAACGAGTAGGGAAGCCAAGTCTTTCCAACATCGCTTTGAGGTAGTCCCATTCGACTCTATCGTACGCCTTGCTCATGTCAAGCTTGAGCGCAGCGTAGCCATCCTTACCCTTCCTCCTTTTTGCGAATCCAGTGTTAGCATTCAAAACTTACGAGCACGTTGTCAGTAATAAGTCTTCCCTGTTGGAAAATGTGTACAAACAGTACAATACTTGTCGGACGTGTTACAACTCGAAACAGAAATGTAGAAGTAGGAGATAAAAACTAACAATAAACTTAAACAATATTGAAACTAAAATGAAACAAAACCGTAAGCTAATGCCGAGTCGAGGAGGCCTCTTTCCGAAGACGAGATACGCCCCGGTAGTGCTCTCGGTTCTGGCGTATCATCTCCAAAGGTAAACGGCAATGTCTCGTGGGTGGTAGCACAAGAAACCAACGAGCTCCGACGAATCGACGGAGGCGAGGATGAGCTTGGACACAAAATATGTATGCAGGAGTGCTCTTAGGTATGCCGGAATGCTTTTGCAAGAGGTTACTAATTTGGGAGACATGTCCTATTTATAGGCGCCGCCCCCTCATGGGGTGCATCATTGAGTCAACACCGCATTGATGTCGGGTGTTACGGAGTTATGTCCCCGTTGAGTGCGAGAGGGTTACGCGGCGGTTTCGGAGACAACGTGCCCACGCTTCCGCAGAGCCTTCATGTCGGAACATTACCGATAGATTACGACGAAACGGACAACGCAGCGCCGAGTGTTCATTGGACGATCCGAACGCCTCTTCAAATGCAAAGCAGCCCAACGGAGTGGGCCTCGGACCCCATCGCACGCCAGCCCAACGATTGGGCTACACGAGTTGGGCCCCGGACCAACTCCATCTTTGGGCTCGATCAAACATCGATCCAAAATATAAGGGCAATGGGCCACGGAACCAAGCCCACGAAGCAAGCCCACGAACAGGCCCAAAGAATAGCCCAAAGACCACCCAAAGACCAATTGCCAAGATCCAAGATCCAAATCAATGTGGGATAAGGATTAATTAATCCATGCTTATCCCCTTAATCACATAACTCTATGTTTAAGTGACCAACTTTGATCCATTATTTCTCACTCACCGGAAATCGGATTTGAGAATGTGAATACACCACGATCATCTACTCGAAACGTAGATCGATCCTATGCCGTTTAATTTCACAAAATTAAACGTTACGTCACTCAAAATCTTGGTCAAAGTAGCTTCCTGGTAACTTGACCACATATATAATATTATATATATATGCACGCGATTTCAACAATCCCCCACATGAGTGGAAATAGTCATATGCATGTATGCGCACACGCTCGACCCTCAAGAGATGTTAAAATATTTGGACAGATGGTTTATGGCCTTGAACCTTCCATAGTTAGTACCATCGAGTACACAGCGGATTAGTGGACACGATGACTGAACTATTCCCCACAACGCATCGAGATAATGGTATTAACACTTTAACACCTCAACCTCATCCGTTCTCACGCTTGATTCCATTTTGGCCATGGACATCCACTTTGGATTCATAAGTGTTTTGTTTGAAGCGGCCCCACTCGCACTTACATAGGTGATTCTTTACCGAGTATCTCGCCATACTCAACCTCCCCGGTATCTTAAGAATCATTAAGAGTCAACGACCAACCTCACCACTAGGCAAGTTTTTCAACACTCGCTTGCTTTCTTAGGAACAGACTAACTCGAGTGTTTACACACTAACTCCTATAGCTTAGTTCTCCCATCAACCGTGTTCTTGGGATCTCCAAATCATCATGGTGGGTTACCACTATGATTGTTCTTAAGATGTGGATTTTAATCTCATTCCTCTAGCAACTTGATCATTTGATCCTGCTCAACCCTTTGGTTAATCGGATTCGCAGATTATCTATCGACTTGATATAGTCAATTGATATAACCCCACTGAGATCAAATGCCTCACGGTATTATGTCGCCGACGATATGTCGAGACTTACCATTATACAAACCACTTTTCGCCTTCCAATAGCCGCTTGGCTATCACGGTGAATCATCACGGTGGCACCGGTTTAGACCAACATGGAATATCTTTCAAAAATTACGAGCCACTCGGCTTCCTCACCGCCTTTATCCAAAGCTATGAATTCGATTCCATGATGGATCGGCTATACACGCCTGCTTCGCGGATTTCAAGAAACAACACCTCCCCAATCGTGAACACGCACTCCACTTGTAGAAAGTGAATCTTCGTGTCGATATCCAATTGGCATCACAAGCATTCTTCAAGCAGTGCGGAGGATATCTCGTGAATGCAGCCCATGATTTTGAGTATACTTCAAGTACCTCAAAACTCTCACTAGAGCCTTCCAATGCTCCTTGCTTCGATTGCTCGTGTGACGACTCAATTTATTCATGGCGAAGTTATGTCAGTCGGGTGCAATTTGTAAGATACATCAAACACCGATGACCTTAGATAGTCTTCTTGTCCAACAGTTCACCCTCGTTTACTCAAGTGAACATTGAGCTCCAATGGGTCTTAGCAGTAAACTGTCAAACGCTGAATTTCTTAAGCACTTTCGACGTAGTGAGATTGTGTCAAGATAATTCCGTCGATCTTCTTAGAATCTTGATTCCAAGAATCACATCGCCTAATCCCATGTCTTTCATGTCAAAATTTCTTTTAACATGCGCTTTGTGTCACTAATGACTGAGTATGCTACCCATGATCAACATGTCATCAACATACGCATACACTATAACATAACCATTATCGTTGTTCTTAACGTAGACACATTTGTCACACTCGCTGATCTTGAAATTATTTGCCAACATAACATTGTCAAATTTCATGCCATTATAACGGCGCATTGTTTCAAACCATATAGACTTCACGAGTTTGCATACCTCGCCTCTCGACTGTGTACTAAACCCTTCTGTAGCTCTATATATATCTCATCCTCGAGGTCACTATTCGTAAACGCAGCCTTAACGTCCATTTGATGAATCTCAAGATTGTGCAAAGCAAAGAATTGCAGAAGCACCCTAATAGACGTAATCTCGCCATTGGTGAATAGGTATCAAAGAAATCGTATCCTCTCTTTGTTTAAACCCTTTAACAACCAAACGGGCCTTATACTTTTCAATTGATCCATCGCCTTGTATTTCTTTTAAGGGTCCACTTGCATCCTAAGGGCTTACAACCTCTCGCAAATCAACCAAAGACCTAAGTGTGGTTTTGCAGAATGGAATCAATCTCGCTGAATGACCTCTCGCCGAGCATTCCGTCTGCCGAGCATAGGCTACTTTGATCGGTTGGTTCTTCGTCCAACATGAACGTAATATAGTCGTGACCAAAATCCTTTGGCGCTCGACTTTATCGCCTCGCTCGGTTCCGACCCTCCGGATCGATCGATCGCTATACGATATCGGTTCTTCCTCCAAAGGTTTAGAACTCAAGCTTCACCATCGCTCTATTGCTAGAGCGGCTTCACTTTTATCCTTGTCTTTGCTGTGGATAAACACTTTCAAAGAATATAGCATTCCTTGATTTAATCGTCGTCCCCACAATCATATCCGCACCTCGACCGTGGATCGAAACGATGGCGCTGCTGCTCAAGGCATACCCAATAAAGATACAATCGATCGCTTTAGGTCCAATTATAACTTGTTTAGAAGAGGCACCTCAACCTTCGCCAAACACCCCACACTTTCGAGATATTTGTGACGATGGCTTTCTTCCTTTCCATAACTCGTAAGGAGTGACTTCCTTACTCTTCAATGGAATTTTGTTCAAGATGTAGTTGGTCGTCAAACAAATTTTCCCCACAAGTTTCGGGCAACCTCAACTAATCAACAAAGCATTCATCATCTCCTTAAGTGTTCGATTTTTACGCTCAAAGAACGCTATTAGACCGAGGAGAATAAGAGTCGTCGCTTGATGTATTATACCACTTTCGCTGCATAATGCCTCAAACGGAGCTACATATTCTCCTCTATCACTCGAGCAGCCTTAATTCGACGATTTTAGTTGATTCTCGGCTCGTTCTTGAAGTTTTAAAAGCTTCAATAGCCTCGCCTTTACTTCTTAGAAGGTAAAGATAACAATATCTTGCATGACCATCAATAAACGTGATGAAGTACTTTTACCACCTCTAGTTTGTACAAACTTTAAATCACACACATCAAAGGTGAATAAGTTCTAGAGGCTTAGTGCTCGCATTCACCGAATGAAACGGTAACTTAGCTATTTGGCTTCCACACAAACTTCACATTTCGTTTGTGTATTAACTTCATTTAACTTTAGTAAATCTAAATTTACTAATCTTTTATTGCATTTAGATTAACATGTCCTAATCTACAATGCCATAAATCGAAGCACTCACCAAGTAAGATAAGTAGATGCATTTTCATTCATAGCAAACTTGGGTATACTGCGACACCATTACATTTAGTTTAAAAAGACCCTGTACGAGATAACCCTACCAAGGAACTTTCCAAACTTAGTCAAGACAAACTTGTCCAACTCAAAACTAGTCTAAAACCCTTATTAACTAGAATAGAGCTCGACACTAAGTTCTTGCGAATGTGCGGGACACGCAAGACATCCTTTAACGTGATCTCAACACCGAATCGACATCTTGAGCACCACATCACCAACTCAGACAACCTCGGATGAAGATTGGTTCCCATGTTGAGCTTCCTCCTCAGCAGGACTTGTAGGTGGAGAACACATCTTTTCGGCGCAGACGTGCGTGAGTTCGCGCCGATGTCAATGAACCATCCACCTTGATTCTCGACGTGGTTGACTTCTTCGGTCACCACAGCAGCCAAGTCATCCTTGTCCCATTTGTCGAAGTCCTTCTCGACAACGTGAAGGGAAATCTGATTTTAACCCTCTCCCGATGATCTATCTTGGATGTTTAATTCACCATACATTGATTATATTCCTAGCATGCACCTATATAATTAATTGCAACACGTAGGGGTTTTCTCATGTTTACCTTTGAATCTGTCGAGGATGAATGGGATGAACGGATCGAGACTCGTGCTTTGATCTTCTGGATTGTATCCCGGTTGCCCAATCTCCAACGTCGAGTGAGGACGATCTATGGAGAATGCTACAGAAAATCTCCTCCTTTTTCTCTCTAATTCTCGAAAATTTCCTCCCAATGACACACTAGGATTCTCGAAAATTATGGTGATGATAATTGAGGATTATTTTGATCTTATCTCTTACCTTATATTTATAATGCATTACCATAATCCCACAAGGAAAGGATCCATGCATATCCCATAAATATAATAATATCCTTATGGATAAAGAGAATCAAATCATCATCCTTAGAGATATGGGGCGATTTTCACTAAGCAACGGGTCCGGATGGGCCACCAGGATCAAATGCAAGGAATAAAGATGGGCCTCAAATAAATTAATTATCTTATGTTCAAATTTTAACATAAATTAATTTATAAACATTCATTCATGCCACTAGAGAATAAATGCTGACTTACCCCTTTATTACCGAAGGTGAGTCGGCTTGCACTTAGACATTACGAATCCCCGTATTTAAGATATCGCACGTCCATTAATTATTTAGAGCATTCTGACTGCTTAAAATAATTAATATCTTTAATTCCTTAAGTAGTACCACTCAACCTTATTATTGTACTTGAGCTAACTCAACTGCAGTGGTTTAGTACAATAAACCTTTGAGCTCCTTAAGGGGACGTCATCATCCTAAACGGATATGGTGACTCGATACAGATAACTAGCATGACATATAAGCACTGCCACCACCCAAGATGCGGAGAATGTTGGGTTAGAACATATAACCCTCACCCATAACAAGTCAAAGTGATGGTCAGCAACTCATACTCACCTAATACCTTATCGAGGTTTAGATCATCGTAAGTCACCGAGATCTTGGTTCTTCACGACGGTCAGATAGAAGAACTCATCTCACCGTGATCTTTCAATACGCCGAGACGCATCAAAGCATGACAAGCAACCAAGTCAAGTCACTTCTTATCTATACGCAGGCTATACCGACAACTCGTCCTCAAGTTGTCTCACAGTGAAACATTTTATATCTCATTAAGCTTCGACCAATCATACGCACTTCGTTATCTTCTACACAATCGTATGATCTAACTTATATATGAGATAAGGGACACGATATATGCAATCAAGTATTCAAATCGATAGGAGATTGTAATAGTGGTAACAGAAACATTGTATACAAGCTCAACCATACCGCTTTCAAGATACAACCAACAATCTCCCACTTATACTAAAGCAAACTTTAGTATACAATGTGTCTCTACTAGCTATTACAAACAAAACCATCACTTTACTTCTCCCACTTATACAAAAGTTTCCTTTCTAAGTGGGTGCCATCAAGTGCAATCAAAGTCCTCGAACGTGCACTTCGTAGACTTTTTGCGGCAGGCTCTTTGTGAATGGATCCGCTAGGTTATCCGTCGTATCAATTTTTTCAATCAGCACGTCCCCACGTCTCACGATTTCTCGTATGACATGGTACTTTCTCTCTATGTGTTTAGTCGCCTTGTGGGTCCGTGGTTCCTTCGAGTTTGCCACTGCACCTGAGTTATCACACTAAACTATGATACTCTTGGGCAAACCAGTACCACACCTTGATCCATGAGGTAGTTCTTGAACCATACAGACCTCCTTAGCACCTCAAAGTGGCTACATATTCGCTTCCATGGTAGAGTCCGCAATGCATCGCTTTGCACTCCGCCAGATACGGCTCCACCTCCCAAGGTAAACAAATAACCGAGGTAGACTTTTTCTCATCTCGGTCGACTTGAAAATCCGAGTCAGATAACCCAAAGGCATTAGACTATCTGCATGGTAAACCCATTTATAATCTCGAGTCCTTTTCGGTACTTGAGTATATGCCATCGTAGTCCAATGAGCTTGTCCGTGGTTAGATCGATATCTAGCTACTATGCCTACCGCATACAGCGATATCGGGCCTCGTACATAGCATTGCGTACATGAGACTTCCTACGGCGGAAGCATAAGGAACTTGTCTCATTTCTCTATCTCCTTTGCGCCATAGGTGACTGCTCCTTAGATAAAGGAACGCCATGTCTGAAAGGTAGCAATCCTTTCTTGGCGGTCTACATACTAAAACGAGTAATCACAGTATCAATGTAAGACGCCTGAGATAAGCTCAACATTTTCCTCTTGCGATCTCGATAAACCTTGATCCCAAGAATGTACGATCTCCTAAGTCTTTCATTTGAAACCGATCGGATAACCAACTCTTTACGCCTAATAACAACTTCACATTGTTGCCAACTAGAAGAATGTCATCTACATAAAGTGCAAGAAATACCACATCACCGCTGACATCTAAACGATACACACAACTTTCGCTAGGCAACCTGGGTAAATCCATGGGACTTTACCACCTCGTCAAAACGTAAGTTCCGGGATCGTGAGGCTTGCTTAAGCCCATAAATGGACTTCTTAAGCTTCCATACTAGATGCTCTTCACCCCGACCACATAACCTTGGGTGTCTTGCATATAGATGTCTCTACCTTCCTCAAGGTAATCGCTTAGAAAAGCGGTTTTCACATCCATTTGCCAAACCTCAAGGTTGAGTGGTACGCTATGGCCGTAAGAATTACGATGGACTTGAGCATTGCTACAGCGTAAAAGGTCTCATCGAAATCGATGCCCTCATCTGAGTGTACACTTCGCCACAAGCACGGCTTTAAAAGTCAAACCTCTCCATCTGAATCTCTTCCTCTCAGATACCCACTTACTACCTACGGCTTCCTTGCCATCCGGTAGAGGTGTCTTTCAGATACATCCATAGTCTGTTATGGACTCGATTTCTAAGTCCATAGCGGTGTGCTATGATCTTGCATCAATGTCTTCATCGCCTCATTGTCGTCCATGGGTCGATTATTGCTTGTTCGTTTCGGGACTAAACCAAGATTCACCCACGAACATAAATTGCTCGGGCCGACGAACAACCCTCCCACTACGACGAGGCGCCACCGGCATAATGGCAACGGTGGGTGCAGAACTTGTGGTTCTCATCTTGCACAACTTATCGGGTAGGAGCCACTTATGCGGCGGTATCTCGGTGGAACTCGACCCACTTCAATTTCTTGAAGTATCTCGTGTCGATCCTCCCACTAGACACCGACATCTTGCACTTTCGCTTAATCGGTGGTGGAATACGATCATCTTCTAATTCACTCAAGAATGATTTCAACTTTGGATTTATGGTTTGTCATATAATCCTCTTCTAAGAATCGGGCATTAGTGCTAATAATGACCTTCCGATCCTTAGGACTATAGAATAAACCACCTTCGTCCCTCTAGGATAGCCAATAAACAAAGATTGCACGATCTAGCCTCCAACTTATCGCCCTTCTTGTTCAAAGACATGTGCTAGGCGCCCCATATCCTTATGTGGTTTAAACCAGGCTTGCGCCCAAACCACAACTCGAAAGGGATCTTTTCAACTGACTTGGATGGTACTAGATTTAGCAAGTATGCCGCCGTTTCTAAGGCATACCCCGTAACGAAATAGGCAATGCCGCATAACTCATCATTGATCTAACCATTTCAAAAGAATCCTATTTCTTCGCCTCGACACACCATTTTGTTGTGGTGTGCTTTGTGTAGTCTTGTTGGGAGGTAATCCCACACTTCACTAGATTGTCCATAAACTCACATCGAGGTATTCGCCACCGCGATCAGACCACAGTGACTTGATACTCTTACCAAGCTTCGTCTCCACTTTCGCCTTAAACTCTTTGAATTTTTCAAAGCATTCGGACTTGTGGTGAACAGTATATGTATCCGCACCTTGAGTAATCGTCAATGAAAGTGACAAAATACTGCATTCTCCACGAGCTTGTGTAGACATCGGTCCACACAGTCGAATGGACTAGCTCCAACACTTCTTTCGCTCTATAACCCTTCGCCTTGAAGCGGTCCGGTCGATATATTTCCTTCTATACATGATTCACAAACGGAACTGAGAATCGTGAGATCACCCAAAGATCCATTCTTAGCCGAATTTGGATCCTATTTAGATTGATGTGACCTAATCTAAGATGCCGAGGAATGTGGTGTCATCTTCTAAGAAAACTTTTCTTTTAAGGTTTGATGTAGATGCAACATAGTTATAGGTATTATGTTTAGCGTAAATAGTATAAAATGAATTATATAATGTGCCAACACGATAACTCGTCATTTCTTATGATAGAAACACCACTATAAAAATAATGAATATCCATGAATAAATAGTTTTGAAAGCGAACAAGGTTCCACCAAAATCCGCACATATAAAACATCTTTAATACTAAAACTGTTCTATCAAAACATAAAGTAACATCTCCGATCGCAACGGCCTCGACTTTCGTCGCGCTGCCCATGGAGATCGTTATCTCGCCATCACTTCGACTCCATTGTCCGCAGAACCCCCGCAGGTGTAACAAACATGATCGATCGCACTGCGTGTCTACTACCCAAGAATGGGTAGAACAAGTCGCTAAACACGTTTCCGTTATTAAAGCAAATGGCGTACTTGAGCCTTGAGCATAGGGCACTTGGCCTTCCATGCCCGCCTTGTCGTGCTTGAAGCACTTGCCCTCTCCTTCGCTTCTTCGAGCCTCCGGTGGCGATCATGTTCTTGCTCCTACTACTCCCACTAGTTCCCTCGCTCTACCACCTTTGGTGCCCTTTTCTTTTCCATTTTGCAACGAAAAATTTGGGCCCTTAGATGTGCTAGCAAGAGCATGTGCTCCTTTTCCCATAACTCCTTCATGCCACGAGATCATTAAGCAACTGACTAAGTGTATACTCGGTCTTGCTCATGATCACATTCACGCGAAAGTTCTCAAAAGACTTGGGCAGTGTGTTGAGGATGATATCGACCTTGGCTTCACCGTCAATACTTCCTCCCAACTGATCAAGACTATCCATGAGATGAGTCATGTGGGAGATATGTTCATGGACCGAACTTCCTTCTTCCATCTTACACGCCAAGATTTCTCTCATTGTGTGGAAGCGGACTGTCCGATCCGACTGCCCAAACTTACTCTCGAGACTTGACCATATTTCAGTCGCGTCTACCATCGATTGATGCTGCAGCTGCAAGCCTTTGGACATTGTAGTCATCATATAGCACTTAGCCATATTGTTCGACTTATGCCAAAGTCCGCTTGACTCTCGCTGCTCATTAGTCGACGCGCAAGAAGGGCATCGGGTTTAGGAGTAGTGAGAACAAATATGTGTTCTTCAAATGATAAGAACATATTCCATGTTTCGCTTCCACCGATAAAATTCGGACCGGATAAGGGATTTTGTGCGAGCATATTGATAATCGATTGTAAGAGACATATCTCAAAAGATAATGTAAACACATAAGCATACGATCGCACATAATTCGTGAACAACAATATTGTAACCTTTTGATAAAACAATATTGATTGAAACCTCCAATCGCCAAGGAATCCCACATGCAAGCCACGCGTGTGGACGTTTACACGAACCCCCGACTGCACTAAAATATACCTTTAGTCGCTTAATTTCAATCCATGTCAACTTATCCTTATGACAAATGAAATTAATGATTGGACCTTACTAGACCACATCACTATCGCAAGAAGGGACTTCATGAAGTTGTACTCGAGGTGATGTCTAAGCAATGACCACAATTTTAACGCAGAAAATGAATTTTAGAATTGGCATACTCACTAGACCATACCGCCCAATCCAAATTCTTTTGTTATCTCATTTTATATCCATCTCTAGAGAACTTATGAAAATCGCACATGCAAGCCACGCGTGTGGGCGCCACATGAAACTCTCACTTCTCAATAGATTTAAAATGTTTTATTTAGAAATCTCATCTAACAAACTTATGATAAACAATGCAAGCAAGCCACGCGTGTGGGATCGCCACTCACAGCAAGGCCTCACTTTGTATAGAGATCAAAAGTGGAGGTCTTGACAATTTAATTTGAAAATTAATATGTCGGGTTACTTGCTTAGTCTTTTGTTTCAAAAGGTTTGTCCATGCGAGATCACGCAATCCTAGCATGCTTTTCTATAGAACTCAACATGTAAAACATGCTCGCAGAATTCTAAAATATGCTTGAAAACGCGATAAACCTAGCATGCTTACTATGCGCATCCAATCACGAAAACATATAATATGTTTGTCTACGTAATTTAAACATACATAGCATGCTTCTGCATAATTTAAACTTCCACGACATGCAATAAACGATTAAAATAAAATAAAACGTTCATCGTGACCCACTCGTGGAACCTGCACTTTCCTGCCTAATCTATTACATAGAATTGCAAAGTACAGATCTTGAAACTTCAAAAAACGGGCCTCGCGTGCACGGGCACGGACCGGATTCGTCAAAACTGGATTTGGGCCGGAAAATCGGGTTCGGGCTGGAAAAACGGGTCTGGGCCGAATTTGGGCCAGGTCGGCCCAAGATGGGCTGGGCCGCTAGGCCGCTGCTAGGGCGAAGCGCCTACAAGCACACACCCAGCCAGCGCGCGCGCCGCGCGTCGGTTCCTCGCGGGTTGCCTCATGGTCGCGAAGACGACCGCGATTCGTCGAGCATGCGTCTTGCACGCCACGCCCGCGAAGGCGAAGGCGTGTTGTCCAGCGGTTGACTCGCGATCATGAAGTGGCTCGCAAGCACCGGTGTCTCGCGAACACGCCCGCCTGCCGCCCACGCCCGCGTGCGCCGCCGCCGACGTGTCGAGCCACCGACGTGCCGAGCTACCGAGCACGACTGCCGAGGTCGCTTAGCGCCACCGAGGTCGACTCGCCGAGGTCACCGCGCCGCCGAGCTCGACCATCGAGGTCGCCCTGCCGCCGAGGACGACCGAGATTTCCTCGCGATCTGCGTGCGCCATGGCCGAGCGCCGCCGGGCGTCCGCACGAAAATGCGCGCCCGCGCCCGCCGCGCACGTTGCGCGCCATGCATGACCTCGCCCGCCCGCACGCCTCGTCCGCCGAGCTGCCGAGAAAACACGCACACGCCGGGCGACGTGATCGCGAAGCGCCACGACGTCAGCGCAGCCGTTGACCGCACGCCGTCCGGTCGTGCGCCCGCTTTTTCCAACGTACCTTCATCGTCTTGTTCTTCGTGCTTCCGCCGTTCTTTTTACGTATAAGATTTACAAAAACAAATCTAATCTAACCACGGATTTTCTCGTGGTGAAAACAAAATCCAACAAAACAAAACGAGCCACGATGAGCGATAGATTCACAATTAATTAATTGCGCACGTTATAATCAAACGTAAATTAATCCAACAGAGCCAAAATACCGATCCCGTGCTCGATACCAATTGAAGTTAAACTGATTTAACCTCTCCCGAGGATCTATCTTCGATGTTTAATTCACCATACATTGATTATATTCCTAGCATGCACCTATATAATTAATTGCAACACGTAGGGTTTTCGTGTTTACCTTTGAATCTGCCGAGGATGAACGGATGAACGGATCGAGACTCGTGCTTTGATCTTCCGGATCGTATCCGGTTGCCCAATCTCCAACGCCGAGTGAGGACGATCTATGGAGAATGCTACGTAAAATCTCCTCCTTTTCTCTCTAATTCTCGAAAATTTCCTCCCAATGACACACTAGATTCTCGAAAATTATGGTGATGATAATTGAGGATTAGCCTTGATCTTATCTCTTACCTTATATTTATAATCCATTACCATAATCCCACAAGGAAAGGATCCATGCATATCCTATAAATATAATAATATCCTTATGGATACAGAGAATCAAATCATCATCCTTAGAGATATGGGCGCGATTTTCACTAAGCAACGGGCCCTGGATGGGCCAGCCTGTGGATCAAATGCAAGGAATAAAGATGGGCCTCAAATAAATTAATTATCTTATGTTCAAATTTTAACATAAATTAATTTATAAACATTCATTCATGCCACTAGAGAATAAATGCCGACTTACCCTTTATTACCGGAAGGTGAGTCGGGCTTGCACTTAGACATTACGAATCCCTCGATTTAAGATATCGCGACGTCCATTAATTATTTAGAGCATTCTCGATCGCTTAAAATAATTAATATCTTTAATTCTTAAGTAGTACCACTCAACCTTATTATTGTACTTGAGCTAACTCAACCTGCGTGGTTTAGTACAATAAACCTTTGAGCTCCTTAAGGGACGCCATCATCCTAAACGGATATGGTGACTGATACGATAACTAGCATGACATATAAGCACCGCCACCACCCAAGATGCGGAGAATGTTGGTTAGAACATATAACCTCACCCATAACAAGTCAAAGTGATGGTCAAGAACTCATACTCACCTAATACCTTATCGAGGTTTAGATCATCGTAAGTCACCGAGATCTTGGTTCTTCACGACGGTCGATAGAAGAACTCATCTCACCGTGATCTTTCAATACATCGAGACGCATCAAGATAGACAAGCAACCAAGTCAAGTCACTTCTTATCTATACTGCAGTTTATACCGACAACTCGTCCTCAAGTTGTCTCGGTGTGAAACATTTTATATCTCATTAAGCTTCGACCAATCATACGGACTTCGTGATCTTCTACACACCGTATGATCTAACTTATATATGAGATAAGGGGACATGATATATGCAATCAAGTATTCAAATCGATAGAGATTGTAATAGTGGTAACAGAAACATTGTATACAAGCTCAACCATACCGCTTTCAAGATACAACCAACAATCTCCCACTTATACTAAAGCAAACTTTTAGTATACAATGTGTCTCTACTAGCTATTACAAACAAAACCATCACTTTACTTCTCCCACTTATACAAAAGTTTTCTAAGTGGGTGCCATCATGCAATCAAAGTCCTCGAACGCACTTCGTAGACTTTTGGCGGCAGCTCTTTGTGAATGGATCCGCCAGGTTATCCGTCGATCAATTTTTTCAATCAAGACGTCCCCACGCCTCACGATTTCTCGTATGACATGGTACTTTCTCTCTGTGTTTAGTCGCCTTGTGGGTCCGTGGTTCCTTCGAGTTTGCCACTGCACCTGAGTTATCACACTAAACTATGATACTCTTGGGCAAACCAGGTACCACACCTTGATCCATGAGGTAGTTCTTGAACCATACAGCCTCCTTAGCGACCTCCCGCGGCTACATATTCGGCTTCCATGGTAGAGTCCGCAATGCATCGCTGCTTTGCACTCCGCCAGGATACGGCTCCACCTCCCAAGGTAAACAAATAGCCTGAGGTAGACTTTTTCTCATCTCGGTCGACTTGAAAATCCGAGTGCAGATAACCCAAAGGCATTAGACTATCTCGCATGGTAAACCAAACTATAATCTCGAGTCCTTTTCGTACTTGAGTATATGCTTTATCGTAGTCCAATGAGCTTGTCGAGGTTAGATCGATATCTAGCTACTATGCCTACCGTGACAGCGTATATCGGGCCTCGTACATAGCATTGCAGACATGAGACTTCCTACGGCGGAAGCATAAGGAACTTGTCTCATTTCTCTATCTCCTTTGCATCATAGGTGATCGCTCCTTAGATAAAGGAACGCCATGTCCGAAAGGTAGCAATCCTTTCTTGGCGGTCTCGCATACTAAAACGAGTAATCACAGATCAATGTAAGACGCCCGAGATAAGCTCAACATTTTCTCTTGCGATCTCGATAAACCTTGATCCCAAGAATGTACGCATCTCCTAAGTCTTTCATTTGAAACCGATCGGATAACCAACTCTTTACGCCTAATAACAACTTCACATTGTTGCCAACTAGAAGAATGTCATCTACATAAAGTGCAAGAAATACCACATCACCGCTGACATCTAAACGATACACACAACTTTCGCTAGGCAACCGGGTAAATCCATAGGACTTTACCACCGCCAAAACGTAAGTTCCAGATCGTGAGGCTTGCTTAAGCCCATAAATGGACTTCTTAAGCTTCCATACTAGATGCTCTTCACCGACCACATAACCTTCGGGTTCTGACATAGATGTCTCTACCTTCCTCAAGGTAATCGCTTAGAAAAGCGGTTTTCACATCCATTTGCCAAACCTCAAGGTTCAGTGGGCTGCTATGGCCGTAAGAATTCGATGGACTTGAGCATTGCTACTGTGCTAAAAGGTCTCATCGAAATCGATGCCCTCAACTGAGTGTACCCTTTCGCCATAAGTTCGGCTTTAAAAGCCAAACCTCTCCATCCGAATCTCTTCCTCTTGTATACCCACTTACTACCTATGGCTTCCTTGCCATCCGGTAGAGGTGTCTTTCGATACATCCATAGTCGTTATGGACTCAATTTCTAAGTCCATAGCGGTGTGCTATGATCTTGCATCAATGTCTTCAGACGCCGCAGACGTCCATGGGTTGATTATTGCTTGTTCGCTTCCGGACTAAATTCAAGATTCACCCACGAACATAAATCGCTCGGGTTGCCGAACAACCTCCCACTACGACGAGGTGCTACCGCACAATGGCAACGTGGGTGCAAAGAACTTGTGGTTCTCATCTTGCACAACTTGCTGGGTAGGAGCCACTCAGACGGGTATCTCCAAAGTGGAACTCGACCCACTTCAATTTCTTGAAGTATCGTGTCGATCCTCCCACTGACACCGACATCTTGTACCTTTGGCTCAATCGGTGGTGGAATACGATCATCTTCTAATTCTCAAGAATGATTTCAACTTTGGATTTATGGTTTGTCATATAATCCTCTTCTAAGAATCGGGCATTAGTGCTAATAATGACCTTCCCGATCCTTAGACTATAGAATAAACCACATTTCGCCCTCTAGGATAGCCAATAAACAGCCTTGCGCCGATCTAGCCTCCAACTTATCGCCTTCTTGTTCAAAGACATGTGCTAGATCGCCCCATATCCTTATGTGGTTTAAACCAGCTTGCGCCCAAACCACAACTCGAAAGGGATCTTTTCAACCGACTTGATGGTACTAGATTTAGCAAGTATGCACCGCTTCTAAGGCATACCCCGAATCTAAATAGGCAATGCCGCATAACTCATCATTGATCTAACCATTTCCAAAAGAATCCTATTTCTTCGCCTCGACACACCATTTTGTGTGGTGTGCCGTGCAAGGCACGGGAGGTAATCCCACACTTCACTAGATTGTCCATAAACTCGTTATCGAGGTATTCGCCACCGCGATCGGATCGCAGATGACTTGATACTCTTACCAAGCTTCGCTCCACTTTCGCCTTAAACTCTTTGAATTTTTCAAAGCATTCGACTTGTGGTGAAACAGTATATGTATCCGCACCTGAGTAATCGTCAATGAAAGTGACAAAATACTGCATTCTCCACGAGCTTGTGTAGACATCGGTCCACACAGTCGAATGGACTAGCTCCAACACTTCTTTGGCTCTATAACCCTTCGCTTGAAGGGTCTCGTCGACATATTTCCTTCTATACATGATTCACAAACTGGGAACGGAGTAACTGTGAGATCACCCAAAGATCCATTCTTAGCCAGAATTTGGATCCTATTTAGATTGATGTGACCTAATCTAAGATGCCGAGGAATGTGGTGTCATCTTCAAGAAAACTTTCTTTTAAGGTTTGATGTAGATGCAACATAGTTATAGGTATTATGTTTAGCAGAAATAGTATAAAATGAATTATATAATGTGCCAACACAGATAACTTCGTCATTTCTTATGATAGAAACACCACTATCAAAAATAATGTAATATCCATGAATAAATAGTTTTGAAACAGAAACAAGGTTCCACGAAAATCCGCACATATAAAACATCTTTAATACTAAACTGTTTCTATCAAAACATAAAGTAACATCTCCGATCGCAACGGCCTCGACTTTCGCCACGCGTTGCCCATGGAGATCGTTATCTCACCATCACTCGACTCCATTGTCCGCAGAACCCCCGCAAGGTGTAACAAACATGATCGATCGCACTGTGTCTACTACCCAAGAATGGGTAGAACAAGTCGCTAAACACGCTCACATTAAAGCAAATGGCGACTGAGCCTCGAGCATAGGGCACTGGCCTTCAATGCCCGTCTTGCTGTGCTTGAAGCACTTGCCTCTCCTTCGCTTCTTCGAGCCTCCGTGGCGCCATGTTCTGCTCCTACTACTCCCACTAGTTCCCTCGCCTCTACCACCTTTGGTGCCCCTTTTCTTTTCATTTTGCAACGGAAAATTTGGGCCCTTAGATGTGCTAGCAAGAGCATGTGCTCCTTTTCCCATAACTCCTTCCGCGCCACGAGATCATTAAGCAACCGACTAAGTGTATACTCGGTCTTGCTCATGATCACATTCACGCCGAAAGTTCTCAAAAGACTTGGGGTGTGTTGAGGATGATATCGACCTTGGCTTCACCGTCAATACTTCCTCCCAACCGATCAAGACTATCCATGAGACGAGTCATGGGAGATATGTTCATGGACCGAACTTCCTTCTTCCATCTTACACGCCAAGATTTCTCTCATTGTGTGGAAGCGATCGTCCGATCCGATCGCCCAAACTTACTCTCGAGACTTGACCATATTTCACCGCGTCTACCATCGATTGATGTTTGTTGCAAGCCTTTGGACATTGTAGTCATCATATAGCACTTAGCCATATTGTTCGACTTATGCCAAAGTCCGCTGACTCGCCGCTCATTAGTCGATGCGTCGAAGGGGCATCGGGTTTAGGAGTAGTGAGAACAAATATGTGTTCTTCAAATGATAAGAACATATTCCATGTTTCGCTTCCACCGATAAAATTCGGACCGGATAAGGATTTTGTGCGAGCATATTGATAATCGGTGTAAGAGACATATCTCAAAAGATAATGTAAACACATAAGCATACGATCGCACATAATTCGTGAACAACAATATTGTAACCTTTGATAAAACAATATTGATTGAAACCTCCAATCGCCCAAGGAATCCCACATGCAAGCCACGCTGTGGACGCTACACATGAACCCCCACTGCACTAAAATATACCTTTAGTCGCTTAATTTCAATCCATGTCAACTTATCCTTATGACAAATGAAATTAATGATTGACCTTACTAGACCACATCACTATCGCAAGAAGGGACTTGGCGGGAAGTTGTACTGAGGTGATGTCTAGCAATGACCACAATTTTAACAAAGAAAATGAATTCTTAGAATTGGCATACTCACTAGGACCATACCGCCCAATCCAAATTCTTTTGTTATCTCATTTTATATCCATCTCTAGAGAACTTATGAAAATCGCACATGCAAGCCACGCGTGTGGACGTTTACACATGAAACTCCCACTTCTCAATAGATTTAAAATGTTTTATTTAGAAATCTCATCTAACAAACTTATGATAAACAATGCAAGCAAGCCACGCGTGTGGACGTTTACTCACAGTGCGTCTCACTTTGTATAGAGATCAAAAAGTGGAGGTCTTGACAATTTAATTTGAAAATTAATATGTCGGGTTACTTGCTTAGTCTTTTGTTTCAAAAGGTTTGTCCATGCAGATCACGCAATCCTAGCATGCTTTTCTATAGAACTCAACATGTAAAACATGCTCGCAGAATTCTAAAATATGCTTGAAAACGCGATAAACCTAGCATGCTTACTATGCGCATCCAATCACGAAAACATATAATATGTTTGTTCACGTAATTTAAACATACATAGCATGCTTCAGATAATTTAAACTTCCACGACATGCAATGAACGATTAAAATAAAATAAACGCTCATCGTGACCCACTCGTGGAACCCGCACTTTCCCGCCTAATCTATAACATAGAATTGCAAAGCACAGATCTTGAAACTTCAAAACGGGCCTCGCGTGCGGGCACGGACCGGATTCATCAAAACGGATTTGGGCGGAAAATCGGGTTGGCCGGAAAACGGGTGCGGGCGAATTTGGGCCAGTCGGCCCAAGACGGGCCGGGCCGCTAGGTCGCGTGCTAGGGCAAGGCCTACGGCGCACACCCGCCAAGGCGCCGCCGCCTCGCGCGCTCTCGCGGGTTGCCTCGCGGTCGCAAGGCGACCGCGATTCGTCGAGCATGCGCAGCGCGCCACGCCCGCTATGCAGCGCTGCTGCCGCGGTTGACCTCGCGATCGCGAAGCCGGCTCGCAAGCATCGGGTGTCTCGCGAATACGCCCGCCTCGCCGCCCACGCCCGCCGCGCGTCACGCCGACGCGCCGAGCTACCGACGTGCCAGCCACCGAGCACGACCTGCCGAGGTCGCTAGCTCGCCGAGGTCGACTCGCCGAGGTCGCCCGCTACGCCGAGCTCGACTCGCCGAGGTCGCCGTACGCCGAGGACGACACGAGATTTCCGTGCGATCTGCGGCGCCATGGCCGAGCGCCGCCGGGCATCCGCACGAAAAATACGTGCCCCGCGACGCCTGCGCGCGCACGTTGCGCGCCATGCATGACCTCGTCCGCACGCCGTCCGGTCGTGCGCCCAGTTTTTCCAACGTACCTTCGTCGTCTTGTTCTTCGTGCTTTCGCCTTCGTTCTTCTTTTACAGATAAGATTTACAGAAAAACAAATCTAATCTAACCACGGATTTTCTCGTGGTGAAAAACAAAATCCAACAAAAACAAAAACGAGCCACGATGAACGATAGATTCACAATTAATTAATTGCGCACGTTATAATCAAACGTAAATTAATCCAACAGAGCCAAAATACTGATCCCAGGCTCTGATACCAATTGAAGTTAAATCTGATTTTAACCCTCTCCCGAGGATCTATCTTGGATGTTTAATTCACCATACATTGATTATATTCCTAGCATGCACCTATATAATTAATTGCAACACGAGGGTTTTCTCGTGTTTACCTTTGAATCACGAGGATGAACGGATGAACGGATCGAGACTCGTGCTTTGATCTTCCGGATCGATCCCGGTTGCCCAATCTCCAACGCCGAGCGAGGACGATCTATGGAGAATGCCAAAGAAAATCTCCTCCTTTTTCTCTAATTCTCTAAAATTTCCTCCCAATGACACACTAGATTCTCGAAAATTATGGTGATGATAATTGAGGATTAGCCTTGATCTTATCTCTTACCTTATATTTATAATGCATTACCATAATCCCACGGAAAGGATCCATGCATATCCCATAAATATAAAAATATCCTTATGGATACAGAGAATCAAATCATCATCCTTAGAGAGATATGGGCGCGATTTACTAAGCAACGGCCCTGGATGGGCCACCAGGATCAAATGCAAGGAATAAAGATGGGCCTCAAATAAATTAATTATCTTATGTTCATTTAACATAAATTAATTTATAAACATTCATTCATGCCACTAGAGAATAAATGCCGACTTAACCCTTTATTAGAAGGTGAGTCAAGCTTGCACTTAGATATTACGAATCCTCGTATTTAAGATATCGACGTCCATTAATTATTTAGAGCATTCGATCGCTAAAATAATTAATATCTTTAATTCCTTAAGTAGTACCACTCAACCTTATTATTGTACTTGAGCTAACTCAACTGCGCAGGTTTAGTACAATAAACCTTTGAGCTCCTTAAAGGGACGCCATCATCCTAAACGGATACGGTGACTCGTACGAGATAACTAGCATGACATATAAGCACCGCCACCACCCAAGATGCGGAGAATGTGGGTTAGAACATATAACCTCACCCATAACAAGTCAAAGTGATGGTCAAGAACTCATACTCACCTAATACCTTATCGAGGTTTAGATCATCGTAAGTCACCGAGATCTTGGTTCTTCACGACGGTCGATAGAAGAACTCATCTCATCGTGATCCTTCAATACGCCGAGACGCATCAAAGATAGACAAGCAACCAAGTCAAGTCACTTCTTATCTATACCGCAGCTTATACCGACAACTCGTCCTCAAGTTGTCTCGGTGTGAAACTTTTATATCTCATTAAGCTTGACCAATCATACGGACTTCGTGATCTTCTACACATCGTATGATCTAACTTATATATGAGATAAGAGGACACGATATATGCAATCAAGTATTCAAACCGATAGGAGATTGTAATAGTGGTAACAGAAACATTGTATACAAGCTCAACCATATCGCTTTCAAGAAACAAATCCAACACCACGTTGGCAACTTGTTTAGCCTTCTTCTTCTTCGTCGACGACGGCCTCACTGTGGCCATGCTTGCCACAATTGTAACAATCCCCGTCAAACTTACGGCAACCATCTTCCTTTGCCTTTGTCTTCGACATCGACGAACACGCTTGTTGGAGGGACCGCCTCTCAACAAAGTTGGCTCTAGCATCGATCAAGTCTTTCGTTTTAAGTCTTGCTTCACGCCGACTCGATGCGCAGTTTGACGATCAAGTCTTCAAGTGTCATATCCTTTCGCTTGGTTTAAGGTAGACCTGAAGTCTCTCCACCCGGGGTAACTTCTCAATCACCATAGCGACGATAAAGCCGTCCGAAACGGTGTGCCCTTCGGCTCGAACCTCGTGTACAATGAGTTGAAACTCTTGCACTTGGTCCATGATATCGGTCGAGAATCGACCATCTTGTAGTCCAAATATTTGGCTACAATAAATTTCTTTGTACCGCATCATCACTACGGTATTTCTTTTATAGCGCATCCCACATACATTCGATGTCGTTATAACAAGATATACACTATACAAGCTATCTTCTAAACTACCAAGTATGAAGTTTTACAAAGATAGTCGTCGCGCCAATTATCATATCGCCGAATGTGAAAGTCCGTCACTTCAGCCCCCGGAATGACAGGCTCATCTTCCACCAAAAAGTTGGCGAAGCCCAACGTCGTGAGGTAGAATAACATCTTTTGCTGCCATCTCTTGAAGTCGGATCCTCCAAACTTCGACTGCTTCTCGACGGGCGGCATCATCCTCGCGGTATGAACAGGCACCGAGATCGATCCAAAACCGGATCCACCAGCACCACTAGGAGTGTGTCAAACATGGAATGAGAACCACCGGTGTTAGATCCCATGGATCCAACAGTCGACCCATTGAAAAGTGCAGTCGTCGAACCACCGGAACCACTAAAAGTGGAACCAATTGTTGAACCACTAAAAGTGGAACCAACAATCGACCCAAAGGGCCCAATGGTTGATCCCAAGGCATCGAACCAAACATGACCAAGCCATAGTGCGAATGGCGGCAGCAGAGAGGCGGATGCGGATGCGGCTTCAGCTACGGCAGAAAGTAGTCAATGGTCGAATAATGACATCTCCAAGCAAATGTTTATAGTTTGAAAGTTTTAAGTCAATTTTAATGTCTAACTCCTTCGCAAGTGTTATCTCGTCTGCGATTGTTGGAAAATGTGTACTAACAAGACAATACTTGCCGGGCGTGTTACAACTCAAATGTAAATGTAAGTAGGAGATCAAAACTAACAATAAACTTAAACAAGATTGAAACTAAAATGAAACAAAACCGTAGCTAATGCCGAGTCGAGGATGCCTCTTTCCGAAGATGAGATACGCCCGTAGTGCTCTCGGTTACGTGTATCGCTCCAAAGGTAAAACGACAACGTCTCGTGGGTGGCAAAGACCAAGAACCAACGAGCTCCAAATGAATCGGACGGAGGCGAGGACAGAGCTTGGACACAAAATATGTATGCAGGGAGTGCTCTTAGGTATGCTGGAATGCTTTTTGCAGTAGGTGACTAATGCTGGGGAGACATGTCCTATTTATAGGCGTCGTCCCCCTCATGGGGAGCATGCTGGAGTCAACACCCGCATTGATGTCGGGTGTTACGGAGTTATGTCCCCCATTGAGTGCAGAGGGGTTACGCGGCGGTTTCTGGAGACAACGTGCCCACGTTTCCCGCAGAGCCTTCATGTCGGAACGTTACCGACAGTTACGATGAATCTGGACAACGCGTGCGTCCAGGTTCATTGGACGATCCGAACGCCTCTTCAATGCACAAGCAGCCCAACGGATTGGGCCACACGAGTTGGGCCTCTGACTAACTCCATCGCACAGCAGCCCAACGATTGGGCTACACGAGTTGGGCCCTGACCAACTCCATCTTTGGGCTCGATCAAACATTGATCTAAAATATAGGGCAATGGGCCACGGAACTAGCCCACGAAGCAAGCCCACGAAGCCCAAAGACCACCCAAAGACCAATTGCCAAGATCCACGGACCACGAAACCGAACCGAGCGGGCCGGCCGGCGCGGCGGGCGCCGAGCACCGCCGGGCACGAGCGGCAGCGGCGGCGGCGGCGGCGCTGGCGGGCGCCGAGCCGCATCGGCGGGCGGCGGCGGCGCAAGGCGTATGCAGTCAGTAGGCGTGGGCTTTCACCATCACTTGTGCACATAATTATACTAAGTGTTCAATGAACCACTTATATAGACAATTAATGAAGATACATTAATCAATGTGGGATAAGGATTAATTAATCCATGCTTATCCCCTTAATCACATAACTCTATGTTTAAGTGACCAACTTTGATCCATTATTTCTCACTCACCGAAATCGGATTTGAGAATGTGAATAGACCACGATCATCTACTCAAACGTAGATCGATCCTATGCCGTTTAATTTCAAAAAATTAAACGTTACGTCACTCAAAATCTTGGTCAAAGTAGCTTCCTGGTAACTTGACCACATATATAATATTATATATATATGCACGCGATTTCAACATTCCCTTGATGAAGGCACATTGAGCCTGGTCGATGACTCGATCCAACACCTGACGGAGTCTATTAGCAATCACTTTAGACATAATTTTATAGCTCGTATTACACATGCTAATAGGTCTAAAATGGACTATTAATTTTTATATTGTTTACCTCTTCCAGCATTGGGCCATAGGCTAGGGCCATGCAAGGATAATAATTATGGTCGCCTATGGCATGGCTTAGAGGGTGTTTGGTTAAATTTCTTGTAAAGAGTTTATAAGTTTCAAAATCTTATAAGATGTTTCAAGAGCTTATAAGACATAATATCTCAAAAGTTTACAAATTATCGAAGTGTTTGAATAATTGAGTTTATAAACTAGAAAAAGAATCGTGAATTAGATAGAGAAAATCACAGTTAAAGAGAGAAAATTGACTATAGATGAAATTGATAGTGTATATGTAGAAAATAACGAACCATAATAAGATTAGTTTATTAAATTCATTGTTGTTTGTAAACTTATGAAAAAATAGGTTGATGTTGAACAACTTATTTTTAGGAGAATTTATAAGATATTAGAGCTTATTTTTACAACTTATAAGTTGTTTAGGAATTTATTTTGTCAAATCCTTTATAGGAACTTATAAGCTCCTAAACAACTTATAAACTATTTTGAAGAGCTTATTAGCTCAGCCAAACATCCCTACTGACTTGCATTTTCTATATTGTAGTCCAAAAAATTCAATAAAATTCGAGGCGAATGTTGAACGTAAAGAGGAGTGATATTAATTTCTTAGCGTATGCGATTCTAGTCATGCCGGTTTCTTTTCTTAGAGTTAGAGTATCACAAGTAAACAAATTGATGACTCAATCTTCATACAATCAACTCGAAAATTAAAACAAAAATAAAAGATCGCCATACAAATAATTGTAAAAGACCGCAATTATCAAACGAACTTCTTTATTAATTTCATTTATATCTCAATTGTGATCATACTTCTGTTGATTTTCGTACCAAAAGGATTATGAAGTACTTGTGAAGTACCTGAGAATATACACATGCACTTTAGCTATACGCATCATCAGTTCCTTCATTTGATGAGGAAGCTACTGAGTTTTGTCAATAATAATAATAATAATAATAATAATAATAATAATAATAATAATAATAATAATAATAATATTTCTGAATATAATGCAATATTTATCTGAATTCGTAATTTTCACACCACTTTTAAACATTGCAATGATAACACTCATTTTAGTTTTTTATTTTTTTCAATTACAATATCTCCAATTTGTTCAGTAATAAAAGTATGTCGTTTTAGAGTACACATTGAATAAAATTCAGTGGGAAAAAAAAATTGTTGCTACTGCAAAAAAAAGGTGAAGTTGTAATAAAGATGTTTTAAAAGTCATGTAGAAATTATAATTTTAGGTAAATATCTTGTACATCCGTCCGTACATACGGACTTTGATACTTTTGTTCAGTGTAAATGATAATTTTCTTCAATATAAATGATACTTTTTAAATTATAGGGTAAAAAACAAATGATATATTTTTAATAACAAATGATACTTTTATTCGTCCGTAAGGTGCGGACGGACGTACATGAGTTTTTGTTATTATATACATAATTACAATATTAGGGGCAACTATGAATTAGGCTGAAATAAAAATTAATTTAGGAAGAAATTCAGAAAAAGACAGGAGGATTATCAATAGGAAACTTACAGTACGTAAATGTAGCACTTTATAACATGTTTCTAATGAGGATTAACCCCCTTGTTAATTAATAAAGCCGTTAACTCATTGTTTTATTACGATCGTAAATATATTTTGGTCTCATATTAACTTAATTATGCACGCACACGAATGCCACCCTACAAAATATGATAAATGTTAGTCATAAGCAGATCAACTAATTAATCTTCCCATTCGATTTCCCTACTCCCAAATATAGCTAAAGATAATCATTCTGGTCGTCCCTTTTTGGCATGAAAATATTTAAATGTGATCATAATTTTCACGGCATGGATAGAATCTAAGCGATACAAATAATCAATAATCTGAATAAAGATTTCTTAATTAACCGCCCGAAATCCCAGAAATCATCTAAATAAACACGAATTCGTAGCAAAAACTCAAAGCCTCAAAGACAAATCAAGGTGGCTGAGCTCTTCTTGATGATGATGATGATGATGATCAACAGTCTCACCTCTATCATTATATTCACCATTAATCCAAGCTATATTGCCATAACTCAACTCTCTCGCCCGCAACCGACCAGCCGGGCCCTGCACCGGCACGTAGCCCAACCCGGCCGGCTGGCTCGAGCCCGACTCCGCCCTCACCGGCGAGCACAGCTCTCTGCTCTTCTTGGCCAGAGTCCTCTCCAGTTTGTGAGCATTTTGGTGGCCGCCGAGGGCCTGAGAGCTGTAGAATTTCCTCCGGCAGTAGTTGCAGGAGAAGACGCGCTGATCGGCGGGGCTCAGCGGCGGCGAGAGCGGGGACGTGGGGTCTAGCACTAGGTCTAGATTGACCAGGCCGCTCTTCCTCGATGATAAGCTTAGATTAAGGGAGGTGTTGGCGTCGTAATTCATGGCTAATTAGGTTTAAGAAAAAATATTGGAAGTTTGTGGTGATAGTTTGTTTAGAGTGAACAAAAGTGTATTTGTTAGTTGCTGTGAGCGACTGTGATAGATTTTAGACTTATATATACTCATAAACACACACAAATACACACAATGAGGGGGAAGGAGTAGGAGTCCAATTAATTAATTATATAGTAGAGAGAGGGATGAGAAGGGAATCAAATGGCTGCCTCCTCCAATAAAGGAAGCAAAAGAGCACCTTGTCGGTTCATAAATTAAAAATATAAATAATTGAGTACATTTCACCCTGAAATATTTATATCGATAAATGATTTGATTTTTGTATATTATAATGGTGAGTGAGCATAGGTGGAGATGGGGCATCTAATCATGAGTCCGATGAGAGTATGTGTTTGGTTTAGGGTAAATAAGGGATGGGGACATAATTGGAGTGGGAGATCTTGCACTCATTTTTCTAATTCAAGTAGAAGATGGGGATTGAAGATAAGCCTTCTTGACTATATCAATTACGTAAAGTAATAATAGAGTCTTTCTTCAAAAGAAACAAACAACGTCAATTGTACTAATTGATTAACTCATATCACTTTTCATTAACAAGTTTTCCATTTTTTCCAAACTACTTTCAAAGTTTTGCTTTCCTTCCTTCACAACATGCCATCTACTATGTATGTTATGTATTTGTATATGAATTTGTGTGTGTGTGTGTGTGTGTGTTTCAGACATGAAGCAATTGGGTGTGCTATGCTATACGTAATCGATGATGGTGAAGAGGATTGTGCGATGCTTCTAGTCATAGATCCAATTCCATTTAAGGATTCACCTTAGCAGCCAAGGGACACAATCTGACAAACTGATTTTGCATTATCTACATCTTAAAGTATTACTACGATTTTATTTTATTTTTTGTATATATTAATCTTAATCTTTCATTCCGTACCCTAATCCGTTATTTTGAAAAATAACCAATCATGTGGATATGTAGTGTTCAATGACATACTTTACATGCGTGATTTGTATGAATGTATGATGAACATTGAACAATACAATTAAAAGCATAAACAATCATTATAATCATTTTATAATATAAACTTCGACTCGTTTTACAGAAGTACTCTGACATTCAATAGATGCAAAAAGACATGGCCTTTCAACGTTTTTTCAATAATGTTATCTAAGTAAAAATTCCAACATCAAACCCTAACTTGGCACCTAGACAATGGCATATGTAAAAATGTATCAAGTATTCATATACAAAATTTCTGGTTGCCAAATCAGAAATATTCTGATTTCGAAATTTTGATTAAGTAGCATTTTGAATATATTTTTTTTAAAGAAAAATCGAGACATCGTTTCAGACCAACCAAAGTCGATGTAATATTTTCCACCAAGTGATCGATGAGCAGTAATACATGGCAGTCAAAACAAGAGCACATGGGACATAAGTATTAAAACCGAGGGAAACAGTCTGCTAATTAGAAGCCCATTACATGCCACAGAAGTGGCACTTAAAATATTCAGAGAGAGAAATGGGCTCTACTGCATTGGCATAACATGCAAAATTTTATTTTTATTTTTATTTTTTATAATTAACGGCGTAATTTATTTTCCAGGATCCTAAAAATCTTGAATGTCGGCAATAATTACGCTGATTACTGTCTGTCGTCATTTACAATTAAACACAGCATAATATTTTGGACAACTATAATTTTGTAGGAATGTACCTAGTCCTAAGATTCCCAAACAACACATATTCACGTTAAAAAACTGCATCATGGTCCAATAATTCTCTAACATGTCTTCTTCTTGCACTTAGACAAGGCTGCAGTACGTTGTGAAAACATACCTGCAGCAAAGTTTGGGATCATGAAACATCATAATAATGTAGATCCCACTTGGCAACACGAGGATGATGGGTGCATATATCGTTTATATAGAATATACATTGCAGTGACGGAATTAGAAAAAAATAATATGAATATTACAAGAAAAATTGCTTTTAGTGTCAATAATATGAGTTACGATCATGTTTTTGCCACTACAAACATATATATAGTGAAAATCATCCAATTTATCACAAAAAATATAGTTATGACAAATTATATTGTTGTCGATATCTATTTTCATTATACGTCACAAAAAATATAGTTGTGACAAATTATATTATCGTCGATATCTATTGTCATTATATGTCGTGAACGTCAGATTCTTGTTACTTACAAACATATTTACAATGACAATCATTTCTCTCGTCACAAATATAGTTATTAAAAATCTACAACGAGCTCTATAAATTCGTATGAACTTTAAGATTCAAGGGTTTCATCCGGATTAGCAACATGAATTAACAAAAATCGATTTAGACAAATATTACTAGGGATGGTCTCCTGTGCGCACCGCGCACATATTGAGACCCCCAATTATTTTTTTAATATTAAATTAATTATAATTAAAATTAATTAATTTAATAAATCTTAATTGTAATTAATAAATCATAATTATGAATTAATAAATAATAATTTTGAATTAATAAACCCTAATCGTGAATTAATAAATCTTAATTTTGTATCAATAAAGCCTAATTGTAATTAATAAAGCCTAATTATGAATTAATAAACCCTAATTATGAATTAATAAAACCTAATTGTGAATTAATAAATCTTAATTTTGAATTAATAAACTCTAAGTGAAAATAATAAACCCTAATTGTGAATTAATAAACCCTAATTTTTAATAATAAACCCTAATTTTGAATAATAAACTTTTATTATGAATTAATAAACCTTAATTATGAATTAATAAACTCCTATTAATAAACCCTATTGTGAATTAGTAAATCATTATTGTGAATTAATAAACTCTAATTTGAATAATAAACCCTAATTAGGAATTAATAAACCTTAATTTTGAATTAATAAACCCTTAATTATGAACTAATAAATTTAATTTTGAATTAATAAATTATAATTAAAATTAATAATTTAATTATAAATTAATAAAATCTAATTATCCTTACTCACCGTAATTAATATATAATTATTTTAACAAAAAAAATGGTGAGTTCATGGTGAAACGGAGCTTACCCAAGTTTTTGTTATATTACTATTGCATGTATATGCAGTGAGAGGTGGTGGGTAGGGCTTAAGCTCCCACACAGAGCAATTTTGTTTTTAAATAACATCTTTTCTTCACTCTTATAGTATTAAAAATATATTATTATTTTGTACAAATCGACCTATAAAAGCTTTTAACACCAAATTCAATTGATCTCGTGTGAAAATTAATTTTTTGAAATTTAAAAAATTCAACTCCATAAAAAAAAATCTTCATATAGACCTATATATTTATATAGAGGTGGTCTCATGTGCAGACGTTCGTATTTGTGGATATTGATAATTTTCATTAATGCAAATAATACTTTTTAATTAAAGGGTAAAAAAATAAAATATATTTTTATTCGTCCACATCGTGCATATATATTAACGATGAATGAAATTCAAGAAGGAAATAACTAAGCACAATTTGACTACCATTTCTTGTTCATTTCACAGTTTTGCTAACACGTGGATATTTAAGGACTTTTAGCCTGTGCGATTAACGAATAATTGAATGATTTGAGGGTGTCTTTCTTGAATGAATGATCAGCTTCTCAGTAGACTGAAAAAACACAGTTTTAATATCACTAGGATGATGCATCATTCATAGTTGAACTTGGATCATATCCTAAACCAGTTCTGATCAACGAATAACTTTGAACTGATTGAGTGGAGTCTAGCTTCTTCTTTTCTCCATTCAGAGTGTTGATCTTTTCTTGAAGTGACGCTTCACTCTACTGAAGTACGTTGAACTTTGGATGATCTCAATAAGTTCAGTTCTCAGTTGAACAATTTCATTTCCTTGCTGAGAGCGTTCAATCTTGAGTTCCTTTATCATGCTGATTTGATCAACATATTCTTTCGACTTTGTCACCAAGAGTGCGCTCGATTCGCCGGGCCACTAGGAGCGATTGATGATGACTTTTCTCGATGGTGAAACTTCTCAATCAGTTTATAATTCGCAGTCATCGCTCCTTCATACATCCTCATGACTGTTGTGTAGTCAGCAATGATTTGCTTTTTCAGTAATGCTTCAACTCCATCAGTCTTGTGTTTGTCCAAACTGGCAGTTCTTATGCTGAAATTTAAAGTCCAACAGAATCAAGAGAAGCATCTTCAAGATTGTTGATCAAGGCAAGATTAAAATCAAAGTGATCAAGATCAAGTCAAGATCAAGACTCAAAGACCGTTGAAACAAAGAAATCTGAAAAATGACTAAATGTCATACCAGCAACTCAGAAGTCAAAGCTACTGATAAGAAGTCAAAGCTACTGATAACTACGTCAAAGCTAAAGCATCATATTGACTCAAGGTCTCCAAACTGATAAAAGACGGAGTTCATCCTATTGATAAAACATAGAGCAGACTCGATTCATACGACCTGAAGTCAATGTACTGAAAAAATACAAAGTTAACCCAACTAAAGAAAAACGGAGTTATTTAAGCTTTGAATGTTTGACTTGCCACGTGTCGTAGTCTATCTGTCGAAGATCCTGACACTCCAGAACCACTATTCAGAGTTGCAAAGCTATAGTGTATGATGATTCAGACCCCGACAACGACGTACGATGATTCAAACCGGCAGAATTCAAATGACAAAAGGAATGGATGTGATTGGTGCTCTCTTCAATGGCACTATCCATCGTCTGCTCTATAAATACACGCAGAATCCAACTTTTGAAGGTAACCGAAACGCTACGCATTCAAATATTCTAAAGTACCCAGAGCTTACATCTCAAGAACATTTACTCAGCGATTTCGAATGAAGGAAGTTTCAAATGGTATCAAAAAATCTTCAAAGTTTAAATATATCTATCGGCTTAAGATTTCAGTATACACTCTCTTTTATTCTAGGATACTCTCTTGTATATCTTAAGCCTAGAAAGATTGATTCTGTCGCATGTGATAGATCAACTTTTAGTTGGAAAACCCTCCACTTAAGAGCTCAAAGTTTAAGTAGAAATTAGACAAGTAAGAAACGAAGTTTTAGTTGCTGAAAGTTTAATTGTCTTACACTTATAAGCAAGAAATTAGGTCAACTACACTCTTAAGCAGTCAGAGGTTTTGTAGCACCAGGAAGTATAGGAGGAACGCCGAGTTAGGTATGATACAAATACTGTTAAAGTCTATATCTAGGTTTACTCTTGTACCCGTAAATAAGATAAAATCCCAGTTAGTGGATTGATTGTGTTATCAATCCGTGGATGTAGGAATTGATCTTCCCGAACCACGTAAAAATTTAAGTATTCTTTACTTTTAGTATCGTATTTATTTTGCATATTATTGAACTAAACATCACCAGCACATGCTGCATAGCACTGTTTTGAAACACTCTATCAGTATCAATTTGATACGGAAGAGACAAATTGAAAACTGACTAAGTAATTATTTAACTAAGTACTTTCTATCAGCTTGAGCTTTTCAGTAAAGGAAAAAAAAGTAACCGTCACATTCCGCAAGCACATAAATTATCAGTCCAACTGACCAACTGTCTCGTGATCAAGTGGGTTTGCTAACCGATAACACTCAACAAGATTCTTCGATTACTTGGCGATCAACAAGATGTAATCGACTTTATTAGGCTCGGCCTTATAAAATGAAAAAGTTTTAATTTGTTTTAACTCATGTATTCTCTTTCGCCTCTCTATACACCAAGATTTAATCCTCGGGGATCATCATATATATATATATATATATATATACATACATATATATATATATATATATATATATATGAAGATGATCAAATAGAAACTCTCTTTATTCTAGTAGTTAGAAACTAATATAAGTGTAATAATAAAAACATTATGTTATGCGTAAAAAGTATAAAAGATAGAGAAATGTAGTTTTATACTCCCTACGCACCACCCGATATGACTTGTTCTTTTAACACGCTTATTTAGGAGAAAATATAAAATGATTAAATTGATAAAACAAATAGATATGAGAAGAGTGTAAAATAGTTAAAGTGATAAAAAAATAAGTAGAACTCATACCTTTTGAAGAGATAATTATTTTCAAAAAAGAAAACATGTCAAGTTGAGTAGGATAACCCGAAAAGGAATACAAGTCATCTTGGGTGGGATAAAGGAGTATGTGAAAAACATAATACTGAAAAATATTATCTTATGTGTAAGAAAACACATTTAATTTGAAAATCAATCTTGATCATATATTCATCGATTATAATTTACAGACCAAATTGATTTTAGTTACTAGAATAATGATGGTCTATATCAAATCTATCCCCAAGAGAGAGACTGAAACATAGAATGAATTACTTTTGTAATCTTTTGTCTGATCATGTCAATTAGGTTTTGTGGTTGATTTTTGTCTTAGGGAGGAAAATCACCAAACCAAACCCTATCTGTCTATGCATATATTTAGCTTCAATATTGTGGGCGCAGTGTGAGATGCTTATGCCCGATTAATGAGCAGAGATTTTACTGGGGCCCAATTTTTTAAAATAAAATTAAAATAAATAATATTGTTTAAATTATATCACAATATTAGAAAATAAAAGTTAAACACAATCATCATCATAAGTATATCTTATATTCGCTATTTTCAAATCGTATATAATAATTTCATTGGTAGATTAACAAACACATCATTTTCAATGTACGAAATTATGTTCATTCAATATTTTGGTTCAACACTTATATTTCTAAAATAATAATCATATATTCAATTGATCTATATTTTGATTGTTTTATCATCAACAATTTTTAGATGCTTAAAATAAGAATTTAAATAACTTAGATACCTTGGTTGGTTGTTGTTAGAATAATTTATCATAATTTGTTTAGAAATTAGATTGATCATATTAGTTCACATATAAACCGTTATATTTTTGCATACATTTTTATTTTATCAACATAATACAAATAATAGAAAAAGAAAAGAAAAGAAAGAGCACAAAGTAGAGAGACAAGAAAATATAATTAAATTACAAGAAAAGAAAATGAAAATAAAAAGGAAAGTAAAAGGAGAAAGGAAAAAGAAAAGAGAATGAAAAGGAGAAAGGAAAAAGAGGAGAAAAATTGAAAGCGAGAAAGGGAGAGAGGTGGGTTCGAACCAGGTCATTGGGTATGGCAAAATCAGTTTACCCAACTCGCTCACACTGGATTCTTGGTACTATTAATAACTATATACTACTAATATTCAAAATTGCAGCTGAAGTTTCAACGTATCCGCCAACGCTTATGCCATCGTTTTATGTCTTCCTTTTTAATGTATGTACTTTTAGTTTATACCTGTTATTAATAAAGGTTAATATCAAATTAGTTTTACTAGTTTTTAAAGGTTTTACGTGTTCTTTTTAATAACTAAATGTTTTGTAAAATATTGATATTTTTTAAAAGGAAAATACATATAGCCACTCATCGCCTCATCGGTATCAAAATTAGCTGAGTACCCAATTAGTGGGCTGGGCTCTAAAAATTAGTGGCACTGCAATTTGACAGTTATAAAATCCACTGGATGGTTTAGTAATTGTTGATTTATGGAACCTAAAAGTAGGATATCCAATCACGCTAGTTAGAGGGCCTAATTTTGTTTGTTTAGGATTGAATAGTAGTTAGAGCTGGATCAGGACTGTATTCTCTTATAAATAGTGTGAAATCACTAGCCTTGTAGCGCCCCGTAAATAGTCTCGTGGAGAAGAATTAGATAATTAAATTTAGTGTTTTTTCTTGTATTTGTAGATTAATGATATAGTCTAGTAATGATTTAATCGAAAAAATAAATAAATTACATTTTATAAATTTTTATTACATGTAACCACGGTGCCATAATACATTTATTATTAATGAATACCATAATTGAAGTTATTATATACTTATACGAACTCTAACTCTATAAATTAATTATAAAAAAAAAGAGAATGAGAAAATTATGAACTGGTTATATCAACATATATACTAATGAGAAAATTATGAACTAGTTATATCAACACATATACTTACCATAACAATCGGTCATGTTTCATACAGAATTTCCTAACAATAGGTCATGTTTCATACAGAATTTCCAAATTGTCATTTCCACCTATCTTTACTTTCCAACTTCCAAGCAATCAAATTATTCAAACTTTTTTTTTAAAAATCGTCTAACAGTTCGTTGAATTATTTTACAATTAAAAATTCATAATACAAATCTATAGATTCCTAAACTAATTTATAAGACTATTTTTTGAAACTTTTATAATGGTTGTCATGCAACCAAAATTTACAAATTTCCATATAACTTTAAAACCTTTTGGATAATATCACCACTAACTTAAGTGTATCTTTTGATTTTTTTGAATAAAATCTAAAGCTAGAAAATGAAGTATCGTTATCTTGAAAGCACCAACTTTTCCTTATGTTCCCTAAAAAATAAAGGGGTGGTCTCCTGTACGGGCTTATCGCACAGTGAGACCACTTTAATTAATTAATTATTATTAAATTAATTTTATTTAAAAATTAATTAATTTAATAAATTTTAATTGTAAACTAATAAATCATAATTGTGAATTAATAAATAACAATTTTAAATTAATAAATCTTGATTTTGAATTAATAAATTAGTTTTGAATTAATAAAGTCTAATTAGAATTAATAAACTCCAATTGTGAATTAATAAATCCTAATAATGAATTAATAAATTATAATTTTGAATTAATAAACCGTGATTGAAATTAATAAATCTTAATTGTGAATTAATAAACCCTAATTGTGAATTAATAAAACCTAATTTTGAATTAATAAACCTTAACTATGAATTAATAAACCATAATTATAAATTAATATATTCTAATTTTGAATAAATAAAATATAATATAAAATTAAAAATTAAAAAAATCTAATTATAAATTAATAAAATCTAATTGTACTTACTCAATATAATTAATATATAATATATAACTAATATATACTTGGATGAGAGCATGGTGAGGCATTAATTATGTATCCAATGATAATTCCAACCAGATTCCCATATTGAGCTAGCTCACATAGGTGTAACTGCAGCAAACCATTATTAGTGTAACAAAGAATAATAAAACGTAAAGGAAGGGAAAAATTATATATTTACAGTTACGTTTGGAGAGTTGAAGTTCAGCTTCAATGTAGACTCCAAAAATGTTAGCTGTAACCCAGAATGTTGTCACATAAGATGTTACCAACATCCTATCTAGCATCCATTGGAATCATTTAAACATCATATCCAACATCCACTGAAGTCAAATTGACTGCAGTGGATGTTGGATAGAATGTTGGTAACATCTTATATGGTAACATTTTGTATTACAACCAACATTCTTTGAGTCTACCTTTAAGCTGAATTTCGCCTTATTATTCTTTGCTAGGCTCACTTAAATTTTTGTCAAAAATAAAATAAAGATCAGTATCGACCCTTAACCGTACGCGACAACTGGAAAATCCGGTTAAGAATAAGTGGGCCATATGTACTTCAACACTATTGTTTAGTTGTAGGTAAATTGGGCCCTCCAGCCCAGATTTGTAACAGTACCACTGCAATTGTACATGCATATA
Source organism: Salvia rosmarinus (assembly GCA_036937905.1). Taxonomy (NCBI): domain Eukaryota; kingdom Viridiplantae; phylum Streptophyta; class Magnoliopsida; order Lamiales; family Lamiaceae; genus Salvia; species Salvia rosmarinus. Next base: position 36,050,112 of record CM072823.1, read on the forward strand.
TTTGTTATTTTTTCCTCTAGTTTACACTATTATCAGAGTATCTCCAATTACTCACTCTACATTATAGAGTAAATACAAATTCATCTCCAACAGTTAACTATACATTAAATTCTACAAAAGAATATTTTATTTTTATATCTAACACTAATTGAGTAAAAAAAAGTTAGATGGATGAATAATGTCACTTTAGATGTAGAGTGGTACTATTCATTTTCTAATGTAAAATAAAGTGAAGTGTGTTGTTAGAGAATAAAGCACTCTATAATAGAGTAAAATTATACTATAGAATGACTGTTGGAGATGTTCTTATGTATTAAGAACTTAAGTAGAGGGTACAAAAATAAAATAATAAATTCATAAATATTTTCATTAATATTTTTAAATAAAGGGCTATAGTGAAAAAATAGAATTATGTATAGAACCATCTTCTCGAAAAACTAATTGGCACATGTGGATTGACTCCACAGTTCGTTTTCAAAGTTCGAATATTAGCCTACTTGGCCACCACATGATAATATGATATCATGACGTTGAATAGATATATGTAGGTGCTTATCAAGGAGAATTATAGAACTTTCAACGAGATATGTGGATAGATTAAATAAATAATCATCCACTTAATTTTATATTGAGAATTTGATATTATATTGCTACAGATACTAAATTTTGAAACCGATATTCAACTTATTAAATTTGTATTACGAATATTTCACATGGCTGGTTAAAATGACTCAAAGCAAGTTCACTAAAACCATTGGTTGGTCTAGCGTTACGAAATGGAGGATCCTTCAAGAATGATCGCAGCAAATGCTCTGATTTCTATATTTGTGCTTAGATGTCTGCTGATCTCAAATTTTTAACCTAATTTTCATAGTGTAAGAACTTCAATCAACAAATAATTTTCACCTCTGATTCTTGTTATATCTAGGACGTTTCCACCAATCTGGAGATTGGGATGGGTAGTCTGCTTAGTCAACCTTTATGTTATCGACAACACAAATAATACTTCTCTTGTTGCTGGTACGTCCGTTTCTTCTGATGTCTGGCATGCTATAGGTTGAGACATCATTCAACTGACAAATTAAAGTTATTGTCTAGTTCACTTTATTTTAAGCATCAACCTTCAAAGTCTTGTGATGTTTATTTTATGGGAGATGAATTACGACTGTCCTTTCCTATTTCTTCTTCTCATTGCTCTGCTCTTTTTTTCATCTCATTCATTGTGATGCATGGGGAATCCTCTTTTTACTGTGAAGTAGTAATAATAGAGTTATTTAAGAGAAATGAATGAGTTATTTATTGATAATAAAAGAGATTCTCATATATATATATATAGGGAATAGAAACCTAAGGTTACAACTTAATGGACCTAATTAGCATTGAGTCTATAATAATAAACCATAAAACTCCTCTTTAAGGTGGAGCATATATACCAATTATTTCCAGCTTGGTATAAAGTTTTGAGAATCGATTCCTCCTCAAGGCTTAGAGAATACATCAATAACAATAGTAACAATTGGTAGTAGTAACTGATCAAAGTCGGTACAGTTGGCAATGACAGCGTAACAGAACGGTTGCGGCAGCAATAGGTAGAAACCGAACAAATTAGCAAAGTAGTTGGTAGTAGTAACCAAGCAAAGTCGACAATAACTAAAGAAGACACACGGATTTGCAATGGTGATAGTTGGTAGTAGTAACCTAGGTAAAACCAATACGTTAAAATAGGCAAAGTATTTAGGAAATACGTATTCAATTCGGATACATTTGAAATACGTCCGAAATATGTATTAAAAATATTTTTTTAATAAATACAATATGTATTTAATACGGTCAAATATGTTTTTATAAAAGTCAAATACGTAAATTAGGGTTTTAATAAATAAAAATAAGCAAAAATAAACAGCACCCATTACATTATCTCACTCACTCCCTTACGGAGGAGACGCCACTGCTCAGCTCGTTGCGCCGCCACCGCTCGAACCACTTCAACCACTCTCAGGCTGCCACCGCTCAGGCTGCCACCCCTTGATAAGTTCCTGACTTTCGTTTTCATTTTGTTGTTGTTGTTGTTGTTTGCTATATCAAATCCAAACCTGCTTTTGTTGTTTTCATTTTCCTTTTTTTTGTTTTTCGATTTTCCTGCTATTTTTCCTTTTTCTTTTCTGTTTCCTACTAATTCCTTTTTTATTAGGATTAGTATTTGGTGATTCATTTTCTGCTTTTTGTTTTTTGTTGCCCATTACAGAATCTTAATCTCTGCCCATTCCATTAACCGTTGTCCAATTTCTTTTAATTCCTCTTTTGTATATGTTAACTGATGATTTTTTTTATTAATTAATTGTAAAAACAATAATCAATGTGAACAATATTGCAATTTGTATATGTTAACTGTAAGTTTGTATTCTTTTTTTGTGTATGTTAACAATATTCCTCTTTTGTATATGTTAACTGTAAGTAGCAGACCTACAAAAACTAATTAATTATTAACTGATTTGGGGTTTCTATAGATTAATTAATTGCAAAGTAATCATTGTGAACAATATTGCACGATTCTACATGAATTCAATCATAATATCATTGAGAAAATATAAAAATATAATAAAAAAATACTCTGTCCGTCCCAATATTGTTGGCTCCTTTCTTTTTATACGTAGATTAAGGAGAATCGTGTTTTGTATGTAAAGTAGTGCGTGGCTAGAAATTCGAGGCACTTTTGAGTGTAAAATTGTTTCCTTTTTTGGAAGGGGCCAACAATAGCGGGGCAACCCAAAAAGAAAAACGAGCCAACAATAATGGGACGAATGGAGTATAAACGTATTTTTAACGTATATGTATTTGGATTTTTTGAAAATGGATGTATTTTCATATTGTATCGTATTACGTATTCATATTCATATTGGTGCTTCATAAGTAGTAACCGAGCAAAGTCGGTGCAACAGTTGGTAATAGCAGCAACATAACAAGACTGTGTTGCGGTGATAGGCAGAACCAAACAAAATCGGCAGGTTAGTTAGGACAAGGTCCCATAAGTAGATTTATAATCTGAATTCGACATTAGAGAATGAATTCGAAGTAGTATCAGAAACCACACAGAGTCTGCTTTAAACAGAACAACAACAATAAAGCGTATTAGAGTATAGTGGTAGCAGCAGAGCAAATTAGGGCAAAATGACTTCGGCGAAGGGAATGTCATTGCAGATTAGCCAGAGAGGGATTAGGGATTCGTCCCCACCCTGATACCATGTGAAGTAGTAAATACCGATCTATTTAGGAGAAAGAATAAATTATGTATTGATAGCAAAAAATATTCTCATATATATATAGGGAGTAGAAACCTAGGGTTACAACCTAATGGACCTAAGTAGCATTGGGCCTATAATAATAAACCCTAACATTGACCAATGTTGATAATTGTTCTAGGTTTGTGTGCACCTATCTTCTTTGTCTTAAGTCCGATGTTGGCACTGTCTTAACTCAGTTTTTCCAACAAATACCTACTTAGTTTGGTAAACATGCATATTGTGGTGATTCGATGTGATAATGGAGTGAACTTCATCTACCTGCTCTATACTCTAAGTTTAGTACTTTGATTCATTATTCCTACGTGGGAACTCTTCATGAAGTATCTGTTTCATTATTCCTACGTGGGAACTCTTCATGAAAGAAAACACCAACACTTACTCAATGTTGTCAGAAGTCTCTTCCTTATTGGAGAAGGCATACTTGCACCTTCTTATTTCACAAATAGATTGCCTTTAAGTGTATTGTCTCTTCTTACTCTGTCCTTTTGTGTGTATTTCATTAAACTTTTCCTATTTTTCTTGAAGGTGTTCGGGTGATTATGTTATGCTTCTGCTCTCGCTAGGGATTGTACAAAATTTTATCCTAGGAAAGCTAAATGGATTTTTCTGGGTTATCATCTGGGTTAAGGGCTAAAACTTGTCAACCTTGCTACTAACCAAATTTTGATAATTACATATATGGATGTCAATGGGAGGATTTTACCTGGATTAGAACCAATAAATAAGTATTGATTATAGTTCTGGACCCGACCCATTAGATATCAGACCTGGAACGAACCCGAACAATTAACAATGGGTTTGAAACGGTCTGCATCTGAGCGGGTCTGGAACCAGAATCGAAATTGGAACTGAAATCGTTGCTTTAGAATTTAATGGGCTATGAGTGATTCCAGATCGATATGGGTAAAACCGATTCATTGACAAGCCTACTTAAGCTTAGACTTGTCAATAGACGAGTTTTAATTGGTGATGGAGTCCAAGGTTCGTTGACTCAAGACCCGGTTCGTGTTGTAAGTAGGCCAGTTAGAAGAGCTCGAGCTAAGAATTTCCAGGAAGGATTGCATGGATTAATTCAAGAAGTTTGGGCTCAAGGATTAACCAAGAAGCCCATTGGAGATGACGAGCCAGACAGCCCATGTTTTGTCACTTTAATTGCGTGTGATTGGGCTTTAGGATGAAGAGTACTATTTTAATTTAATTAGTTGCAGCCCACGAAATCAAGACTTTGTTATTTTCGGATATATGGGCTTTTATTATTAGTTAGTTATTTTCGAAGTTATTAGATTAGGGTTTTAATTTATTTCCTTATCAGATTAGGTTTAGATTTCAGCCATATATAAAGACCTTATTGTCGTGGACAAAGATGGTTGATTAATAATAATTTTCGTGATTTTTCTGCCTCTCTTGAGGGTTTCGAATTCCTCTTGATTATTCCAAGATGAATTCTTTATCGACGAATCATTCGAGTTTATCACTCTCGTTTGTGTGTCATTCAACGTTTCTGAGTTGTTGCATCAATCATCTCTTTAGGGTTAGGATTCCATTCACGCCTAAATCACTTAGAGGAGTTAGATTCAAAGGTTCAGAAATTCCATCCTTTTAATTTCGTTGTTAGAACAATTCGTCTCCACGTGCGTTTTCGATCCAACGTTCAATTCAACAATTGGAGCAAGGATCGTATCATTTGGTATCAGAGCCAGAGTTATCGCCAGGGTATTCGTTCCTTTTCTCTTGATTGTCATATCTGAGTTTTTTTTTTCGTTTTTGTTCGTGTCGTTTGTGTCTGATCGAGTCATATTGGTTGTTTTTGTTTCTTCGTGTTAGTTTCGTAAAAAAAATGTCGATTCGTTTTCGTTTAGGGTTTCTTTCTTTCGTTTCATTTCGACTATTGTGACGTGGGTAGCGGCTAGGGTTTGTTCATCCGTGTTTAAATCAGCGTCTACCATATATGTGATATTATCCATATCGTTATCCATATCATACATTATACATATCGTTATTCATATCATTATACATATTGTTATCCATATCATACATTATCTCTATCGTTATCCATATCATACATTATCCATATCATTTGGGCTATCATTATCCATATCAATATCCGTATACATTATTTTTTTTCGTTCTTGAGATTTTCCTCATCCACGTTCTGAGTATAGAAATTTTCGAATCCTGTTTCGAGAAAATTTGTTCATTGCATTTCTTAGTACGTTTAGAGTCATTTGGTGCATGTTCTGTGTGCACTTTTTTCCGAAATTCAGTTAAACCTCGTGTTTTCTGGGTTCATTGGGTAGAATAGATCGGGTTGAGAAAGTTTCTACGTAGCACGTTTTCGTGTTTTGGCAACGTATCATCGTGATTTTTAGGTTCCTTGAGTCATCTAGAGTCTATAGAGTTAGTTTCTACATATTGCCTTTCCGAAAATATTCTTTCGTGTTTCCTATCTTTTGAGTAGTCGATATTGGATTCAAGTGGTAGATTGAGAGAATTTGTACATTGAGAGGGGATATTGAGTGGAAAAAGGCAAGAGGGTGAGACTAATAGATAGTAAAATCCATTGATTATCGAGTGATACACGAGTGCTGAGTGAATCATCTTTGAGTGATACACGAGTGTTTGTGAGGTGGTGAGGATCCTGTTTTAACTAACCTTTTTGTGTTTGTGTTTTGATAAAAAAATAAAAAATAAAAAAAAAATCCAGATATGTCGGGCACATCTAGAGACGGGTCAGGCAATGATAAGCCGGAAGATCAGTTCGGTTTCGATCCAAAAACGAAGTTCTTGTTCGAGGTAATGAAATCAGAATTTGCAAAGATGTTAAGATCCGAGATGGACGAGGTTCATGCGAGGATCAGTGGCGTCGAAGCTTCTCGTGACAAGTCCGTTACACCTACGCGAGGGATTGGCGGAAGAGATGGTCGAGGTGATCGAGGTAGAGGTAATAGTAGGGGTCGAGGTTATCAACTACGCAGAGAGCCCGAGTTTGATGATAATGGAGAGGATACGGACTACGATGATGATGATGATGCAAGAAGTTTTCATCGAAGGGATTGGAGGAATAGGAAAGATAACCATCCGGGTAACATCAAGATGAACATTCCTTCATTCAAAGGGAAGAACGATCAAGAGGCATATCTTGAGTGGGAGAGAAAGGTGGAGTTGATGTTTGACTGTCACAACTATTCTAAGCTAAAGAATGTGAAGTTAGCAGCGATTGAGTTCTCTGATTATGCACTAGTTTGGTGGGATCAGTTGGTGACGAGTAGGAAGAGGAATCGGGAACAGCCTATTCAGACTTGGGAAGAGATGAAGGCTATTATGAGGAAGCGATTTGTACCATCTCACTACTATAGAGAGTTGTATAATAAGCTTCAAAATCTGAGGCAATGGCTTAGAAGTGTGGATGAGTACTTCAAGGAGATGGAGGCAGCTATGATTCGAGCCAATATTGTGGAGGATAGTGAGGCGACCATGGCAAGGTTCTTGGCTGGTTTGAACTGAGAGATCATGAATGGTGTAGAACTGCAGCACTATGTTGAGCTGGAAGAAATGGTTCACATGGCCATCAAGATAGAGAACCGGCTCAAGAGGAGGAGTAATGATACGATCCTTGCTCCAATTTGTTGAATTGAACGCTGGATCGAAAATGCACGCGGAAACAAATTGTTCTAACAACGAAATTAAAAGGATGGAATTTCTGAACGTTTGAATCTAACCCCTCTAAGTGATTTAGGCGTGAATGGAATCCTAACCCCAAAGAGATGGTTGATGCAACAAATCAGAAACGCTGAATGACACACAAACGAGGATGATGAACTCGAATGATTCGTTGATAAAAAATTCATCTTGGAATAATCAAGAGGAATTCGAAACTCTCAAGAGAGGCAGAAAACTCATGAAAATTATCATTCATCAACCATCTTTGTCCATGACAATAAGGCCTTTATATAAGACTGAAATCTAAACCTAATCTGATAAGGAAATAAATTAAAACCCTAATCTAATAACTTCAAAAATAACTAACTAATAATAAAAGCCCATAAATCCAAAAATAACAAAGTCTTGATTTCGTGGGCTGCAACTAATTAAATTAAAATAGTACTCTTCATCCTAAAGCCCAATCACACGCAATTAAAGTAACGAAACATGGGCTGCCGGGCTCATCATCTCCAATGGGCTTCTTGGTCAATCCTTGAGTCCAAACTTCTTGAATTAATCCATGGAATCTTTCCTTGAACTTCTTAGCTCGAGCTCTTGTAACTGGCCCACTTAGAACACGAACCGGGACTTGAGTCAACAAACCTTGGACTCCATCATTCCCCCCTCTTGAAGAGGATTTGTCCTCAAATCCAAGGAGTCACCTACATCAAAATGACTCAAGTCAGTAATATTAAATGTAGCACTAACATTATACTCACCTGGTAAGTCCAATTTGTAAGCATTGTCATTAATGCGCTCCAACACTTGGAATGGTCCATCGCCTCGAGGTAGCAACTTTGAACGCCTTTACAATGGAAACCTCTCCTTGCGCATATGCAACCATCTCTTTGGGGTTAGGATTCCATTCACACCTAAATCACTTAGAGGAGTTAGATTCAAAGGTTCATAAATTCGATCATTTTAATTTCGTTGTTAGAACAATTCGTCTCCGCGTGCGTTTTCGATCCAGCGTTCAGTTCAACAATTGGAGCAAGGATCGTATCACTTGGAACAAAACAATAAATAAATTTCGGTCCTGGTTTTGGAACCGGTACCGAAATCGGACCAGATCGGACCATCAAACTATGAGTATAAACGTTCCGGGTCTAAAAGCGGGTCTACAACCGAAACCATAACCAGAATCGGAACCACTGTTTTAAAATTTAATGAGCGATTCCAGATCAATCCGATTAAAACTCACCCATTGACATCCCTAAGTACAGACAGAATTCCATTTCTCCCATATTCCTATGACTTCTTTTCTTATTTCCTCATTGCCTTATTCTTTTCTATCTCATCTCCAAACATATCTCATATTTCCTCCACACAATCTTCTCCTTCATTACAAAACATATTAAGCCTTCATATCATCTGCAAGATTATGTATATGGCTTGTTACCACTTCTTGCCTTTACCTCAACTCTCTTTCCTTCATGTTTCTCCACATTCATTCTCTTCTACTATTACCCCTAATATTGAACCAAAAAGGTATGCGCAAGCTTCCTTATTCCTTCAGTGGTGCAAGGCAATGCAGAAAGAACTTACTGCCCTACGGGACAATGGCACTTGGTCCATTATTTTCTTACTTTGTGGGATTGTTTAATTACTTTTCATGATTAGCATTTTAAAAAATTGAGTATTTGATGAATTAAATATATGAAAAGATAAATTTTATTTATCAATCATTTGTCTACTACAAGGGATTAGTGAAAGATTATGATTGTGAAACATAAATCTCTATTTGTTTGAAGAATGACTCAAATCCCATTAATATTGGTTTGATTAAAATTAATTGAGAGTAACCCAAAGAATTAAATAATCTCGGGTTTTAGGATATCTTCAAATGTTTAATCCTTAAGGTGGTGTTTAGTTTGATAGATGAGATAAATAAGATTGATAGGATAGAGTAGGATGTGATTATTTGGATTATTTAATCTTATATTTGATTGATTGATTATGGTATATGATTAATTGAAGGATTATGACTAGAATGTAGTTTAATATCAAAATTGTCCTTTTGATTTATTTTCCTTCAATTTGCAACCATATGAGAGCATAATAATATCTTTATTATTATTATTATTATTATTATTATTATTATTATTATTATTATTATTATTATTATTATTATTATTATTATTATTATTATTATTATTATTATTATTATTATTTTAATGAGGGTATTTCTTTAATATTGTATTAAGATTGGAGTGTGATTAAATAATCCATTAAAGTTTAGGGTGATTAATAATCATCCAATTGAGTGATAAAACTACGGATCGAGCAATCGATCACGGGTCAAATTAAGCAAACCAAACGCTTGATTAAGCATGATTATTTTATCTATCACCCATTGTCCCTCAAACCAAACACCCACTAAAAGTAAACATTGGATTAAGCTGAATTAATTTGATATATCCAACCTAATCATGTAAAGTAAATGTTGGGAAAAACTATGTTTAGCCCTCTCCCGAGGATCTATCTTGGATGTTTAATTCATCATACATTGATTATATACCTAGCATGCACCTATATAATTAATTGTAACACGTTGGGGTTTTCTCGTGTTTACCTTTGAATCTGTCGAGGCGGAATGGATCGAGACTCGTGCTTTGACCTTCTGGACTGTATCCCGGTTGCCCAATCTCCAACGTCGAGTGAGGACGATTTATGGAGAATGCTTCGGAAAAATCACCCTTTATCCTCTCTACACTTTTTCGAAAATTCTCTCACAAGAACAATGGGAGTCTCGAAAATTATGATGATGATTATTAATCATTGACCTAGATTTAATCTCTTACCTCATATTTATAATGCATTACCATAATCCTATATGAAAATTACCATAATCCCATATGGAAATTACCATAATCCTTTATGGAAATGATTATTACCATAATCCTATATGGAAAGGATCTATGCATATCCCATAAATATAATAATATCCTTATAGGATAAAGAGAATCAAATCCTTGCCTTGTAGAGCATAGGGGCGACGATTTTGCCTAGCTTACGGGCCTGGATGGGCCAGCCCAGGGATCAAATGCAATGAATAAAGATGTGCCTCAAATAAATTAATTATCTTATGTTCAGCCGAACATAAATTATTTATAAACATTTATTCATGCCACTAGAGAATAAATCTTGACTTACCCTTTATTACCAAGTTGAGTCGGGCTTGCACTTAGACATTCGAATCCCGTATTTAAGATATCGAGCGTCCATTAATTATTTATAGCATTCTCGATCGCTTAAAATAATTAATATCTTTAATTCCTTAAGTAGTACCACTCAACCTTATTATTGTACTTGAGCTAACTCAACCTGCAGGGTTTAGTACAATAAACCTTTTGAGCTCCTTAAGAGGACGTCATCATCCTAAACGGATACGGTGACTCGATACAGATAACTAGCATGACATACAAGCACCGCCACCACCAAGATGCGGAGAATATTGGGTTAGAACATATAACCCTCACCCATAACAAGTCAAAGTGATGGTCAGCAACTCATACTCATCTAATACCTTATCGAGGTTTAGATCATCGTAAGTCACCGAGATCTTGGTTCTTCACGACGGTCGATAGAAGAACACATCTCATCGTGATCCTTCAATCGTCGGTGACGTACAAAGATAGACAAGCAACCAAGTCAAGTCACTTCTTATCTATACGCGACTATACCAACAACTCGTCCTCAAGTTGTCTCATTTGTGAAACTTTTATATCTCATTAAGCTTGACCAATCATACGGACTTCGTGATCTTCTACACATCGTATCATCTAACTTATATATGAGATAAAGGGACACGGATATATGCAATCAAGTATTCAATTCGGATAGGAGATTGTAATAGTGGTAGCAGAAACATTGTATACAAGCTCAACCAAAGCGCTTTCAAGATACAATCCAACAATCTCCCACTTATACTAAAGCAAACTTTTAGTATACAATGTGTCTCTACTAGCTATTACAAACAAAACCATCAGTTTGCTTCTCCCACTTATACAAAAGTTTCATTTCTAAGTGGGTGCCATCAAGCGCAATTGAGTCCTCTAACGCCCCGGCGTAGACTTATTGCGAGACTTTAGAGGGTGCCATCTAGCGCAATTCAAGTCCTCTAACGTGCCCAACGTAGACTTTTGCGGTAGGCTTTAGTGAATGGATCCGCTAGGTTATCCGTCATATCAATCTTTGCATTCAAGACGTCCCTAAATCTAACGATTTCTCGTATGACATGGTACTTTCTCTCTATGTGTTTGGTTGCCTTGTGGATCCGTGGTTCCTTGAGTTTGCCATCGCACGAGTTATCACGAAGAAACTATGATACTCTTGGGCAAACCGGTACCACACCTAGATTCATGAGGTAGTTCATGAACCATCTGACCTCCTTGCTTGACCTCCGGCGGCTACAAAGTAGGCTTCCATGGTAGAGTCCGCAATGCATCATTGCTTTGCACTCCGCCAGATACTGCCACCTCCCAAGGTAAACACATAGTCCGAGGTAGACTTATTCTTATCACGGTCAGCTTGGAAATCCGAGTCTGAATAATCCAAAGGCATTAGACTATCTGCATAGTAAATTAGCCTATAATCTCAAGTCTTTTTAGGTACTTGAGTATATGCTTTCTTGCGATCAATAAACTTGTCGAGGTTAGGCGATATCTAGCTACTATGCTACCGCATAGCGGATATCGGGCCTCGTGCATAACATTGCGTACATGAGACTTCCTACGGCGGAAATATAAGGAACTTGTCTCATTTCCTCTATCTCCTTTGCGATCATAGGTGATCGCTCCTTAGATAAAGAAACGCCATGTACGAAAGGTAGCAATCCTTTCTTGGCGGTGCATACTAAAACAGTAATCACGGTATCAATGTAAGGCGCTGATATAAGCTCAACATTTTCTTCTTGCGATCTCGGTAAACCTTGATCCCAAGAATGTACGCTGCATCTCCTAAGTCTTTCATTTGAAACTAATCGGATAGCCAACTCTTTACGCCTCGATAATGACTTCACGTTGTTGCCAACTAGAAGAATGTCATCTACATAAAGTGCAAGAAATACCACATCACGTTGACATCTAACCGATACACACAACTCGCTAGGCAACTGGGTAAATCCATAGGACTTTACCCCTCGTCAGCGTAAGTTCCATGATCGGAGGCTCGCTTAAGTCCATAAATGGACTTCTTAAGCTTCCATACTAGATGCTCTTCACCCTTTACCACATAACCTTCGGGTTGTCGCATATAGATGTCTCTACCTTCCTCAAGGTAACCATTTCAAAAGCGGTTTTAACATCCATTTGCCAAACCTCTAGGTTCAAGTGGGCTATGGCGGAAGAATTACGATGGACTTGAGCATTGCTACAGCAAAAGGTCTCATCGAAATCGATGCCCTCAATGCAGTGTACCCTTTCACCACAAGCCCGGCTTTAAAAGCGAAACCTCTCCATCGGAATCTCTCCTTTGTATATCCACTTACTACCCACGGCTTCCTTGCCATCCGGTAGAGGTGTCTTTTCATATACATCCATAGCCGTTATGGACTCCATTTCTAAGTCCATAGCGGTGTGCCATGATCTTTCATCAATGTCTTGTATCGCCTCCTTGTATGTCCATGTGTCGATTATTGCCTGTTCGTTTCCTGGGACTAAATTCGAAGATTCTCCCACGAACATAAATCGCTCGGGTTGACGAACAACCCTCCCACTACGACGAGGTTCTCTACAGCACTATGGCAACGGTGGGTGCGAAACTTGTGGTTCTCTATCTTGCACAACTTTCGGGTAGGTACCACATGCGGTCGGTATCTCGGTGGAACTCGATCCACTTCAATTTCTTGAAGTATCGGTGTCGATCCTCCCACTAGACTCGACATCTCGCACCTTTGGCCTAATCGGTGGCGGAATCGATCATCTTCTAATTCTTGACGGATGATTTCAACTTTGGACTTATGATTCTTCATATAATCCTCTTCAAGAATCGGGCATTAGTCTAATGTGACCTTCCGATCCTTAGGACTATAGAATAAACCACCTTCGTTCCTCTAGGATATCCAATAAACGACCTTGCGTCGGATCTAGCCTCCAACTTGTCGCCTTCTTGTTCGGCCGACGCGTGTGGATCGCCCATATCCTTATGTGGCTTAAAGCGGGCTTCGCCCAAACCACAACTTCGAAGGGTCTTTTCAACCGACTTGGATGGTACTAGATTTAGCAAGTATGCATTGTTTCTAAGGCATACCCCGAGCGAAATAAGCAATGTTGCATAACTCATCATTGATCTAACCATTTCCAAAGAGTCGTATTTCTTCGCTCTGACACACCATTTTGCTGTGGTGTGCCCGGTGAAGTGCGCTGGGAGGTAATCTCATACTTCACTAGATAGTCCATGAACTCGTTACTGAGGTATTCGCCACCGCGATCAGACCGCAATGACTTGATACTCTTACCAAGCTTCGTCTCCACTTCCGCCTTAAACTCTTTGAATTTCTCAAAGCATTCAGACTTGCGGTGAAGCAGGTATACGTATCCGTACCTTGAGTGTCGTCAATGAAAGTGACAAAATACTCGTACCTCCACGAGCTTGTGTGGACATCGGTCCACACGGTCGAATGGACTAACTCTAACATTTCTTTGGCTCTATAACCCTTCGCTTTGAAGGGTGCGGTCGACATCTTACCTTCTATCTGAGATTCGCAGATCGGGAATGGAGTAGCGTGAGATTACCCAACGCCCATTCTTAGGCGGTCTTTGGATCCTATTTAGATTGATGTGACCTAATCTAAGATGCGAGAGAAATGTGGTGTCATCTTCTAAGAAAACTTTCTCTTTCTAGGGTTTGAAGAAGATGACATAGTTATAGGTATTATGTTTTGCGAAATAGTATAAAGCGAATTATATAAAGTGCCAACACGGATAACCGTCATTTCTTATGATAGAAACACCACTATCAAAATAACAGATTATCCATGAGTAAATAGTTTGAAAGCGAAACAAGGTTCCATAGAAAATCCGGCACATATAAAGCGTCTTTTAAAACTAAAGCATTCTCTCAAAACATAAAGTAACATCTCCGGCAACGGCCTCGACTTTCGCCGTGTTGCCCATGGAGATCGTTATCTCGCCATTACTCGACTCCCTTCTCCGGGAACCCACGCAGGTGTAACAAACATGATCGGTCGCACCGTGTCTACTACCCGAGAATGGGTAGAACAAGTTGCTAAACATGTTTCCGTTACTAAAGCAAGCGGCGTACCTTGAGCTTGAGCATAGGGCACTTAGCCTTCCAATGCCCGGTCTTACCGCGCTTGAAGCACTTGCCGCTTCTCATTTGGCTTCTTCAAACCTCCGTTGGCAGCCATGTTCTTGCTCCCATTACTCCCACTATTTCCTTGCCTCTACCACCTTTGGTGCCCTTTTTCGTTTTCCATTTTGCAACGGAAAATTTGGGCCTTAGATGTGCTAGCGAGCATGTGCTCCTTTGCCCATAACTCCTTCCGCAGACCACGAGATCATTGAGCAACCGACTAAGTGTATACTCGGTCTTGCTCATGATCGCATTCACGAAAATTCTCAAAAGACTTGGGCGGTGTATTGAGGATGATATCGACCTTGGCCGCCGTCAATACCTCCTCCCAACCGATCAAGACTATCCATGAGATGAGTCATGTGGGAGACATGTTCATGGACCGAACTTCCTTCTTCTATCTTACACGCCAAGATTTCTCTCATTGTGTGGGCGGATCGTCGATCCGATGCCCAAACTTACTCTCGAGACTTGACCAAATATCGATCGCGTCTACCATCGATCGATCTTTGCAATGCAAGCCTTTGGACATAGTAGTCATCATATAGCATTTAGCCATATTGTTTGACTTATTCCAAAGTCGCTTGACTTCGCATTGCTCATTAGTCGACACGTCGATGAGGCATCGGGTTTAGGAGTAGTGAGAACAAACATGTGTTCTTGATGATAAGAACATATTCCATGTTTCGCTTCCACTCGATAAAATTTGGACGGATAACGGTTTTGTGCGAGCATATTGATAATCGGTGTAAGAGACATATCGAAACGATAATGTAAACACATAAGCATACGATCGCACATAATTCGTAATAATAATATTGTAACCTTTTGATAAAACAATATTAATTGAAACCTCAATCGTCGAGGAATCCCACATACAAGCCACGCGTGTGGGCGTTTACATGAACCCCTCGACCGAGAATAAAATATACCTTTTAGTCGTTTAATTTCAATCCATGTCAACTTATCCTTATGACAAATGAAATTAACGATTGGACCTTACTAGACCACATCACTATCATAAGAAGGGACTTCGTGGGAAGTTGTACTTGAGGTGATGTCTAGCGGTGACCACATTTTAACAATGAAAATGAATTCTTAGAATTAGCATACTCACTAGGACCATACCGCTTCCAATTCAAATTCTTTTGTTATCTCATTTTATATCTATCTCTAGAGAACTTATGAAAATCGCATATGCAAGCCACGCGTGTGGACGTTTACACATGAAACTCCCACTTCTCAATAGATTTAAAATGTTTTATTTAGAAATCTCATCTAACAAACTTATGATAAACAGTGCAAGCAAGCCACGCGTGTGGACGTTTACTCACAGTGCGTATCACTTTGTTTAGAGATCAAAAAGTGGAGGTCTTGACATTTTAATTTAAAATTAATTTGTCGGTTTGCTTGCTTAGTCTTTTTGTTCAAAAGGTTTGTCCATGCAGATCACGTAATCCTAGCATGCTTTTCTATAGAACTCAACATGTAAAACATGCTCGCAGAATTCTAAAATATGCTTGAAAGCGATAAACCTAGCATGCTTACTATGCGCACTGATTACGAAAACACTTAAAGGTTTGTCAACGTAATTTAAACATACATAGCATGCTCTGCATAATTTAAACATCCACGACATGCAATGAACAATAAAAATAAAATAAAAGCGTTCATCGTGGCCCACTCGTGGAAGCGCACATTCTGCCTAATCTATTACATAGAATTGCAAAGTATAGATCTTTATAATCTTGACGGGCCTCGCGTGCAGGCACGGACCGGATTCAACGGGCCTCGCGTGCAGCACGCAGGTGGACTCGTCAAAGCGAGTTCGGGTGGAAAAGCGGATCGGGCTCGGCCCCATCGCGGCGGCGTCGCGGCGCCGTGCTGCGCCTGCGTGCCGTCGCCCGCCGCGCCGCGACCCGTTTTCCGTCGTCTCGATCTGGCGCTTTCGTCTTCGTTTTACATTTCTGAGATAAGATTTACGTAAAAATAAATCTAATCTAACCACGGATTTTCTCGTGGTGAAAACAAAATCCGACAAAAAAAACGAGCCACGATGAGCACAGATTCAACAATTAATATATTGCACGCGTAATAATCAAGCGTGAATTAATCCAGCAGAGCCGAGATCACGATCCCGGGCTCGATACCAGTGTTGGGAAAAACTATGTTTAGCCTCTCCGATGATCTATCTTGGATGTTTAATTCACCATACATTGATTATATAACTAGCATGCACCTATATAATTAATTGCAACACGTTGGGGTTTCTCGTGTTTACCTTTGAATCTGTCGGGCGGAATGGATCGAGACTCGTGATTGACCTTCGGATTGTATCCCGGTTGCCCAATCTCCAAGCGTCGAGTGAGGGCGATCTATGGAGAATGCTTGGAAAAATCACCCTTTGTCCTCTCTACACTTTTTGAAAATTCTCTCACAAGAACAATGGGAGTCTCGAAAATTATGATGATGATTATTAATCATTGACCTAGATTTAATCTCTTACCTCATATTTATAATGCATTACCATAATCCTATATGGAAATTACCATAATCCCATATGGAAATTACCATAATCCTTTATGGAAATGATTATTACCATAATCTATATGGAAAGGATCTATGCATATCCCATAAATATAATAATATCCTTATAGGATAAAGAGAATCAAATCCTTGCCTTATAGAGCATAGGGGCCGATTTTGCCTAGCTTACGGGCTGGATGGGCCAGCCCAGGATCAAATGCAAGGAATAAAGATGGGCCTCAAATAAATTAATTATCTTATGTTGACCCGAACATAAATTAATTTATAAACATTTATTCATGCCACTAGAGAATAAATGTTGACTTACCCTTTATTACCGAAGTTGAGTCGGGCTTGCACTTAGACATTACTGAATCCCGTATTTAAGATATCGAGCGTCCATTAATTATTTATAGCATTACATTGCTTAAAATAATTAATATCTTTAATTCCTTAAGTAGTACCACTCAACCTTATTATTGTACTTGAGCTAACTCAACTGCGGGGTTTAGTACAATAAATCTTTGAGCTCCTTAAGGGCGTCATCATCCTAAGCGGATACGGTGACTCGTCTGATAACTAGCATGACATACAAGCACCGCTACCACCCAAGATGCGGAGAATATTGGGTTAGAACATATAACCTCACCCATAACAAGTCAAAGTGATGGTGACAACTCATACTCATCTAATACCTTATCGAGGTTTAGATCATCGTAAGTCACCGAGATCTTGGTTCTTCACGACGGTCGATAGAAGAACACATCTCATCGTGATCCTTCAATACGTCGGTGACGTACTAGCATAGACAAGCAACCAAGTCAAGTCACTTATCTATACGCGACTATACCAACAACTCGTCCTCAAGTTGTCTCGGTTGTGAAACTTTTATATCTCATTAAGCTTGACCAATCATACGGACTTACGTGATCTTCTACACCTTGTATCATCTAACTTATATATGAGATAAAGGGACACGAGATATATGCAATCAAATATTGATTTCGGATAGGAGATTGTAATAGTGGTAACAGGAAACATTGTATACAAGCTCAACCAAAACTGCTTTCAGTATACAAATCCAACAGTAAACACCCTTATCATGTAAAGTAAACACCCTTTATGGGAATACTGTTATTGGTTGCAAATGAATATTGAGCATTACAAGGCACATCTAGTTGCCAAGGGCTTCACACCACGGGTTGGGTAGATTACCTTGAAACTTTCTCTTGTAGCCTAGTTGGTTTCAATTAAGGTAATGCTTGCCTTGCCGCTATCCATAACTGTATGGTTCGTTTGGAAATTAATAATGTTATTCTCCATGGGCATATGGAGAGAAATTTATTTGAACTTGCCTCGAGGGTTGACAAGTTAGGAGAAATGTGACTCGGTTCTAAACAACTATGCAGGGCTACATAAGTCAGTGTATCACTTAAAACAGGCTTCAAGACTTGGTTTTGATGTGATTAGTATAAATGTCACAAAATTAATTTGTTTGATGTGATTAGTATAAAATTCAACAACTTTGAAATTCAATGAAATTACGAAATGAGTTTTGGGGCTGGATATAAATACAAAACGGTAATAAATATAAATAAACTTCAATAAACTCATCAGTGTATACTATACCCATATACATCTATTTATTTTTCCTAAATTTCTTCAATAACTCGTGTTAGGACCGATATATGATCCGAGGCTTTTCATCTACCGACAACAAGGAAGGCGAGGCAATAAGCTAAAAGAAAATAAAAATAAAATCGAAGAAGATGAAAATAACTTCAACAAATACTAGATGCTCGTCACCTTTACTCGATGGCGGAGCCGGAAAATATTTTCTAGGGGCCAATTAATAATAATTTTAAAGGTAATAAAATAATATTTTAAAATAATAATAATTTAAAAATATAATGAGTTTATTATAATCCTTTTAGAAATTTGATTGATAATATTAATTCACATATAAAACTTTATTATTTGCATATATCTTTTATTTTATCAATATAAAATAAATTATAGAAAAAGAAAAGAAATAACATTTTATCGACATAAAATAAATTATAGAAAAAAGAAAAATGAAAGAAAGATAAAGGAAAATAAGTATAGGAAAAGAAAAAGGAAAATATGTAGCTAAGAGGTATCGAACCACGATCTCCTAAATGAGAGATGAAAATCATAACCTATTAGACTATAATAGATTTAGTTATTAAATGTTAAATATCTATAGAAAGAGCACACATGTTTAGTTAAGAGTTAATTCACATATATAGTGTTATTATTTACATACTTATTTTTATTTTATCAACATAAAATAAATTATATAAGAAAGAAAAAAGAAAAAAGATCCCAAAATAAAGAGAAGAAATAGAATAGAGAGGGAAAAAAAAGCACAAACTAAAAAGAAAGAAACAGAAGATAAAAAAAAGGAAAGAAAGAAAAAGAGGAAAAAAAAGGAAGAGAGAAGATGAAAAAAAAGGGAAAGAAACGCCAAGAAAGAGAAAAAACATAAATAGAGAGAAAAAAAGAAGGAAAGAAAGAAAGAAAAAAAGAAGGGAAGAAGAAAGAAAGAGAAAAGGGAAGAGACGTCAAGAAAACAAAAGGAAAGAAGAAACTAAAAAAAAGGAAAGAATCGCGAAAGAACCTTTCAAATAAAGAAGAATTCATATCCATCAGACTACACCATCTCATTAAAATATTTTTACATATCAAATATATAGCTATTTTTTCAAAAAAGTTAGGGCCCAAAGGCCTCAGGCCCAACATGGCTCCGCCACTGCCTTTACTTATTGGATTACTAAAAGGACATTTTATTTTTATATATATTACGCAGTCAATGACTTGAAAATCAATCCAAAACCACAGAAATTAAGATCCACACCACGTTGACGTACGAGTTCATGCAAAACTGCCTAATTATTGAAGAAGAACAACATACCAATTGAGTGACCATAACGTTAGGCTCAATCCCACTATTTTTTCTTCCTCTTTCGCCTTTCCTTAACCCTCAAAACTCAATCCCTCTCCCTCCCAAAAATAAAAGTCAATTTCCTCAACTCCAGAACACGATATCGCCAACCAAAATCTTTAAATCCAAGCAAAAAAAAAAACTCGCTTTAATTAATCACAATCCTCTTCATATTCATTTCCTTTTCTTCGAAATTTCATCTTGCTACAACAATGAAGGCAAACTTAGTTCTTGATGGCCGGCGATTCATCGCGTCGTGCTTCTTCGTCATCGTCTTCCTCTGCATCATAGCCTCCATCAACGAAATCCGGCTCGAAAGCCTAGTAAAATTCGGAAAATGCGCCATTAATTCCTCACAAAGTCAAAGTTTGGAAGCACCATTAATTCCATCAACGAACGAGCACGGCGAGATCCGAGTCCTCCTCGGAATCCTCACCCTCCCCGACCACTACCACAAGCGCCACTTCCTCCGCCTCATCTACGGCACGCAGCCTGTCTCCGGGGCCCGCATCGACGTCAAATTCGTCTTCTGCAACCTCACCAAGGAGGATCAAAAAGTGCTCGTGGCGCTCGAGATCATGCGGTTCGACGACATCATCATCCTCGATTGCCATGAGAACATGAACAAGGGCAAGACCTACACCTACTTCTCGAGCCTACCAGACATGCTGCTCGACAACGCGACGACCCCACCTTACCACTACGTGATGAAAGGCGACGACGACGTCTATTTCAGGCTTCAAAACTTAGCGGATTCATTGACGCCGTTACCGCGGCGGGATTTGTATTACGGATACGTAATCCCCTGCCCTAGCATGGATCCCTTCGTGCACTACATGTCCGGGATGGGGTATCTGGTGTCGTGGGATATCGTGGAGTGGATTAGGGATTCGGATGTGCCGAAGAAGCATCTAGAAGGTCCGGAAGATAAGGTGTTCGGGGATTGGATGCGCGAGGGGCGGCGCGGGAGGAATAGGCACAACGCGAAATGGTCGATGTACAACTACCCGGAGCCGCCGACGAGGTGCACGCACGACCTGTGGCCTGACACGGTGGCTGTACACCTGCTCAAGACGCAGGAGAAGTGGATTCGGACCTTGAATTATTTTAATGTCACTCGGGATTTGAAACCCTCTAAACTTTATCAAATAGAATGATATGGGTAAATCTTGTTGTCTTGTGTAATTTTACTTTTTCTTTTTGTTATCGGGCGATTATTCATTCTTTCTTGATCGAATGCAAAAAAAAATTCAAGTATGTTAAAAGAGGGGGTCAGAGTCATTTTTACCAACGCAAAGGTGGAAAGAGTTCTGGGCTGATATTCTAGGCATAGATTCCACTTTCACTGGGTAAGAAATAGATTAATTTCAATGTCGAAATAGTTTTATTTATTAATTCCACGAGAGGTACTTATATTAATTATTGGTTTCCCTTAGATCCAATAAAATTCATTAATAAATCAAATCTTTGCTTTTAGCCCTCAATATGTAATTGTTGAATAAATATCTTTATATGATTGTGAGGTGTAACAGTTCAACCAAGCGATAGAATTGAATTGAAATGCAATAAAAGAAATTAAGGGGCTAATTATGTTTGGTTTCTCTAACTTTTAACCTTTTTTTCTAAGAATTGTCCCCAATTTATGTTTTCTAAAAAAAATATTTATTTTTCACATTTTTAAAAAAAAATGTTCCGTCTTTCTAAAAAATGTCTCCAATTAAAATATTCTCATAAAAAATCTTATCTTTCAGTGCTTTTCAGAAAGTGTTCCACGTCACACAATTCGATAAAAGGGATGATAAGTAACCTCAGCGAATTTTAGGTGGATTGCAAGTTAATTAAGTTGTGTCTATTTTTTTTCACTGCACACTCAAAACGAAATCGTTTTAACCTAAAAAAATGAAAAAAAACTTCTTCCAACAATCTTCCTCGTCCGCGACTAGCAGGTTCTTGTGGGACATTTTAAAATTCCATGACTGTTGCCGGTGTCGTGACAATCTCACTAGAGTTGGGGATGAGCATGTGATGCCGCTGCAGAAAGAATGTTAGGTGGATTTTTTTTGTTAAAATGACGTTGTTTAGAGGACGAGGTGAAAAAAACACCCAATTAACCTATAATCCATCTAAGAATCCGACGATGTGAATCATCATCATGTCCTCGAATTCTGTGATGCGAGATATTTTCTGAAAATGAGGAAAATATGGGTTTTTGTAGAAAATATAAGTTGAGGACATTTTTTGGAAATGAGAACATTTGTTGGAAAACACTAAAAGATGAGATTTTTTAATATATTGTAAAAATCTCTCTTAAAGTATAAATTACGAACTCATGAAATCGTTTGAATTCACCGTAAAAAAGTCTAAATTCTCTATTAAAGTGTGTGGATTCAAGAAAATATATAAAATTTCACCCCTCATGAGATTCAAACCCACGTGTTTGAATTCATCAAGCAAAGTGTTGAATTCATGAAGCAAAGTGTTGAAATCATCGTATATCTTCAAGAATCATGGGCTAAAAATAGTTCATATATTATACTTATATATATATATATATATATATATATGAGAAGGATCAAGTAGGAAATGATAATTTGGTAGTAAATGAGAATGAATCTGGGCCTTTGATTCGTTGGATCAATGGTTGAGATTTAATTTCGGTTGTGCTACAGTTTTGTGTTTTGTGTGCTATGCGGATTACTATGCAGCACTAGAACCCTTCTTGTGCTATGTTGCAATGAAAGATGTGCTAAACTAATATATTTAACATATGTGCTACGAAGAGATGAAATATGTGTTAAACTAACATGTGCAACATAGTAATTCTGATTATGCTACACAAATATGAAAGATGTGCTAGACTTACATATCTATTCCTATTTTCTACACTTATTTTCATTCTCACAGGAACCATCTCATATATATATATAGGGGATGATTATAAGAGGAACTAACTCTAGAATGAGAACTAGGAACCAATCTACACCCTCAATTACACAAAATCTAACAGTTGTGCATGCATAAAGTAGTTTAAATAGATTCTTTATGTTTCACGCATTAAATTAATGGTTCTGAAGTATTTTATGCGTATAAGGGCATAAATGTAATTATGGAATAGAAATTAACGCGTACGTGACGTATGATTCCGAAATTACCGCTATCTTTATTCCGTCTGATGATTTGAACCTACCAAAGAAGGTGAGAAATAGTACACGTCATGTCTTTTAATGCACATTATCAATAGTGTGTGGATTTATAATATTATATAATGTTTACGTACAATACTTTCCAATAACATATGCATGCCTTATTTAAAAGTTGTGCATGTGATCATGAAATGAATATAGTCTTCTGTTTTACCCAGGACCAATATGAAATGAATATAGTCTTAGTGTCTTTGTCGACTAACTTGCTATTGTTCTTGCATATGCCTTGTCCGTAAGATGTGCATGTAGATCTTCTATGTTGTGCATACAATACTCTGATACCATTATCAGAATAAGTTTTTATATATGTTTCATTATCAATATATATATAATGTAGTGATAAAAAGAAACGTATTGTGGATTTTAATAAGTTTTTTTCTGCATAATAATAGTCCACCATATGCATAATAAGAGATCACCATATGCACAATAATAAATTGTGTGTTAAATAATACACGTCATGTCTTTAGATTTGCACATTAACAATATAGTGTGGATTTATAATATTATATAATGTTTGCATGCAATACTTTCCACTAACATATGCATGGCTTATTTAAAAGTTGTGCATGTGATCATGAATTTCAGATATTCTATGTTGATCACTAACATATAACAGTTGATCACTAACATATACATGACTTATTTAAAAGATGTGCATGTAGATATTCTATGTTGTGCATACAATACTCTGATATCATTATCAGAATAAGTTTTTATATATGTTTCATTATCACTATATATATAATGTAGAAATAAAAAGAAACATATTTCAATTTTTAATAAGTTTATATCTGCATAAGAATAGTCCACCATATGCGTAATAAGATATCACCATATGCACAATAATAAATAGTGTGTTAAATAATACAGGTCATGTCTTTTGATTTGCACACTAACAATATAGTGTGGATTTATAATATTATATAATGTTTGCATGCAATACTTTCCACTAACATATGCATGTCTTATTTAAAAGTTGTGCATGTGATCATGGATTTGATTATAATTTTATTATTTGTTTTGATTAAGCTATGACATGATAAATGACAATGTTAAATCAATATAAAGAGATTACATGAAACATAAATAAATCGGGCTAAACATAAACTATGATGTTCGCAAAATACATAATATAAAAAAAAAATTAAAGGATACAAACCTCCGGTCGCCATTGATAAAAAAATAAAGGATACAAACGCTGTTGATAAACTAGAAGACGGTAATGATCAATGACTGATATGGAATAATTATGTATAGTAGTTAAAACAATTTAATGCTGTATACAATCTTTATGGATATGGAATCCCATAAGTATAGCATGTTTACGGTTATAGATGAATATATGACTAAAATATCCTTATTCTTACTATAATATATATTGAACGTGATGTACTACTATTTAATCTAAGCCGTATGATTAACATAAATTAACCAACGGTTCCTAGTTCCTAGTTCCTAATTTATTTGTGGTTCTCAATTGATCCATCCCATATATATATATATATATATATATATATATATATAGGAATGAGATCAAATACAAACTAATCTTAAAGTATAAAATAAGAACCATTTTCAGCCCTTGATTCGTGAAGATTTACGGTGAATTCATCATCTTACTTGATGAATTCAAACGCTGGGTTCGAATCTCATGAGGCTTAATTTTATTTTATGAATTGAGACGGTTATATGGCGAATTCAAAAGCTTTCATGATGAATTCAGGCAGTTTCAAGAGTTCGTAGTTTATAGGTTAAAGATGGTTTTACAATAACCACTCCATATATATATATATATATATAGAGAGAGAGAGAGAGAGTTTGGTTCAAATAAAACCATTCTTATCCTAAAACTAAGAACCAAATGAATTCGTTATGAAAGTTGATGAATCCGTTGAGAAAGTTAATGAATTCAAAATTGAATTTTTCACGGGTTCGAATCCCATGAGGCGAAAATTCTATTTTTGGATTCGATAATTTTCCAATGATTCATCAACTTTCACCGTGAATTCATCGGTTTTAGTTCTCACAATAAAATGGTTCTCATGTTAACCTCCCTCATATATATATATATATATAGTGGTTCATGTGAGAATAGAAATAAGTGTATGAAATAAGAATATATCACACCATACATCTTTCCAAATCAATAGTCCATATTAAATGTAATATATTAACTGATTTCTATTTTTTTATATAAATTCATATAAGGGTATAATAGGTAATATAGAATTAAAAATACATCATTATCTTTCACATTCCTTAACATTCGGTGCAACTGTTCATCTTTCAGAACTCATATCCCTTAATTGTAGGGGTTCGAAACATGCTTGTATATCTCCAGTTTCAAATCAATTATGTAGCATAAATAATGCATCACATGAAATTTTTTAAACATAGTGTTACATTTAAAACTCGCATGTTTGCCATATACATGGTATATATATGCTACAAAATTATGTTAAAAGTGCTATACAATAAGTCACTATAATGATATTTATGTGAGAATGAAAAAATATCAAATTAATTGATATATAATTATGCTAGGTATGCAAATAAAAAGTGCTACAAAAATAAAAATTATGCAACTCTACATAAACAATTTATATGCAAAATGACCTAGCATTTTACGAAATTTTAATATATGTGCAAAATTAATAAACTAAATATGCTACAAAAATGCTCCACCAGTACAATAAATACTGAAAAACACGTATGAATAAATATATAATTTTTTTACATGCGTATGTGCAAAATGAATACGCTAAAAATGCTACAAAAATATTCTACCAATAATAATCGAAAACACATATGAATCAATTTATAGATTTTAATACCTAAGTTTTTCATGGATTATGTAGCTTGAATCATAAATTAATTTAAATAGATTATGTATTGAAACTGGAATAATCTATCTAAAATAATAAGTTAAATGATAGATTATAAGAAATCCCAAAAGATAAGGATAAAACAGTGTATTACCTATATTTAAGGGGAAAAAAATTATTTTTTATAATATTAAATTACTGATCTAACATTGACAAAAAAATCTACGAAAAAAATTATGGCACACATATCTACTATTTGTAACAGAACGAAAAATAATCTTGTCCATTGATTTACTAAAATCAATGGCTTAGATTTATTCTTATTTTTTATAAAAAAAAATCATTCATACCTGATCCATCCTATATATATCCATAGGGGAGGATTAACGTGAGAACCATTTTTATCGTGAGAATTTGAGAACAAAAAAATGATGAATTCAATGAGAAAGTTGATGAATCCGTTGAAAAAATTACTGAATCCAAAAAAATTAAATCTTCACTCCTCATGGAATTCGAAACCTGGATGGAAATTTTAAATTTTTGGATTCAGTAACTTTCTCAGCGGATGCATTAACTTTTATAGCGAATTCATTTTGTTCATAATGGATTTTCATGATTCTCAATTCTCACGTTAAAAATAGTTCTTATTTGAACTTCTCTCTCGTTCTTTCTTTCTCTCTCTCTCTCTCTCTCTCTCTCTCTCTATATATATATATATATATATATGAGTGATGCAAATCAATCTTAAAGTATAAAAGAATCATTTGCAACCATTGATTCATGACGATCTATGGTGAATTCATCACCTTACTTGATTGATTCCAACGTCTGGGTTCGAATCCCATGAGGGCGAATTTTTATTTTTCTGAATTCAGACACTCACACGACGAATTCAAACGATTTCACGACGAATTCAGAAATTCGTAGTTTATAGGTTAAGAATAATTTTTACAATAACCACTCACTATATATAGGAATAAGATCAACTCCGTATATATGAAGTTGATCAAATGAGAACTTCAACTTTTTTTAGAACTATGAACTATATGGTTCATCCATTTTTTATAATCTAACGATTAATATTAATTATAAATAATTTATTATCCTCAAATTTTAATGGTAATCGTTTCAATCCTACAATCAAGGGATTTTATATATTCATTTACGATAACTGTTCCCACATGCATAATAACTACGATTAAATGCACAATAGATAAATTATATGAACATAATAATGAATTGAAATGTGATAGAATGCACAAGAACTACGATTTCATGAACAACATGAATTACACGAACAACGAAGAATTGAATGTAAAATATTTTTGGAATAAGAATCTCCAAATGGATTGCGAGAGATTTTTACGATTTGGCTCTCCAAATAGCCAAAATTTAGGATTTGACTATTTTTATTCTTGAATAATTATGAATAGTCTGATCTTATTCAATATAATGGTGATTATTAATTCTTAGTTCTCATTCAAGAGGTAATTTCATCTATAATTTTCGTTCCTTATAAGATTTGAACTCGAATGGTGCACAATACACTCATCCAACAAAGTGATGGATCACCGTAGATCTTCGCGATATGATAATGAGAATGCTTATATGGGTAAGAAATAAGAATATATTATATCCACACATCTAACCCATATCAATGATACAGATTGAAGAGAATTTAGTTAATGATTTTATAATTAATATTTTATATTTTATTTTATTAAATAATCCGAATAAAGATAATTTTGGTATAAAAAATTATTTTCTCCACCACTCCAGATGTAAATCTCTTCACTTTTCGATAATCTCGTCACTTACCGAAAAAGTATGAATATTATAATTTATTCAATATAATGTTGCACAAACTAGCAGTTGTATAACACATATTTAATAAATATGTGACACACATTACACATCACACATCATAATTTATTGTTGCATTACCTACACTTTCTGTAGCATATACAAACAATAGACATATTTAATAAATATATGGCAAAAATTACACTTCACGCTGCATATTATAGTTGTATGATAAATACTATGAATGTATTTTATCCGTGCAACAAAAAATATAATCTTTCTAAATTATAAATTATAATATAGATTATAACAAATCCTTAAAATCAAGGAAATAACCGTTTTTAACATAAAACAAAATTACTAATATAACTTTTAAATAAATCATGCGAAATTAAAGTATTACATGTATAGTAATATACCATAGCACAACATAAATTAATATTATTCATTGATTTACTAAAATCAATAGTTTAAATCTATTTTTATTTTTTGCAAATAATTCCATTCATACCGACCCATCATATATATATATATATATATATATATGTGTGTGTGTGTGTGTGTGTGTGTGTGTGTGTGTTGGTTATTGTGGGAATGCTATTATGTATAAGAAATAAGAATAAACCATAATCGTTAATTAATATGTAATCAACGTTCCAGATTTCATGTTTCATTTAAATAAGATTGATGACATCATCACTCATTTATTCGGCTAAAATTGGGTGAGGGTAAATCGACACAAAAAATATTCCCTCTTCAAATCTTTCACCTACAATAATATGACGCTTATTTTTGTTGCACAAATTGTGCATATGTAGCACATATAGTAATTAAAATTGTATCAGTGTGTTTCAAAAAACTTTAGTATTATTTTACGAAATATATTTGTAGCACACATAAACACGTTATGTAGCACAATCTTAATATTTACTTTGCATAATTTTATTGTTGCATATACTAACAAAATTAAACGATGAATTAACATTACATTACCGATGCAACGAAATCAATTGGCAAAGCAACGAAATTATATTATCAGTGCAACGAAATAAATACGATAAAAATATAAACATTTGAAAGAATAATAATTTAAGATATGAAATCCTACAAAAAAAATGAAAAAATAAAATCCCATAAAAATAATATTACTAATCTATCCTCTTAATTTTTTCTGTATATTAAAAACGTAGCACATCAAGTCATTAATACAACACATAAATATCTAATCTGGATTATTAATTATTATGATGAAGGGTTATGATTTATTCTTATTTCTCACCAAAATTTACATTCTCTCCAAATCCTATATATATATATATATATATACACACGCCACCTCTTGCACTTCACTGGCCAATAAATACGCATACTCAATGTGACGGTAGATATTAACTTAAGTCTTACACAGGATTCGTGACTAAAGTATTAAGGGATTTTTGACGAGGAGGTGAATAGTTTGTGGCTCATATTATTGATTCTAATATATTGTTTTAATATTTGAGTGACTTTTCGATTTAAAATTTATTGTATGTGAGGGGTAAATGGTCTTTGCATATAGGCCCTAACGGACGATCAGTTAAATAGTCCATTTGACTTAACTGCTTCCATCTAAAGAATAATAAATGAAAAAGAAAATTAACTCCTAAGGAAAATAAACAAAATCCCGCATCACGCTCAGGCTCTGGTACCCCCTCCTCCGCCGACAACCACCACCAGTGCTACCGCCGCTGTGATTCAGGTGAAAACACCTCCGCAATGTCTTACAGCGACACGGTCCCGCTCCATCCGAGCTCCCAATCGGACATCGACGAGATCGAGAACCTCATCCACTCTAACCCCTTACCCGTCCTCCCCGCTCGCCCCCCGTCTCCTCCACGCGCCTCCATCCCCGTTTCCTCCGCTCCACCACCTCATCCCACCTTCATCCCCTCAAATCTCCCCCCTCCGGCCGCCCCCAAACCAACTCCTGTCCCCTCCGTGTCTTCCACCGTTCCTAAACCCCCTGTTGCCCCGCCAATTGGATCCGCCAGCAGCAGCGGCGGAATCGCGTCGTCGGGGTTCGGTTCGCCCTCAAATACGCTGACGGAGCCTGTTTGGGATACCGTGAAGCGGGATTTTTCGAGGATCGTGAGCAATCTGAAGCTGGTTGTTTTCCCCAATCCGTACAGAGAGGATCCGGGGAAGGCATTGAGGGATTGGGATCTCTGGGGACCGTTTTTCTTCATTGTTTTCCTTGGCCTCACTCTCTCGTGGTCCGCTTCTGTTAAGAAGGTAAGCTTATAATGTTGCTTTCAGTTGGTTCTGTAGTGACCGATCAATTTATGCTCTATCTATCTAAGTGCCTTCTAATTAAACGAAAAAAGTATGCATCTCCAACATGAGAGTTTTGTAGATTGCGTTTCAAATGTTTGAGACTTTAGATCGGAGTGTGATACTACTCGTTGTTTATGGGCGATTTGTTGCAGATATAGATAGCATCAAAATAAAATAGGGCTTGTAGTGAAATTGGGACCTTATAACCTAGAGACATTTGTAAGAATTAACTTTACTTGTCAATCATCAATGTTTATAATCATCTTGATTACCTGATAAAAATTATGGCTGGAGATAGTTACTATTACTAAAGCTGGTACAAGATAAGCCTTATCCATGTCAGATAGGACTTGATTAGTGCTTATCTGTTCAAAATAGCCAAATATGTAGTAGGTTCCTCATTCCTGATGTTGTAGAAGGCAATAGCTTGATTCCGATATGCATTTATATGTATATATTTGTAATTTTTGCTACTATGGTTTAATGGAAGCAGAAAACGGACTTGCAGCAGTATGCTTTTGTTACTGAGTGCTTCCAGTTCATGTATGTGTTCATAAATCATATCTTTTCCTTTTGAATACTCTGAAAGAAGTTTTATGAGAATTCTATGCTCACTAGTCACTAATTGCTGCATGTTGTAGTGATATTCTATGAAGACAACTCATCCCTTTACTGCACATACACACATTCATATGTACATACATGTATAATATACTATCCTGGTTGCTTTCTACTAACTTTGGAAAGGGTTGAGTTGAGAAACTTAAAAGTCCCTGCCCGTTATATCAGTTTATCATCCAAATCATGTCAAGAACAAGATGGATCCAAGTTTGACTTTTACCGTTAGTTATTACTACATCTGAATCCTTCAACCAATTGTTGGATAGTGCACTAAGAAGAGTTGCTTGATCAACTGTAACATGGGTTTCTATGTGTGGTTTCTCGAAATATCTCCTGCCAGTAATCATGCATTATTGTAGGGGAAGTATGTTTGGGAGTTTGTGCTTTAAGTACTTGGCGCTTAGTTCGTTGCACGGTTGCAACTGATTGGAACTTCAGAAACTTCTTGGTCGGAAGGATTTGAGTAAATAACTATTGTTTTGCTAAATGGTTTTCAAATCTACCACCAACTCAAAGAGCACCATTGGCCTCTTTGAGATTCAATGCATACTTTCCTCCAGATAGTCAAACTCAATAGTAACTTTTTTCTTTCAGAATGTGGGATTTCTTTAATAATTGAAGATCTTTAAAATCTCGCAAAATACTCATCAACTACGACTGTGAGTCTCTTCCCTGCCTCCCTTGTTATCTCTTCTCTCCCCCTCTAAAATATATTATGCACTCTCGAGAAATTGCCACTGCCGCAATTCACCTTCTGGTTTCGGTTTTTGCTGAAAAAGAACTTAGATCCAACTTAAGTGAACTGTAGATTTCAAAATTAAATCACTCAACCTGTCATCATTATGAGATCTGGGACTGTCAAAGGAATGTACTATGTCAATCTTTCTTTCAATCACATCCTCAAGTCATCCAATGGAATAATTTTGTTAATTGAAGGCAACTTGTATTGGAATACTCCTGCAATTTCATATCTATTGTGATGGACACGGAAACCTGCAGGTCCTTCATTGAAATGTACCTCTTCTCTAGTAAGTGTACACTGGAAGAACGTTTTGGATTAGCACAGATATTCATTTCTGTGCTTACAGATATTTATGCCTTAGAGGCATAATCATGCAAGTCCCGTCACTCAAGTACTTAAATTCATATGCTGATTTTGTAAGCTACTTCCATCAGCATGCATATTTCAGACACAAGTCTTAAATTATGTTCCTAGGACCTATCATTTTGTAATCCATTTGAGTCACAACCCTGTTGGCTTATTATTGATGCTCGATCTTTTCGTAATCCATTTCAGTGACAACCCTGTTGGCTTATTGTTGATGATTACCTAAGAATGAGGCTGTAGTGAAGCTTAGAATATAGTGATACATGCCATTTTACTTGCATCCTGCATGAGATCGGTATTAAATATTACCGACTTAAATGGAAATGTTTGTGGTACTCTTTGCAATGGGCCTTGTGGATTTTGAGGTACTCTCTGGTTACTGTAGCAATGGTTTATACTTGTACAGGCTACATACATGAGGTTTAAAAGAAAAATAATTGTTTAGGCAATAGTTAGTCTGGACTCTGGAGGCCTATTTTAGAGCCATCAAAATTGGTTAAAACTGAGTTGACTGATATCAAGAGTAGGAATGGGTTTCCATGAAAATGAATTAATTCATGGGCTTAGGCTTCTTCTGCTGATGATAGACTTGTTTGTATTGGCCCTCTGTGGATTTATATCGATGTCTCACTGAAATGGGTTCATTTTATTGAACTCGTAGAAATGAGTTTCTCCTTGTTTTGATCCATGTAAGCAGTCATTCTGGTCTTACTGGGGAACCATGCAGATTGCAGACCGATGCATAGAATAGAAATATTGCCCCTTTTTTCCTTTTAAAAAAAAATTGTATAATATAATTT
This sequence comes from Salvia rosmarinus, assembly GCA_036937905.1. Taxonomy (NCBI): domain Eukaryota; kingdom Viridiplantae; phylum Streptophyta; class Magnoliopsida; order Lamiales; family Lamiaceae; genus Salvia; species Salvia rosmarinus. The sequence continues at coordinate 36,082,597 of CM072823.1, forward strand.
GGGAATACTTAATTGAAAGAAACAATAGAAGGAGACTTCCTTCAACAATTTCTAATTCTCGTATATATTTTTCTTACATTTTGAAAATCTTCATAATTCCAAAGCTTGTTATGGATTTATAGTGATTTGCATCTACACCAACCAACCTCCAACTCCCTTCTATTGGGGCAGTACATGCTACATCAATGACTTTTACAGCATTCCTTTATAAATAGTAAGAAGCCAGCTCATAATCGTATATTCCAACAGAACTGTTTAATAAGTAGCAAGTAAAAGTTGACTAACCCAAAGGAGCATACTAATAATGCTCTTTAGCTGCATTTGGCTCATTGCTGACTGCATGACAGAACGGAAAATTTCAATAATTCTCAGCTCATAATCGTATATTCCAACAGTAGTGTTTAGTAAGTAGCAAGTAAAAGTTGACCAACCAAAGGAGCACACTAATAATGCTCTTTAGCTGCATTTGGCTCATTGCTGATTGCATGAGAGAAGGATCTGATAATTCTCAACTTAGTACTTTATTGCATGGTTGACATTCTATATGCTAGATGAGTTGCAGTTTGTTGTTTTTGCCTTTAAGACCTTGTCATGCATTGTGCTAGTTCCTATTTACATATGCCATTGCAAGGATTATTTGAAAAGTTAAGTTTGGCTAAGCAATCCATATATGAAACTTGCAACCAGTTCACAAACTGTTGCTTTGTGGTGCCGGTCTCAAGCTGTTGCATTTTTTTGTTTTGCTTTTTGTTGGCTAGTCATATTTGCGTAGTCTAATTTTGCCTTGATTATCAAGTTATTATTTGTCTTTTAAAAGATAATAAAAAGCTCCAATTTCTATGATATAATTTCTTCCGATATAATTTTCCTTTTTTCTCATTGCTTTGAATTTTGAAATGAAGACTAATTTGTTTTGCCTTTTTCTAGTATCATAATGTGTATTAATTTATTTTCCTGTTATGCCATCCTTTTTCCATTGAATGTCATTTCTAACTTAAATTTCCATTTTCTTCAACATTCTATTTGTTTGATATTTTTACAAACAATTTCACTGGCCCCTATCCCAACCTATAAATAGTACAATGAGTCATAAATCATATAACGTCTCCCTATTAAATAGGTAGGCAAATAAGTAAATGCTATGTAGCTGCATTAAATACCAGCTTTTGTAGATTGAATTTGTGCTATTGTTAACTGCAGGTTAAATGGATGATGTATGAATTTCAGTTTCTTGTTCTGGCCTTTGTCTTGCTAGGCACTGTACTGCTTCTTGTGTAGAATATGGAATCAGTAATCAACTAAGGGGTGATTACTTTGGGTGATGGATTAGATTGACAATGCATGGGATTAAGTATTTAAAGGATTACATGATTAAACAAGCTCAAAACTAATCAGTCCATCAAAGTATGTGGTAGGTGTTAGCCTATATAATCTTTATCTGTTAAACCTAACACCCAAAGTAAACACCCCCTAAAAGGTTGGTACAAGTTGGGGAAAGGAAATAATTTTTCGGAAAGTTATGTTTGGCTAAGTTCTCCAAATATTGAACTTGAAAATAATTTGCAAATTTTCTTGCTTTGCTTGCTTATCTCAAGCAGATATGTTTTGACTAAAAATCTTCATTTGATTTCTTCTTGTTTTCCAGTCTGAAGTTTTTGCTGTTGCATTTGCACTTCTTGCCGCTGGTGCTATAATTCTGACCTTGAATGTGTTACTGCTGGTAATTCTCTCCCTCTCTCTCAGACACAAACATGCACGAACAAGGAGCAGCTAAATGCTATGAGCTGCAATCAGTTTTGTACTTTTAGCATGGCCCAGTTCCTGTTGCAATTAATGGACACAGCTATAACACACAAAATGCACGTATAAGTTCTCCTGGAGGAAGAAATGCTTTGCTCATTCTCATGAATCTTTTGTATGTGTTTTAGGGGGGTCACATCATCTTCTTTCAGAGCCTAAGCCTCCTCGGTTACTGTCTATTCCCCCTGGATGTGGGTGCCTTGATTTGCATGTTGAAGGACGACGTAATAATCAAAGTGGTGGTTGTCGTCGTCACATTGGCATGGAGCTCGTGGGCTGCATACCCGTTCATGAGCAGCGCTGTCGGACCCAGGAGAAAAGCCCTTGCACTTTATCCTGTCTTACTCATGTACGTATCAGTGGGCTTCCTCATCATCGCCATCGACTGATTCGACGATGCTGCCGTGCTGCTCATAGTGACACTTACATTTAACTGTATTGATTCCATTTGAAGTTTTGGCTCTTGTGGGGTTTCCTTCAGAATTGTTGTAAGTATTATTCTTTTTATGTTTTTGTTGGAATCATATGCTTATATTACATATATAATATGAATGAGTTCTTTTCTGTTGGTTCTATTTTTGAATGGTGGGATATGTTTGTGAATCTTGGTTACTTGGCTGTAACAGCGTGTTTATTGATTTAAGTATTTGTATTCGGAGAAGAGAAGGTGCATTTAGGTAGGCTATCTGGCTCAAACAGTAGGTTGTAAATGAGTTAAGCTGCTCCTAAGCTACTTGGATTTTGATTTGGTAAAAGTTCGTCCGAACTTGTTTGGTGAGTTTCGTTAGTTAAATGAGTTGAGCTTGAATTTGGCATGATTAGAATTTTTAGCTTGTCAGCAAGTTTATTAAGCTATCTTGAGAATATAAAATTATAAAATTATTAACTTTGTTTAACTAATTCTCTCATGCTTTAATTAGGAATATGTATGTTAAATATCTAATTAAATTTATTTGCTATAACAAAATATTATATTTTTTATTATAAGTAATTAATTTAGATTTTTTTAAATGGTATACTTTGACAGTTCGTTTAAACTTGATTAAGTTTGAATAAATTGTGAGTTTCGAAGTGTATATTAAATAAAGTTTGTGATAATTCAATAATAAATTAGTCAAAATCGGATTTAACACCATCAAGTGCGACTCTACTCAATGAAACACTTAGTTCAACACTGTATTTATTATAGACTACTGGGTTAAAATATAGTGTGTCCAAAAAGTACTACTTTTTCCGTCCTGTTGAACTTAGTTTATCTTTTTTTGATACGATTGTTCAAAAAAATAATATAAATTAGTTAAAGAGATAAGAAGTAATTAAAGAGATAAAAAATAGACACGATTTATACTTTTTGAAAAGATAATTATTTATTGAAAAATAAATAAGCCAAAGTTAATGGGACAACCCGAAAAGAAATACGGGTCAAATTCAATGAAACAAAAGGAGTGTATTATTTCGCCCTAGTGGTAAGTGGAAACTTTCTAACTCTAAAATGATGTGGACATTAAAAACTTATTTTGAAAAATAGTTGAAAACGAAAATATTATTCTCCGTCGAGTTACAAAATTGTATCAATAGATTGAGCGACCTGCATATATAAATATAAATTCCAAAACGTTTAGTTGAGAATCGAGAGAATTGTTTTAATGTGTTGGAAAAAATTATTTAATTATATAGACAAACATTTCTTTATTTCACGGTGCTTTTTGAGACATGTGTATCTTCATGTGTTTCAAGACGTGGTGTTCGTTATTGATGGTAGTTTTTTTTATTGAAAATGATTTTACAACAAGAAAAGAAGATCCACTAAGTATGTTGCTATCATTGATATAGATTGGGTCGATTACCATACATGAGATGTAAATCTACACAATAAGGAAATCTATTAATAAGAAAGTCCTTATACAAGTCAAAGATATTTTTCAACAAATAAATTATCGTTTGGGCTGCAAGAGAAGATCTAGGGCTTAAGACTATATATGAAGATCCATTTTCATTGAAAAAGGTGGGGAAAGACGTGCTTAATTGATCTCACGCAATATGTAGTGTTGTGAGTATTTGGGATCCTGCAAGGTGTCCTCCCAATGTGCTACCAATGATATTGTTCTTGGTACTTGTTCTAATAATTCTTCTAGCATAAAATGGATGTGAGGTAAACACTTTTGAAGTTCATTGTAAAGAGTTGTAATACTCTTGTTTATATTGGTTGTTTATTGAGGGATTAAGTGGTGCAGTGTGTACACGTCCAGGTTGTGTATGATTCATACATATCCAACATTTTCACCATGAGTGGAGATTTGGGAAGTTTTATAAACGTAGTAATATGTAAGTCCTCTCGTAACTTATCTTCAGGTAGTTAAGTGTTTCCTCTGCACGAAATCCCCAAATATAAGTGGTTCACCGGATTAGGAAACCAACTTCTTATGTTGTTTCATTGCTTTTTATTTTGTTCATACTTTTATGAATGTTCTCGCATGTAGCACATTATACAAGACACATCTCATCATTTATTCTACGAATCAATCATTTTTATATAGTGAAAATTACTTGTTATTGAAAAATCAAATAAAACTCTCTCATGCTCTCTCTCTCTCGTGTGTAATTTTATCAATGATACACACTATCGAGTTTAGCAAACTCATTATCTTCTCAGTATCGTTGGAAAACTAAAATTCCATAGTTAATTTTATGATAGGCATATATATGATCGATGGGATATGGCCCAACCACATGTGCCCACCGACAGCCCAAACGAGTGGGCTCGACATTAGTGTGACCACGTGGTTAAGCCCAAGCCCACCTTCAAACCCTAATCGCCCCAAACCCTAATCAGCGCCACCTGCACGCGAAGGCGGGCGTCCCACATGCGAAGGCTTGCAGCCCTATGGATGAGAGGAGCAGTCCTACACACGTAGGCCAAGAGTCCCTACATGGGAGGATCGAGTTCCATAGGGGCCATCATATATGTATAAATAGGAGTTAGATCGAAGGTAGAAGGGTTAGCAACTTCTTGAATACTAAGAGCTTCTAGCTATACTCACTGTAATCAAAACATAGTGAAAGTATTGAGGAATCACTCCTCTGTGGACGTAGATCTCATTAACCATCGAACCACGTAAAAGCCTTGGTGTTCGTTCGCTTTACATAAATCTCGCATATCTACATATATTAGATTTATCATTGGCGCCGTCTGTGGAACGCACGAACAAAAAAGCTTCGTTTTTCTACAACTTAATGGCGAGAACACGTGCAACCGCCGCCGATGTCGGTAAAGAACCACGCCGAGGACAACCGGTGGTCACTCGGTGCCGCGGAAGGAGATTGCGGGCGCCTGGCGGTCACACACACGAGGGCTACATGGAAAACGTTCCCATACACCTCGGGACCGCCCCAACGAAGGAAGATGCCGACTCAGCGAGGGACGAGCAGACGATTCGTTCGTCCCACGAGCCCTCGCCGAGCCGTGACCGATTCTCAACGCCAACCTCGCGATTCAAAACTTCTCAACCAGAGGACAAAAGGCGGGCGCTCAAGAGCCCCCGAATCGCTACCACGGGCACCCGAGGTCGTTCCTCCGAAGCGACCTGCTCACCTCGGCGTGATAGCCGAGAATGTGCACAGCACCCCGACGTCCGAAGCCGATCACCGCGGCTGAGCCGCCACCACCATTCACCCCCCGCTATTTGCGGAGCCGTTCTCCACCTCGTCATGCCGACCAGAGAGCCGAGCAAAACAGGAGAGAAGAAAGGCGGAGCAGAACTCCCCCTCGGAGAGACGATAGACGCCGTTATCGGTCTCCCACCCCTCCAAGGAGAGATGGCAATGATCTCTCGGGGTTCGACCGAAGCGGAAGAATCATCTCTCCTTTCTCCAGAGAGATTCTGGACACGCCCTTGTCCCAGCGGTATAGGGCACCCAACATCGCCGCCTACGATGGCCTTGGGGACCCTTTCGACTTCCTTTTCGCCTACACCACTAACATGGCGAATCAAGGAATGGAAGATTTCCATATGTGCAAGATCTTCCCCGAGTTGCTGATCTCCAACGCCCGACGCTGGTTCACCTCGCTCCGCCAAAATAGTATACACTGCTTCCAGGATCTCATGGATCAGTTTAAGTGCCGTTTCTATCAGAAAATGCCACCCCAGTAGCCTTCGTCCGACCTGCTCACAATCCGCCAAGGGCGGGACGAGACGATGTCAAACTTCGTTTCGAGGTTCATCAAGGAGTCTCTCAAAATCGATGAGAGCAACGATCTCTATATCATCAACGCGTTCAAGAACGGGATCCGACCGGCGCCGAACAAGGAGATCACCCGTGAGAGGTCGAGAGCGGCTAGTCACCTTTGAACTGGTAGACAACCGTCAAAGGAGACGAGTCGGATCGGAAGAAGAGGAGATCTCGACGACGGCGAAGGTGAGAAAAAGCCGGATGACCAAAGTCGAGGCGCCGATCGCAAGCGCCTTCGAGTAATCAAGAGAGAACACTTTGGAATCCGTGCTCGGACCTCGGCCAAACCACGGCGCAGGCGCCCCCGCCAAATCAAGGCGGAGATATTCGGGCTCCACGCCGAGCTCTTCCCAAAGCCCTCCTATGAAAGGAGGATCCAAGAAGAGGTCCACAGAGGGTATTGTGACTATCACCGGGGTATGGTCACGATACCGAGGATTCTGAGACACCGGGCTCGCAGATTGGCGAGCTTGTCGAGGAGGAGCCTCAAAAATACCTCGGCGGGCGGGCAGGAGCAAGAAGCGCGGGGAAAAATAACGGTGGCAACAACTACGGGCCGACCTTGACCACACCCAACCCGAAGATGACGAGGACGAAGGTCCCAACGCTATGGAGCAGGTTCATGCCATTACCGGGCTCCCTGTAGGAACGACGAGGTCGTCGTTAAAAAATGGAGCTCGGAGGTCGGCCCCGAGGAGCCGAAGAACAAGCGACTCCGGGCGGATGAGGACATCGTGTTCTCCAAAGACGACCCGGTGCCCAAAATCATGCCCCACCAAGACGCCATCACGATACAAGCCGTGGTGGGCAACAAGAAAGTCCACCGGGTCTACATTGACATCGGTGCCTCCGTCAGTATTATCTTCCAGAGCTGTCTGGATAAACATGAGGTCGGAGGAATTCAAATACATCCCGCTCCCTCCCAGTTGCGGAGCTTCACTCAGGAGGCGGTTCAACCCGAGGGCATCATTACCCTTCCGGTTACCGTAGGACGTGCTCCCAGGTCGGTCACCAAGGCCATTCAATTTTTCCTCGTCCGAGCTCCTTCTCCGTACAACATCATCCTGGGGAGAGACTGGCTCTATGCCACCAAGGCCGTCTGCTCGGTATACCACCTCACCATCAAGATACCCACCCCGGTGGGAGTGCTAAGCATCCAGGGTGACCAAACGGCAGCTAAAGAGTGCCTACGAGTCTCAACCCAAGATGTAGCCTTGCCCCAGGCATAGCAATTACAGAATCCTCAGAGGCTGCCACCTCGGGATGACCTGACCGAAGACCTCCAGCTATACGACGACGACCCCTCCAAAGTTGTCAAGGTCGGCGTCCAGGGCCCAACTGATATTCGGCAGAGTGTCATGCAGCTTCTGAGGGAATACAGGGACGTGTTCGAGTGGTCCCCACTCAACATAACCAGAGTGTCACCCGAGCTCATAACTCATCGCCTCAACATTGACCCGGCTACAAAACCAGTTCGGCAGAAGAAGAGAGTGTTTGCGGCAGAGCGCAACCAGGTCATAAGAGACGAAGTGACTCAACTCCAGAAGGCCAAGATCTTGTTCGAAGTCAAGTACCCGACTTGGATGGCTAATCCAGTCGTGGTTCGAAAGCCAGGAGGGGGATGGCGCATGTGTGTTGACTACACCGACCTCAACAAACACTGCCCGAAAGATTGCTACCCCCTCCTCGACATTAACAAGAAGGTGGAAGCTTTGGTGGGCCATGAGACGTTCGAACTTCCTAGATCTATACAAAGGTACCACCAAGTCCTAATGAGCCGGAGGGCGCCCCAAAGACAAAGATTCATCACCGACTTGGTGTCTTTGCATCTACCGGAAGATGCCTTGGCCTGAAAATCTTGGGGCTACCTATCAAAGAATGGTGGACTCCATATTCAAAGATCACATTGGGCGGATCGTCGAGGTTCACGGCGACATCGTGGTCAAGAGTCAAAAACGGAGAGCTGCGTCGACGACCTCGTAACTATCCTTGACTCGCCGGTCGGCCAACCTCAAGCTCAACCCCAAGTGTACATTCATGGTGAGGACGGAAAATTCACGGGATCTTTGGGTTTCTCAAGAAGGCTCAAGGCAAATCCCACTAAGGTGAAAGCTTGATGCTTGACATGCAGTGCGAACACCATCCGGAGATCCACAAACTCGGCTGGGTGTAGCCGCCTCACAGATTCTTATCTCGGCCGCCGAGAAGCGGCTTCCTTCTTCAAGATCTTGAGGAGAGCTCGGGACTTCGCTGGCGGGAGGAACACCAGTCGCCTTCACGTAGCCGAAAGAGTATCTCGCCGACCGCCCACCCCGACCGCCCGAAGAAGGCGAGCTCCTCTCTTTGTATGGCAGCCTCGGCGAGGCAATCAGTGTGATATTGGTCGGGATGAGGTCGGACAACAACTCCCATCTACTTCATCACCGAGCTCTCAAAGGACCGGAGACAAGGTATACCGGCCTCGAAAAGGTAGCACTGCCTTGTGACGCCATGCGACGCCCGACCCTACTTCCAAGCCCATTCCGTCCGGTACTAACCGACTTACCTTTGAGACAAGTCTTGTCAAAGCCGTAATCATCCGGACGTGTAGCAGTGGGCACTAGAGCTCGGCGAGCACGATATCTCGTACTCCCTGTGCCGGCCATAAAGGGCAAGCTCGCCGACTTCCCGGTGGAGGCCAAATTCACCGAGGTCGGCTCTACCGGTGAGTCGCCCAACGCCCACCCCCCCACGGAAGAATCCACCCTTAATCCGCTGATGATTTTTGGCGGATGTGACGTGGGCGGAGCCTCATGCAAAGCAGGCGTGAGCGCACATCCTCCTCCTCGGCCCAGACAAACAAGAGGTGACCTATGCACTCGGTTCACCTTCCGACTACAAACAACGAGGTGGAGTACGAGGCGTTAATCTCGGGACTCGCCGCTAAGGAATTGAAAGTGGACAAGATCCAGATCTTTGGAGATTCCCAGATCGTGGTGAACGGTGTTAGGCAAATACGAGGCCAAGGAGGACCGAATGAAGCAATTTGAGAAGGCTAAGGAGATCTTGACCTCATTCGTGTGCTTCAAGATTCATCGATCCCACGAGGGAAAGCGCTAGGCGATATCCTCGATAAGTTAGATGCTTCGTCAACAAATCCACCGGTGGAGAAGTTCCTCCGAAGCATCACGAGTCCCACATCGGCATCATCACAAGTAGAGCCAGACTGGATGTCTCCCATAAAGGCTACACGGAAGACGGCGACTACCTCAAGATCGGCTCGAAGCCAAAAAGATGGTGGCAAAATCCCGAAGTACCTCATACATGAGGGCTCTCTCTGGAAGTCTTACCTTCAACCCTCCCGAGGTGCCTCGGGCCGAAAAGCCGACTACGTGCTCAATGAGATTCACGGAGGATCTGCGGAAGCCACATCGGTCGCGAGCTCTATCAAAGAAGACGCGAGGTCGGGATATTCTTGGCCTACCTCATTCAAGATTCGACCGAGCTCGTCAAAAGTGCAGAAGTGCCACCACTCCACGATCAAGCTACCCGGACCGATCCGAGCGACTGCGAGCCCGTGGCCTTTCATGCCTTTGGGGAATCGACATCGTTGGTTCGTTTGACGAGCACCGTGTCGGCCGATACTTAGTCGTGGCGTAGATTACTTCACAAAATGGGTCGAGGTGAGCCACTTTCGAGCCTCACGGCGGGAAGATCCAGACGCCGTGTGGAAGAACATAGTCTGCCGCTTGGTATACCGCACATTCGATCTCGGACAACGGCACCCGGTTAAATCGACAAAATTTCAAGGATGGTGTGAGGAGCTCCGGATCGAGCAACGTTTCACCTCGGTCACACACCCGCAAGTGAATGGTCGACCGAGGTGACGAACCGCACGATTGTACAAGATTGAAGAAGAGGCTAGACCGAGCTAAGGGTGATTGGTGAAAATCTCCCCAAGTCCTTTGGTCCTCTGAGCGACACCTCGGACTTATGCGGAGAAACCCCTTCGGTTTGGTCACGGAACCGAGGCCGTCATACCGGCCGAGATCGGCGCCAAGCCCGCACACTCTTCACTTCGACCGGACCGGGAGCGAGGAAGACCTGCGTACAACCTTGATGCCCTCGAGGAGAACGCGAACTCGCCCATAAACGAAGCCAATCACAAGGGCTAGGTCGCGCGATACTACAACAAAGTGGTCAAAGCCTCCAGCACTCCAAGTACGCGACCTGTCCTACGGAATAATGAAACCAAGTGAGCCGGCGTCTTAACAAGCTAGATCCGAGGCATGGGAAGGTCCATACCGCATTCACGAGGACCTCGGTAAGGGGCTACAAGCTAGCTCACCTATCCGGTGCACTTATCCCCGAACACGGCATATCACTCATCTAAGGAGGTACTTTACATAGCTTCGATTTCAGATCAGCATCATGATTACTCCTCTTGTTGCTTTTGCCGAAGTGCGATGTTATTTACTTTTCAATAAAACACTTATTTTTTTTTCTGAATAAGTATTCCACTTCGCCTCGTTTTATACATATGTGAACATCTATTTGGATATACCACATTTTAACCTTCACAAGGGGACGCCCTTACGAAGATGAAAAACTCACTAAGTAGGGTACTCACTAAACGCGCGCACTCACAGATTACTCATTAAATTGAGCGTCAAGTGCAAGGCATACAGCAACTCATTAAATTGAGCGTCTACATGCAAGCATACGATCACTCATTAAGTTGAAGTATCTACATGCAAAAGACATCGGATCGGATCTCGTCAAATTATGCCCTTTATTTGGGAAGATATACATACATGTCTGATCTAAATACATTTACGACCAAAGCGAAGTCCTAAGCTATGTTTGTACCTCTCGAGGGAAAATATACACTTGAACGAGTCTAAATACATTTACGACTACATACAAAGTCCTAAGATATATACAAACTCATTCGGCTTCCGAGGTCCGCCTCATGGGACTCACTTGCCGCACCGATTCTGAACAAAATCTCCGGGTCGGCGATGAATACCCGGAACGAACTCGGTGCCCTCCACCTAATCAATGAGGTCGGCACCACCTCGGCCTGCTCCGGCGCACTCGAGCCGGCACAGATGGGTTCCAGGCCGAGGGGCATTCTACACCCGAGGTCACACTCGGCCCTCGAGCTGACGCCGAGCCAGGATCACGCCCGCCCCGACACCGCCGCCCTCCACGCCGACTGATGTCACAGGGTGCCTCACCGCCGAGGACCGCCTCTGGATGCTCCCTCTCATTTGGACCCATCGGTGGAGCACTTGGCGTGATCGGCGTAACCGCCTCTCTTGGGTTCTTCTATTATTGGACCGGTGGAGCCAGCTGAGACTCATTGCGGGTGGGGCATCGTCTTTCTGAGCGACCTCGTACATCCGCATGTACTTCATGATGGAGTCGAGGCAATCTTTAAACTTTTTTGTTAGGCCCTCCTCATCCCTCAAAGACCATGCCTACTGCCGGCCAAACTCTGAACTCGGTCGTCAGCTTATGATATGGTAGTTCCACCAGATCGATGGATTACCTTCTCATACTCTGCATGCTCTTCCGAGATCCGAGCTAGCTCCTCCGTTGTCAGCTCGAGCCGCTCCTCGCATTGTATCAGCCGACCTTGGATCACATCGGTAGATAAGTCCGCCCCCTGGACTTCGAGTTGTATGATTCTTAGCTTTAGCGCCTCGTTCTCAGCCAGGAGGCGGGCCACTTCTCGATCGGCCTCTTGCATCTTCTTCTTCAGGTCGGCGGATGATGCCGAGCTGACATCCATTCTCGTTAAAACTTGAGTCAGCTCGGACGATCGACTCCTCCAAAATAGCACCTCTTCGTCCTTCTCAGCCAAGACACCTTGGTCAACAATTCATGATTAAGTCCAAGGTATTGAGATGCGGAATGCTATAAATAAAGAGACAACACACGTTTCAGAAACTGATAAATTTTATTACTCAAAAAAAGCGGGAATGTTTACAAGGCTCAGGGTCCTATCGACCCCGGCAAATTAGCCTATTACATTAGGTCCACTGACCTCAGGCCCTATGCCGGGCTCACTGACCTCCACTTGCACTGGGCAATGGCCTCCGCCGTCGAAGGAAGGAGGCTGGGCCTAGAGCCTCGGAAGGGAAAGACCCAGCCCCGGCAATCACTCGGGCATAGTTCTTGTTCATCGTTTGGGGGGCGACCTCGACCCAGCCATGTTTGACTTTGTCGAAATCAGGCATCTGGGCCGCCAACCCCTCCAGGTGGTCCGACACCGCCTTCGTCCGGAATACGGTGGCGGTCGGAGATAAAGGAGGAGAAGGTCTCCGATTCGATGATTCTGCGGTGAAGGCCCTTAACATCGCCCTCGACCTCCAGCAGAAGCCTTCCTCTCCTCGACCATCTTCCTCTTCACCTCGATCGCCTCTCTCTCGCGACTCGCCGAGCTCGGCCGAGCCGTCTCCAAGGCCTATGCTTCTTCTTGAGGCGGTCTCGGCGGTCTCGGCGGCTTCTTGCAGCCTCGGCCGTGGCCTCTCGGCCGACGCCTTTGCCTGCAGTGGCGATGGCCTCGGCGGCCCACTCCCTCTCCGGCGCCTCATACCGGGGCGCGCCGGCAATATACCCGCAATGTGGTGCGGCTCCCCATCATCAAGTGACATCACGAAATTCAACATGGTGGGGAATGTATCACGAAGGAAGCATCAAGAAATATAGAAGAGACCTATACCTTGGGAAGGATATGGGAGGCTGGAAGTCGGTGCCTCGTACGGTATTCGGCATGCAGTGTCCGTCCTCGGCTGAGGTGCCGTCACCAACAAGCTGAAGTCGTCCACCACCTCGGGCGCCTTGCCCGCCTCCACCTCGGGCGCCTTGCCCGCCACCACCACGGACGCCTTGACCGACTCGGCCCGCCCGCCTTCTTTCTTGGCCGTGAGCTCGATGACTTTACGGGGGTCGCCTCGGCCGCATCCACCGCCTTCTTGCGGGAATCGAGCCACCGCAAAACAAGATAAGGAGTTGATGAGCACAAGAATACGAAAGTACACAAAAATAAGGATAGTGGGGTGCCTCACCCGATCCGACCAGAGCCGAGGAGCACCGGACCTATAAACGCTCAGTCCGACGTTGTTGGTCATCCTCGGCGAAATCAATGGATATTATCTCGCCAAGGTCGTTCGACATCTTCTCCATGGGGCCCGGGGCTTGATTTTCACATCCTTCGCCGCACCGAGGCCCCACTCATACATCGGATGCCCGCCATTTCGCGGGAAGAAGTACCAATTCGCGATGGGACACCGCCGAGGGCCGCTATCTTAAGCTTCCGTCGAGGAGGCGGTGTACACCCTCCTATGGCCTTAACGCTAAAAAGCGCATCAAGACCTCGAAGGACAACTCGCCCCAACGCCATGGCAGGGACAGACCCCTAGCCCCACCACCGACCTAATGGAATTCGAGGTCGGTTGACATATAGAATCTGAAAGTATTCTTGAAAGCTAAGGAAAATTGGGGCCAAAGAAAACCTAAGGCCGCCTATCGAGCTATCTACATACGATAATAAATCCTCCGGAGGGCCATCGCCTATCGTCCGGTCATGGCGAGCACCACCACGCCTCCTCCGAATACGGTATTCCTTTGTTATCTCAAAAGCTCCTCCAGCGTCAACCTCGACCTCGCCACGCCAACCCTAAGTCCGTCCCATACGGATGATACGGCGGGACCTAGCACAAAGTCTATGGACCTACCAAAGCGGTTATAGCACATATAGTCCTTTATATCTAAGGACGACGGCGTAACCCGAGGCAAAACCGAATTTTCGAGCGAAGGAGAAGATGAAGAATACATACTTACTTTTCGATGAGATGTTTGGCTCCTTCAACAAGTTCGAGAAAAAGTTGGAAAATTTTGAAAAGTATAATCTACGATGCAAAGTGTGGAAAAAGAAAGTGAGCGAGTTGTCTTATTTGGGCCTATTTATGGGGCAAGTGGCGCCTAAAACTGCCCGCGATTGGATGTGGAGTTTATGCACGACGCTGCGTTCGGCGCCCAACTGTCACCGACGCGTATGGCGATTATACGGTAAGAGCAGACCGCGATCGATCGTGTGATGATTACGTTGACCTCATACGGCTCGGACCTCGGACCTCGTCCGCTTCCACATCGAAGGTGGCGCCTCGGCTCGAACCTCGGCGTCGGCAGCGGACGCCGCCCTACAAGAACATCTCCATCCAGCTCCGATCTCGGCGTCCTCCGAGTCGGCGCGGCTAAGGCCACACCTCGGCATCCCCTGGAGGCGGTATCACTCGGGGCGGACCTCGGTATCATCCGGCATGATATCTCCATCGAGATCGCCTCGGTCGGACCTCGGCATCCTCCGGAAGAGCGGTGCCGCTCAGATCGGACCTCGGTGTAACTGTCATGCAGAGTCGCTATCCGGTCGGACTTGACATCCTTTGCGCACATCTTTGTCAAGCGACCGGCGACTCGGCTCGGTCCCCAACAAGCGGCGCATGCCCGAGCACGCCAAACCGTCTACCTCGGTTCGAATCAGCGAACCGATCAAATCCGACACCAAAGAGATCGAGAAACCTTCGAGAACGGCATCACCGAGCAACATCCTACCTCGACGCGCGTTCTTCACTTCACCTCGGCATGGCGTTCCTCGACTATTTGGGGGTTATGATAGGATATGGCCCAACCACATAGGCCCACCGAGGCCCAAACGAGTGGGCACGACATTTAATGCCCACGCGCGTTAAGCAAGGCCCAACCTTCAAACCCTAATCACCCCCAAACCCTAATCAGCGCCACCTTGCACGAAGGCGGGCGTCTCTACAGCGGAAGGCTAACGGCCCTATGGACAAGAGGAGCAGTCCCTACACACACGAGGCTAAGAGTCCCTACATGGGAGGATCGGTTCATTAGGGCCCTCATATATGTATAAATAGGAGTTAGATCGAAGGTGGAAGGGTTAGCAACTTCTTGAATACTAAGAGCTTCTAGCTATACTCACTGTAATCAAAATATAGTGAAAGTATTGAGGAATCACTCATCCGTGGACGTAGATCTCATTAACGATCGAACCACATAAAAGCCTTGGTGTTCTTTACTGCTTTACATAAATCTCGCATATCTACATATATTAGATTTATCAATGAAACAAGAGTTAAATTATGTGGTTGGTACATAAGAGTCGAAAGTCAGAACTGAGAGACGGATTTTAAATGAATGAATTTGAATTCACGTAGATTTAATTAAAATTTCATTTGTGAACATTGTATTTGGAGTGAATTAATTTACACAAAACACACATATAAATTAATAAATTTGCATTCTACGTTCTCGATTTTATTAGGGTTAACAAGAATGAAACTGCTTATCTCAAAAAAAAAAAAAACTGTTCACTTACTTAATATACGTGTTTCGATAAACACACGATTGAAAACACTTATTAGGACACGAATAAAGTATTTGTGTGTTATATATATGTATGCATGTGACTCTCGCTTTTGTTTGTTATTCTTGGTAGAGGTGGACGCCCCTCAGCGCAAGCTTGTAATACTTGTTTGGAATTGCGTGCAAGTCATTAAAAATTCAGATAAGAGCATAAATACTTCAGCCTGATTCTAATATCATCTATAACGATTTGATTTTCGGATTAACAGCTGACTTTACATGTTGGCGCCAACATGAGTATTTTCAGTGTACTTTGTTCTCATTGGATTTATCCAATAGATCAACACGAGTCTTCTCTCTTTTGTTTGTTATTCTTGGTGGAGGCTGGCACCGCTCAGGGCTAGCTTGCAATACTTGTTTGGAATTGTGTACAAGTCATTAAAAATAAAGATAAGAGCATAAATACACCAGTCTCGCTCTGATACCATCTATAACGACATAGCTTTTCGAATTGATAGTTGATCCTACAAAGCAATACCATCTATAAAGATTTAATTTTCGGATTGACAACTACCCCCACAAACCAACACAAGTCTTTGAAATGTGTTTTGTGAGGGGCGAGCTTGTAATACTTGTTTGGAATTGCGTGCAAGTCACTAAAAATTCAAATAATAGCATAAATAAGTCAGCCTGACTTTGATACCAACTATAACGACTTGGCTTTCAGATTGACGACTGACTACCCACAAACCATTACCATATGTAAAGACTTGACTTTCGGATTGATGACTAACCCCACGAACCAACACGAATCTTTTCAGTGTTTTTTATTCTCACTCACACACTCCATAGGAAAACTTCCCAAGAGGTCATACATCTCATTATTGCTCAAAGTCAAACACATTTAACTTTAGATTTTTAATGAGATGGACTCCAAAAAAAGAAATGCTTCTTGCTAGTATGAGCGCATCCATCAAATCCTTTAAGTTCTCTTCGAATATGAAGTCTCATACCTACATATTCTCGAAATATCTTTCATTTTGGTGTCTTTCAATTAATTCATATACCCTCCAATCTGAAACCTTAATTTGAGCCATTCCTTATCTATGCTTCTTGCATTGACGATCACTGCATTACGCTCCGTCTTCACACGTCTATTTTGTCAAATTATTGTTTTCACACCATTCGAGTCACTAATGCTCTCGTTTACCTTAATGGTTTCACTTACTATACACTCCTTGTAGTGTAAGTATATAGAAATCCAATTTCGAGTTCGAGATTTTTGAATAAATGATTTTCCTACAATTTGATTTAGTGATAGGGGGCTTTTACACAATAATTTATACTAAAATATCGATAATTTAATGATTTGATAAGGATTTTTATTATATATATATAAAGATTGGTTGGTGGGAGCTTAAGCCCCATCTCTTCCTAGATATATAAAGGCTAAATATGTCAAACATGTGAGTGACGATTGCTAGTGGTTCCAAGATATTTATAGTTAAAAATGTTATAACTAAACTATATCTAGAATATATATATATATATATATATATATATATATATATATATATATATATATATATATAGGAGAGTTAACGTAAAAACCATTTTTATTGTGCGACGTGAGAGCGAATATGCTATGAAAGTAAATGAATACATGAAAGTTAATGAATAAAAAAATAGAATTTTTGCCTCTCATGGGATTCGAACCGGTGAAAATTCGAATTTTTGGATTCATTAACTTCGCAGATCATTAACTTTCAAGATATTCATTTTTTTTGTTCTTGGATTACCGCGTTAAAATTGGTTCTTATTTGAACCAAACTCTCTCTCTCTATATATATATATATTTGCAGCGAAATATGTAACATAAATTTCCAACATAACTTTTTTTTTTCACTTGGAGGAAGGAAGGATGAGATAGTTCCAACATAACATAGCGAAACGTGAATCGCAATGAGAGAGTTTTCAATATAAGGATTGAATCCTATATTTTTCTCTTACACATATAAAGTCTTAATGTTTGGATGTTGCTGGAAAAACTTTTCGAATATACTTTTAGAACATGTTAACTAATTCTCTCCATATATATTTCCAGAACTGCTACTGAAAATATATCTTTTCGATGACAATATCCAAAGATAGGGACCCAATCCACTCAATTCACGTTTCGCTACTTCTATTTTTGAAAATAATTATGTGCTGTCATTTTTGGGGTTTGATGAGTCGAAATTCTTAAAATTCTGTAAGCATTCATACATCACTTTCACCATAAATACATGATTCAGTTAAAACATTTTGGCGTTTTTGTTCGTCTCATTTCATTGTTTCAAAATAATCAATTCCATGTTTCCAACTTCCTTCGCTATTGAGGTCGACTTAACAGGGGTGGAGAGGTAAACCAGCCCATCAAGATCAGTGCAATATCTGACATATAAATTTTAGGCATTTCAAATTGCTATCATTAAAATTGGATTATTTTAAGTTATAGTCCAAAATATGGTGATTTTTTAGCTTGAATTTACAAATTTTATAAATATGGTATGTAGTTATCTCTATTATTCCCAGTCAAAATTTTCTTTCGAATAAAACTGACGTGTATCGTTGAAAACTGATTTATGATGTTATTTTATATTTCTTTAATGATGTCAGATCATTTTTCGGCCTGTCGATGCGTATTTTGAAACCCACGAACCCTAGCTATTTTTATCTCAAATTTATCCTTAGAAAAGGATTGATTTCACTTCCTCTACCTTGTAACATTGAATTACAGATTCAATATTGAAATTAGTAAGAAATCTTCTCTTTCTCTTTAATTTTTGGGATGAATAATTTTTGCCTATTGATGTGTATGAATTGTGGGAATATGTTGATGAAATAATTCCTAATCTAGGGTTAGGGGGAATCAAATCGTGTATTGATGAATTGCATAACATCTTGAGCATATCTATCCGATTAAATGTGTTTTGCTTTCGATTAAAAGAATTGATCACTTGTTTAATTGTTTTGGATGTTGATTGAGGTCGAGATGTTATTTCAATATTGAATTTATGATTTTATAGGAGTGAATCTTACCGAAAATTAGTGAATTATTATCGGGATTGAATAATTGATTAATTTAATACATATCCGAGAGCGAGAGCTTAGGTTGGATTTTGATTAATAAAATCGTTTAATTCTTATTATGCGTGATTATATGTGATTGATTGATACAGGAGGAGAACCCAAGCCTTAGTCTTTAAATTGATCGAATTATTTGTGTTTACCCACGTGTTCGCATTGTCATCTTTACTTGTCTTGTTTTATGCTTTCGGAGTTCCGTGACAAAATCGCAATTATGTTAGTACGTAGAATTTCCTTTTATGCTTAGTATTTACACGAAATACAAGACCTACAAGTCTTCCCCGAGAGATACGAATTGGGTTAACCTTACCACACTACATATGCCTCATACTATTGCGAGAACCTAGAGGTGCAATTTAGGTTAAACACATACCATAAAGATATAATTTTCTCGTAAGTTTTCAAATATATAGAAACAAGTGATGTCAACATTAGATGTATTAGTGTAGTTAACGTAATGTAGTTTAGAAATTTGAAATTCTTACATTACTATCACATCATGCTTACAATGTCTTAACTAGTACTCTAATAAAACAATGTCTTAGAAAGTGAACCTTTCAAATATCCTTACTATTGAATTATTTGAAAGAATTTATATGATCTAAGGCAATAGTGAAAGAAAGCAATTCAACAAATAACAATTTTATTTTACTTTTTTTAATTATTTTGGATTTTGGATTGAGCTTAATATAACACATGGATAAAAGAAAAGTTTAAGGTTTGCATTGTCTAGAGCCGGTCTGACCTCTTCATAAATCATCCATGATTGGAAGTGATGGTCTTTTAGGGGTTGTATTGGTGTTTAAGGAGGGGTGATGAGAAGGAATACATCGAGTTAAACTAATTTTATTTTTTAAATAAGGCTGTACATTCTGAGGTTAGTAGATGTCGGATAAGCGATGGCGATTCGAGATCGATGTCGATGCTTTTGATCGATTCAAGTTCGAGAGTCTTATACTGAGTATATCAGTTAGCAATCCTACTAACTGGGAAAACAACAAATCAGTTGGACTGATACTAATGTGGATGCGGAATTGTGGTGGTTAAGTTTTACCTTTACTGAAAATTGATATTGATAAAATACTTAGTCAGATATAAGCTTAGTTAGTATCGAATTTCTTTTCAGTATCAAACTGATATTGACGAAGGATTTTAAACAGTATGCTGTGTGGAGTGTGTTGAGTAATGCTCAATTAAATAACATGAAATGTAAAGTACTGAAAGTAAATAACACATTTAGTTTTTAACGTGGTTCAGAGAGATCAGCTCATACGTCCACAGACTGATAACACAAACAATCTACTACTTGAGGTTAGATCTTGTTTACGGTTACAAGAGAAAACATAGACACAAACTTTAACATTTTCTGTATCATGCCTTGCTGGCGTACCTTCATACGCTTACAGGTCTAGGAAACCTCTGACTGTTTACGGGTGCGGTCGACCTAAACTTTCTTGCTTACAGGTGCAATAAAAACTAAGCTTTTAGCAATGAACACTTTGTTTCTTACTTGCCCAACTTCTACTTTAACTTTTGAGGGTTTGGTAGAGGGTGTTTCCAACTAAGGTTTGGTTGTCTGGCGATACCTCAAGGTTTTCTAGGCCTAAGATATTACAAGATTATGACCTAGATTAAGGGAGTGTATGTTGAAATCTTGAGCTGATAAATATATTTGAGCTATGAGGATTTACTGATAATACTGTGCAGCTCCCTTCTTCAAAAATCATTGTTTAGAAAATTCTTTGGATATGAACTACGGGTGCGTTGAATATTTGAATGCACAGCGTTTTTGGTAACATTCAAAGGTTGGGTTATTCGGGTATTTATAGGAGAGACGATAAATAATATCATTGGAGGAAACACCAATCACATCCATTTCATTTATCATTTGAATCATCGTACATCATTTTTTGTGTCTGTAACATCGTACATCTTAGCTCTACAACTTTGAGAAAAAGCTCTGACTTGTCGGGATTTTCTACAGATTTATTTTGACACGTTGAAGATCAAACAATCAAAGTTCAAATAATTTTGTATTTCTCCAGTTGAGTTGAGTTCGTGTTTCTTCAGTACGTTGACTCAAGTCGTATCAGTTGAGTCAACTTCGTATTTTATTAGCAAGCTGAACTCCGTCTTTTATCAGTATGATGACTCTTAGTCTTGAGTAGATATTTTAGATTTGATGTAGATAACCAGTAGTTTTGACTTCACTTCTGCTGGTATGACACTTAGTCGTTTCCTTGATTTCTTTGTGTTCAGTAGCGCTGAGTCTTCAGTCTTCAGAATTCAGTTTTCAGTCTTTAGTAGCGTTAGTACCGATACTTATATCAACATGACTAGCTTCAATACTTCTCTTGAACTTCTTCAGTATTGCATGTTCATACTAATAGTACTTCTCTTAGATCTGCTTGATGAGTCTAACATTGTTGTTAGGTCGGATCTGCCTTTCCTAGAAATCAATATAGATTGTTATAAGCTTCTAAGACTGAGCCTTGAACTTCGGTGCTAGTTTGGTAGGTGTGTTTGGTTTGTGCTTGTGCTGATACTGTGTACGTGTGTATTTATGTGAAGGTGTAAAGGAAGCTTTACTGTGTGAATGATGTTTGTAGTAGATTGGAACGAATATTGGTGCATAATTCATGGATAGAGGTGCTTTCAGTACATGCTTCATATGCTGAGAAATCTTATGTTGTAAGTGCCTCAGTTGAGTAACATGGAGCTGTTTGATAGGATCAACTCGTCTAAGTAATATTTACTTAGGCCCTTGGGTTTTCTCAATTTACCTTGTAACATTTTGTTCAGTTACTGAAACCTTCAGCTTCTCAATAGACTTAATAAACACGGTTTTATGCAACTTGGATTTACAATTCATAGTTAAACTCGGACCATACCTAATCCGGTTCTTATCGTGAACACCTCTAAAGCGATTAGATTGGTGGAGTTTCTTGAAGCTCCGTTGAGTGTTGATCGTCTCTTGTGGTGAAAGCGCACTCTGTTGAAGTGTCTTGAAGTTTAGGCCGGCTTCAATAAGTTCAGTCTTAAGCTACATGATCTCCATATCATCTTTGGGATCGTTCATCCTTGAGTTTTTGTATCATGCTGGCTTGATCAACATGTTCTTCCCTTAGTTTCTTGACTTAGCTTGGTGGGAGAATGGACTAATAACTTTTCTCGATGGTGAAGTTTCTCAATTAGTTTATTGTTTTTAGTCATTGCTCCTTTACACATCTTCATGACTGTTCTATAGTCAGTCATGATCTGTTTAATCTCATCCCACTTGACTGATGTGCTCTTAGAGTTTGACACAGACAACAGTTTGGGAGAGATTTTTTATAGAGATAAACGAAGTTACCTTAGGTTCGTCAAGGCCGTTATCTATTCCCATCATGCAACTGTCCATATTTTTGTTGATCTCTCTGACCATCAGATACTGAGTTTCATCCTCTGTACTGGAAGAGCTGCTTGAAGAACTTGAAGTAGTAGCATTCTCAACAACCATAGCTTTGCGCTCACTTAGCTTTTTATCATGCTTGGCCCTCGGTGTTTTTCTTTCTTTGTGGCTTAGTTCAGGGTAGTCGTGTATAAAGCGCCCGTTATTTGCACAGTTGAAGCACTCATCATCTTTATTCAGGTTTATTGGGGTTCTTGCTAGTCCGATCCTTTTTTGTTCTTTCTCCGTGGCTTCTATCGTGGTACCTCTTTCCATGGTACTTGTTGTACCTCTTGATGGATTTCCATTTTCTGAATTATTTAGCATTAATTATTCACCATTAGCGTATATTAGTCGATAAATTATCATTGTTGCACTCGTCTTTGTCTTTGGTTTGTCTTCTTTGGTTTACTCTTGTCGACTTTTGGAGCAATATCTTTGGACATGTTGACTTGAGCTTCTTCTTGGATGCATCGACTTTGGATGATTCTTTAGTACGTCGATGTCATAGTCGTCAACTTTCGGTCTTTGAGAAGAGTTTATCGGTTGACATCTTGTTGAAGCTCGCTTTCTTACGAAATGCTACGATATAGACTTTCCGGTTAGTAGCGTGGGGTGTCCATAGGACTTTCGAGTTGATTTTGTCTTTGAGTGTATTCTTCCTTGCAGGCGTAAATTTCATTGATGATAGTTGCGTGTCGAGTTCCATATCATTTATAGATTCTTCATTCTTTTGTTTGAAGTTGTCAAACTTCGACAAGCTATCGTCGGCTTGTTTTCTTTGATTTTATTCTGATCTTACACAAACGCTCTCTAGTGCATCTCACATCTCTTTTGTTGTCTCGTATTTCATTAGCTTCCCAATGTGTGAGTTAGGAACTATTCAGGAGATGATGTTTTTAGCTAGGTTATCAAACTCATCATGTTTTCTCTCTTCGGATGTGAAGTCGGCTCAATTCTTAGGCTTGAACTTGTAAGTCAGGCGAACCTTGGTGATCTTTTCTTTGATGATGATTGGCTCGTGTGATGGATCTCCTTTGAGTGCGTCTTGGTGTATATGGATACACAAGTTAGGCAAATTTTAAATACTTTTCATATTATGCATCTATATTGATAGTTTTTCTTTGAAACATATAGACATAAAAAATTGGATCCCTAATAAGTGATCGACAATATATTACCTTAGCGATGCGATCGTGAGGAGGTTTTGGGATCTAATCAAAATACTAATTTAAGTAGAATTTTTCCAATAGGAAGTAAGATGATTTGGGGGAAGAGCGAGAGGAGATGGTGGAAGCATTTTTGCTTCCTCATTGTTAAAATTTGAAGTGGGCCCCATCAATAGCAAGGCCACGTTCGCGTTCATGCACCGGACGACCCTAGCTCACACAACACAGTCGTCTGCCTTGCACACACCATGTGCTACTAGGCATTGCTCCTGAGCATCGGTATTTTGCTTTTTTGCTTCTTCTTCTTCTTCTTCTTCTTCTTCTTCTTCTTCTTTCGAATTTGTTTTGTTTTCTTTTTTTTATTGTTTCTTTTTTAGTCTTAAAAATTGATTGTTTGATTTATTAATTATTTATTGAAATTATTGTAAGTTGTACCAATTTTAATTTATGTTGCATGTTGTAGCAATTTTCCTTGCAATAAAAGTTTGTGTTGTCTTTATCAATTTTTAGCACAATATTTAAATTTTTTAATTGTAAAATATTATTTAAAAGTATTAATTTTTTGACATAAAAGTAAATTTTATTCAAGTTAAATAGAAACACAAAATTAAAAATAATATAAATATGTAAATATAAAATATGTAAAAGTAATTAGTGTTTTACTCCCCTATCCACAAAATATGTTCATTTAATTCCGTTTTGGTATGTCCAAAAAAAAAACTTCCACTTTCCTTTTTTTGAAAACATCAACTCCATAATTTTAACCCTAAATCTACATACTTGTTTTTTACTCTTACTATCCATTAATATATTCATTTATTATCTATATGACTCATCTTTTAATCCTACTACCTATTAATCTATTTATTTATTATAATTTCATTAAAACTTGTACCATCAAAATCAATGAATATATATAGACGGAGAGAATAACTTTTATTTGAGACTATGTGACTGATTTTGTGCCTATCAATTAGACATCAATGTTAAGAAAGATTTTGGTAACAAATTATCATTAATATTTTTGTTTGGCTTTACTTTATTTATTTATATTTATTATTTTGTTGTTTCATATTTACTAGGATTGGGAGATTTTTTCTTCGCTGCCTGAAGTAAAGTGAATAGTAGCAAGTCAGAAAATTTTATAGAACATATACCATTTCTTTTACATGATAATATTTTATTAATATAAATAAAATTAATAAAATATTATGGGAGCCAAACTTATATGCCACTCATATCCATTTTTAAAATTTACTACAGCCTATACTCAATTCATTAAAGTAATATATTCTTCTGTAAAAAAGGAAGACGTGATGTGAATGGAGAATCTGATTCTTTAACAAATTAAAGTCTGCAAATTAAAGTCTGTGCAAATTAAAGTCTTTAACATGAATGCAGACTCGATTTTGCAGATTTTAGGTTGAGTGAGTTTGGCTCCCCTTCTTTACTACACCTTATACCACTCATATCCTCTCTCACTTTCTTTATACAAGTTTGGCTCCCTTCTGAGTTTTCAAAAATTTCGAAAGATAAGAATAGAGATTGAGCAGAATTTCCATTCCCATTCCCGTGAAGAACAACCCAGAATCAATAGTCGAGCCTGAATATTCACTTCCCGGAGGTAATTTTTTCAATATATACATGTTACTTGTTGTTTCCGGTCGACTAAGCTTCTCTCCGATCGAGGAAACTTTCTTTCTGGTCGACTGGAGAGAAGGCTTTGCTCGACCGGAGAAAAGCTTAGTTGACCAGAAACAAGAGTTACATGTATATAAACTGGAAAACATAAGCCTTTTCCTCTCTCCGGAGAGAAGCCTTTCTCGACCGGAGAGAGGAAAAGGCTTCTGTTTTCCAGTTTATATACATGTAAATTTTATGTTTTATTTGGATTTTCTAATAATTAGGTATTAATTGAATTTTCTAATTATTAGGGCCAAACGATATTTTGCTTATTCGAAGGAAGAAGTGACAATATGTCGGACTTACCGGTATGTTTTCAGGCATATTATTTTGAATAAATATAGTTATGCGATTTTTAATATGTTTACGGCGATTTTTGACTAGTTGCATTATTTTTTGTAAGATTATATTAATCATTTCAAAATTTTATACTTTGCGTGAAATAATTGTAACTAATATTGAAATAATTTCAAAAGTGTGTACTAAAATGCACGTATATGTGGAATATTTAAATATTGGATACATATTGTTTTGGCGCTAATGGCATATTTATTTTGGATAAATATTGGATAAATATGAATAAATATTGTTAAATGTGATTGGATATGAATAACTAAATATTTTGGTTATGTTTATGGCGTTAATGGCATGTATGTTTTTCATTTAATTAAATAAATTTTGGTTGATATTTTGGATAATGTGATTTATGATATGTTTAGGGCGTATATGTTTTAGATTTAATTAAATATTTTGGATAATATGATTGGATATGAGTAATGTGTTTGTAATAAAAGGTACTGATAAATTTACATATTATGTAATTAAATTCAAAGCTTGTTTATCTCCTTTAACTTCGAAGTTATTAATAAAACAATAAACAAGCTCAATTTTTGTTAATTTATAAATTTAATAATCTCATTATATAACAATTTTGATCATTTAAAATAATAATAAAAAAATATTAATATTAACTAAAAATCAACGATATTAGTAAATAATGAGGGACACATCCATCCTCATAATTACAAATATTTAAACAAATCGAGCTAATAGTGTGGATCCTTGTCGGATAGATAATTTATATTATACTAGTGTTATACCTGTGTGATGCATAGTATAAATAATTGTAGAAATTTTTATATTTATAGAGTTAATCACTAAGCTAATTACCAATACATAGAATAATATCGAGAGAGAAATTAAAATTAATTATACTAAATACTATATTAAAGTTTATCACATCATAAGTTGATTAATCAACTATGATTTAATCAATCCGAACGTCATAGATTACTAGTATTCATCTCCTTGTAAGGGTAAGTGGCTATGTTACAAATTCAAATTCCTTCACCCCTAACTAAAAAAAATGAGTTAGTTTAGTTTAGTAAACTGATTACAAATTAAAAAATGATTTAGTTTATTACACAAATAATTGTGTAATTTAATTCAATCATACATTTGAATAGTCGACTAAGATAAATATTATATTTCATCAATCATAATTTATCTCTAGATGTTTATAAACAATTAAATATTTTTCATTATGCTTCTCAATTATGTTGTAGTGGATATGTAATAATTATTGTATTAATTTGTTGGTTTGTTGTACGTTGTGTAATATATGGCATTGATATAATTGTAGGTCGGTCCTGTTTTCTTGAGGCCTACTACGATAAATATTGTGACGGATGTGAAAACATATTATAGGACAAAAAAATTTAAGTATATTAAGAATTTGTTGCTAGATAAGGGAGGCCAAGAGTTGCTAAATATATTTAAGGGATGGTGCTTTGGTCATATGATAGATTGGAGTCCCGGGCCTAAGTCTAATTTATCTTTGCACCATATAGTCACTACAAGAATTTCGCTAATAGACCACGGGGAATGCCCATGGTCTATTTCAAAAATCAGCGTGGCCTACAAAGGTGTAGTCTATTACGTGCGGCTATAGACCACGCGGTTCCCGTGGTCTATTCGATTATAGACCACGGTAAAAACCGCGTGGTCTATAATGTTATAGACAACGGGCCACGAAGGTGAACCACGGCCTTTCCCGTCGTCTATGACATTATAGACCACGCGGTTTTCACCGTGGTCATAGCGAATAGATCATGCGCATTTTCCCGTGGTCTATAAGCGAATAATATATTTTTATTATTTATTTAATACCTGATTTCATAATTTTAATGCATGTTTACGCTAATTAAAAATAATAATTCAAAATAGATATAAAATATTTCTCATAATATTTATATCAAAATCAAGGTACACATTTCATAAGCATTCAAAGCGTTATATCAGGAAATTCCCAATCTACATGTATTTTCTAACTAGCTACAAGTATTTTCTAACTAGCTACTAAAATTTATCCAAAATATCCATTCACCATCTTCAACAACAAATATTTTCTAACTAGCTACTAAAATTCATCAAAAAAATCAACTTCACCATCTTCAAGCATTTCACCATCTTTGCTTCAACAACATCAATCATCTAACTTGATCTCATCTACATTATTAGAATAAGATGTAAAATTGTAAGAGATAAAATTTAGTACATAAAAATCATTATGTTCAACAAAAAGTATGAAACTTACCATCGTCAACCACCATAGAATCAGCAACTAACTCGGACCACTCTATAGGACTTCATCGATTTCTTTTTTCGAGTAAAAGCCGTTAGAAAACTATTAAAACAAAATAAACATTCTATTAGTAAAAAAGTAAAGAATTAGTATTTAGAAAATTATGGATTAAAATGCCACTTTATGATTACCATAGTAGGAATTGCAATGGTGTTATCCGAACCATAACCCTCAATAATATCTCTCATGTAGCGCATGACATAGAATCCACATTGCCTTCCATCAGGTTGTTCTTGACACTATGTGAAATGCATAATTAGAGTTATGTACATTTTGAGCGACAAAAATTTCATAATTAAGTGTTATGCCGAGTGTTTCATACCTTGACCATTTCCCACAAGATATTACATCTTCTCTCTTTCCTATGCTCATATTGAACATTTTAGGGCCCGCAAAACATATATATAGTGGATTATGATATAAAACACATACAATAAGTAAAACCTCAATATAAACAAACTTACGTTTCCATGATAGACTTATACTCCTCCACATGACCTTCGTCACTTAAAGGATCCATCACATATATGGTCTCAATATGAGGATCGATCACCAAAAGAATCGATACCAACTAAGAAGAATATATGTAATTAAGCTTCACAAAGTACAATGTATAATAGCATATTAACTACGTATATATCTATTATTTTCACATACCGACATTGCATGGCATCAAAACAAGTTGCTTAGCTCGTGTACCAATCAACCTTTTACCTATGATACTTGACTTGGTTGTCCGATCAACCTTTGGATTGTGTCGATTCCTCGACCTTCTCCAACACTTACAATCGAGGCTACACCCTTGGGTACTATGTACTAATACTCTAGAATCTATCATGCACTCAACCTTTAACATCACATAAGCGATGAATGCTTGCACCATTTGAAAAGAAACAAAAAAAAAACAAGGAACAAAGGATAGAAAGTAAGAGAAACTATCGGCGGGGTATAGGAAAGGCGGAAGAAGTTCTTAATCTTTTCTCAATCCAACTCTCTAAGGTAAATTCCTTGACTTTTGCAACGCTCTGTTGGTTTCATCTTTCATAATAATCTTAACATCTTGAGATCGTTTCTTATATTCAAGTTTTATAGAAGCAAAATGACATGATTCCTTAAGCTTCATGGCGAGAACAACACAATCCATTCACATAGCATGTTTCGACTCAAATTTCTCAATATCATAGTTCAAAAATAATTCTACAAGAAGACCACGACCAATATATATATATATATATATATACGAGAAGTCAATTGCATAAACAACAATACACCAAAACAAATGGGCGAATGTTTTCTGAATAAGAAATTTAGAAAGTTAGAGAACCTATTTCTTTTGAACCTAGTTGCGAGTCCTTGAATCATGCGGAAGGGTGTAGAGACGAGGCGGCGGGGTTGGACTAATCTGTTGAGGCTACAACCATGACTACATGCTGCCTGCCGGATGGGGCGGGCGGAGGCGAAGATGACGAGCAGCAGTTGTGATGGCGATTCTTTGGTTGAGGCATGCGATGATGTCCCTATCCCGTCGAGTAGAGGAAAAGGCAAGCGGCGTGGAGGTAGGCTGGCATCGGCGATGATTCACGTGAGAAGAGGCGGCGTCAACTCCGCTTGTCGTGGCTGTTGTGCGGCGAAGAAGGGAGGCGGTGCATGTCGAATCCCAGCGGCGGTGGTTGCCGTTTGGTGGCTGCGATCCGCTAGATCGGGCGAGATGGCGGCGGCGATAAGGCTTCGGTCGAATCAAATGACGGCGACGGCGCGGCGTTGTGGGAAGAACAACAAGTGGCGACCTTTCCTTGTTGTTGGTCGACAACGACTTTCGGCGGAAGGCGGAGAAGGCCCTATGCATGTAGTGCGAGCGGCGAGCGAGAGAGATGGGAGGAGACGGCGGCGATGATGGCGGTCGATGACCGACGACGGCTACGCGGAGCAGGCGCGATGGCGGCGCCTTCTCGAGAGGATGAGATAGTGTGGTACGTGCATGTGTGTTGATGAGAGTGATGAATGAGAGAGCTAAGAAAGGGATAGGCGAGGCGGTCGTGGGGATGATGCTCTCGTCGGCGGCGATGCTCAAGCGGGAATGGAGGCGTGACGTCGATTGAAAAGAAGGGTAGGTGTTCGATTGTGTGCGTGAGGAGAGAGGTGGGTGAAAAAAGAAAAGAAAAGGATGGGCTGGGTTCTATCTTAGGATGGGCTCAAATAAATGGGCCGAGAATTAAAGAAAATGAATATGGGCTAAAGACCACATGGCTAAGTGGCGAAGACCATGCGGCCTAAGCCCGTGGTATTTAGTCGGCGTAGATGTTGAGCGGCCGAAAAAAGCCGTGGTTAATAAAAGTTATGCGCTAATAGATCACCGCGGTAAGAAGGCACCGTGGTCTATCGTATGAAAAAATGCTAATAGACCACACGGTTCTCTGGCCGTGGTCTATAACCGTTTAAAAATATGGTTATAGACCACGCGTTTCACCACCCACGTTGTCTATGTCATAATAGACCACTTTACTAGTGTGCGTGGTCTATGACGTGTGGTCTATTAGCAAAATTCTTGTAGTGAGTCTCCCGTCAAATAGAACCTACTCAACCGGAAATGTGGTTTTTCATCAATGTAAGAAATATATGTTTTTCCATTAGAGATTATGCTCTAGTCACCGGCATGCAATTTGGGACATCATCATTTGACCCCACATTAGACTACGATTTGAGCAACGTTTAGTTATATAGAAGTTTTTGCCAGGGCACACAGATAACATTAGGTAATCTATTAGATAGATTTTGTAGTGGTAGTGTTAATGATGTAGATGTTAGTTTATATTTACATGTGGCCCACGTTATTCTCCTATATGGATTCGTATATTGGTTAATAGCTGATTGGGTTTGGGCATTGGTTGACGATCTGGATGCGTTTTGTCGATTTCCGTGGTGTCATACACTTACCAGATATTGAGACATTATACGACACATTATCAACCAAATGCTCAGTACCACTTTTACGGACTAGTCTGGTACTATATGTTTGGTCACTCGAGATGAGCCTCGACGTGGACGTCGAGTTCCGAGGAGGGATCCACAGTATGTTCAGGATCCTGATATTTCAGAACCTCCATCAGAGCAGCCCTCAGAGCCACATCAGTCGTCAGAGGGCCATCGCCGAGATACGGGAAAGCGTGTTCAGCATCCCACTTCTTCGTTATCGAGCAACGGTGATCACTATTTACGACGATGAGATCGACAATTTTTAGAGAATCTGGTCGAGATGACTTGTGACAGAGTAGTACAGAGGGTGGATGAACTACAAAGAAAGCATATGGAGGATATGGAAGAGCGTCTGACGACAAAGGTGAAGAGGTGGTTTGATGATATGTTGGACGTCATTCGTTGTTCCAGTTCACGACGCTCAGAGGCATATTCGCCCGGCCCTCGCCACACTCCTCATTCGGAGGCTCGACATTCTATTGATGTACCTGAAGGAGGGCCAACGGGCGGCGATGACTTGGGCGTGCTTCATGGTGAGCCATCTGGAATTTATGGTGAGTCATCTCAGATTCCAACTCGACATTCTATGCACGAGCTTGGAAGCATGGCCATACTTGATACTCATCAGGACCCACCTCGTACTTTTGTACCCGAGCAACCGACCAATTATACCGCAGAGATTTTTTACATGTTAACCAGTATTGAGCATGTAAACATTTGACATCATAATACGTATTTAATATATTTGACATCTTTGATATATATTTAATATATGTTCTAATTCTGCTTTTTGATTTTTGATAGGGACAAGAGCTGGTATATGGACAACCGGACATAACCTCAGGGATGGCAATCTTGTGGTGACACCACGGGCCACCTTGACGGAGTCATCGACAACGTTTACCATCAACCGCTCTATCTTTCTCCTACATTCCTACCGATGAACCATGTATACTCTAGGAAAGAATCGTCGCTCGATATAAGGCCTATCTAGCTGCAAAACCCCCTCGGAGTGCGATTCTCATAAAGAGTCGCGGTGTACTACCACGGAAGTTTTTTTGTTGATATTGAAAATCCGAATACCAAATTTTCTACAGACGTAAGTACTTCTAATTTTATAAGTATTTTCAATCTTTAAGTGAGCTAATTTTATGGTCTTTCTTGTAGGTCGTTGATTTGTTCATGATGAGTTGTAGGCGAGACTCATTAGGAGCGATCACATCTTGGCGGTTTGACAAATTGAAAACACAATCATTTTGGGTTGTGATTTTTTGTAAGTATTAATATTTTATACAATGATTAAATCACTTTGTTCCTATACTAAGCTTTATTATTTTCATTTGTTTTCTCAATAGCAATCCTTAGCCACGGGGAATATAGTTCTGAGACCGAAGCGATTGAATAACTACATGCACGGTTCATACGATAGTTTTAATGATTGGAAAGTCCCGAAGGCATTATCGATATGGTTAAGGGATGCATGGGAGAATTGATAAGCGCATTTTACGTTTATTGTTGATATTTAAAGATGAGTTTAGATCATTTAATGTGCGTTTATGTATCGATTCTTAATGTTTCATCTATTTCTAGAAGATCTTGCTCTAGGGTGTTCCTTTGGCGTTTTATAGGTTTATATGTTGATAATCGAAGCAAGAAAGCGAAGACGAGCCAAAATGACGTTACGCGGTTCGGCTGACCAGCCTAGCGACCGCTAGGGTGGGCACACCAATGACGTCGAGAGGAGAGAGGCCGCGGTCGTGGCGCGAATGTACACGCCCAAAGCCGAGATAGCTTATACGATTTTCGCGGTCATGGCTAGCGATCGCTAGCCGAGCCATGAGCCAACCATATTGGCGAGGCGTCGCGGCGAAGATTGGCGGCGAGACATACCGCGATCGAGCTAGCGACCGCGAGGTGGTGGTCGCGGCGGCGCGATGAGAAATTGGGGTTTCCATCCTTATCTATAAATAGGGATCAACCCACTCGCGCCGCTTTCGGACTCTAGACGCCCCAGACACGTTTTCACGACTTTTCCTTAGTTTTTACAGATTTTAGTCTTTAATTTTCATCCCGTTTAGTTCTAGCTTTAATTTTCCGTTGTTCTAGTTTAGTTCTTCGTTGTTATCGATTCGGAACGTTTTGTCCGATCGTTTTCCGTTGTTTTCGTTCTTTCGTTTGGGATTGGATTCGAGACCAACCATTGTTCACCCAACGCTTCATCACGGGTTTTATATATTTATTTTCCGTTTTATGGTTAAATCGTATTTTATTCCGTTTATTATGCGGCTAGATTTCGTTCTAATCTAGGGTTTGCATGATTCGATCCTATATGTTGTGATTCTGTTATCGCTATTTACCTTCCGGCATTGATTCATGATTCTTGATGCTTATTTATATGTGTTAATTTCGATCAATCTTGATGCATATCTAGTTGTCGGTTAATTACGTAATTGTATTAATTGTCGATAGATCTTGAATGCATGATACGAATAAACGCTCGAGTCGTAGGCGAGATAGGATATTCGTAGGAAGCATATTCTTAGTGATCCTTTTGGAGTTACTTGTTTTCACCTAGAATGATAGGGAAAACTCGTAATCTCTGACCGCAATTATCGTGGCGAAGTTGTTGGTTATATATGTGATCTTCCATCTTGTGCGGATTAAAATTGGTTAATAGGGCAGGATAAACATCGTTGTGGATAGGATTAATGCATCCCTAGGGTTAGTCGTCCTTATCTGCTTTTAACATCCGAGTGTTTATTGCTTTATTTATATTTCGCATGGTTACATACGCTTTGGATTAAATTCAAGCCCTTAAACCTTTCACCCATTTTCTGTGCTTGAATAATGATGAATTATCATTGAGCTAGCTTCTTTGTTTTCGTATTACAATCCCTGTGGATACGATACTCGACTTACCTTCTATATACGCCTTTTACGTGTGAAAAAGGGAGCGATCAAGAATCCACTATGAGGCTGTGGAGAAACATGCATCAGGTGATTGTCTATGTTTATTTAGTTGTTTTAGATAAAAACCTGCACGAATGTACTAATTTGTTTAATCTAATTCTGATTTGTTATAGTTGATTGCTCCGATCCTTGTTGATGCACACTGCATTGTGGTTTGTGTCAGACTGCATGAGTGGGAGTGTGAGCTCTATGATCTCATGTACTATAGATTATCTCCAGAGGCACAACTGAGACGCGCATAGCAATTAGCTCCACTGACATGTTTGTTTCCCTACGTATTGCAATGTAGTAGATATTGGCACAACAATATGTTGGGCCTAACAGGGAGGACAAACGCATTGACATCGTTGGCCTCTCCACCTGAGCAACAATTCACCCAGAAAAATCCGATTGCTTCTGGTCCAATTCTTTGCATGTACGTAGAATGACTCATATCCGGATCACCAAGTATTGCATATGGGAATGGTCAGTGGGATCGTATAGAAAATATGTAGCTAATTGTATTTATGAGTTGTGTGATGACTCTTAGACCATATCTTGTAATTTGAAGTTTGAATTTTCTATTTCATTGAATGGAAATATATATTCGTATGACGACTATTAATAATAATAATATTATCGTATTAATAACAAATTCACTATATTATATTGTCGAACGACTAATAATAATAAGAGGTAATTGATTAGTCTATTTTCGAACACGAAAACATGCTAGTAGATAGGTAAGTCGAGTATCTATCCACATGGATTGTAACAAATTATAATAATAAATATAATATCTTCATATGAATAACAAATAATAATGATTATATTAATATTAATATTAATATTAATAATAATATTAATAATATAATAGCTTTTAAATAACTAATTATAATACTAATATCTTCATATCAATAACAAATAACAATGATTATAATAATAATAATAATAATAATAATAATAATAATATTATTATTATTATTATTAATATTATTATTAATAATATTAATAATGTCTTAACATGAATAAGTGCTTTCATTACAACGTCACTCGTCTCTTAACAAGTAAGGACACTTCCGACGCGTATGAGATTCATTACCACACAAGTTACATGTCCGTGGTGCACGACT
Source organism: Salvia rosmarinus (assembly GCA_036937905.1). Classification (NCBI taxonomy): domain Eukaryota; kingdom Viridiplantae; phylum Streptophyta; class Magnoliopsida; order Lamiales; family Lamiaceae; genus Salvia; species Salvia rosmarinus. The sequence goes on from CM072823.1 coordinate 36,117,112, forward strand.
TCTACTACTCGATCTCATTTCTGTTGGATGGCGATATCGACCACTTTGGGCGCCCACTGACGGACTATATTAGGAGGCATAAGCGTAATTCCAAAGAATATCTGAGGAGCAGTCCAACTAGGCGTGGATGAATAGGATTGATCCGATACGAGTATGCTTCGGTTAGCTTTACATAATGGTAGTACTCCCCCACAGAGTTAGATATATGGTGACCCTTATGACTAAAAAATTTATATAATCAATTATATGTAAGTAAAATAAATTTGATCCAAAAATTAATATAATTAAACTTAAATTGTACCATATAGTCAGCAATGACATGAGAACACGATATCATATCCATGTCTCACTCCAAACATGCACACGATTGCGTATTGAGATTCACTCGAATGTTTTACTTAGTGCTTGACTTTGAAAGTGGAGTCGATGAGGGCACTACATCGTGTCTGCGTGATATTTCCATTGATACCATGATCTTCGCTGTTGCTTGGGTCAATTCGCGCGTACCTACCTCTTGTCGCTTCATGTCTCTCATCGAACCATTTTCTATAATGTGACGGATTGCCTCAATCATTGAGAAAATTGGCAATCGTCTAGCCCACAATAATCGAGAATTGAATGATTCGCCAATGTTCGATGTCATAAAACTGTAGCGCCTAACGGGGCACTGTGATCTAGCCCACTTCTTCACTCCAACCTCCACCAACTTGGTATATGCACCACTACCATCGGGCTTGACGAGAGACTTTAACATAGCCATCGTTTTTTCAAAGTATGCATCTTGGTACGCATAAGCGGTTTTATGGAATAATTTTGCGGATGGTTGCCCAAAAGGGGTGATTTTTTCAGCAGATGGTAGTAGCATAATCCGTGTGCTACATCAGGGTAGACACACTTGACCGCATTAATTATACTGACATGGGCATCTGAAACTATCAACATCTCAGAATTTGATCCATAAGCAGTTTGTAGTCGAGACAGAAACCAAGTCCATGAGACATCATTCTCGATCGGACCAATTCCATAAGCTAATGGAAAAACTTGCTCATTGTCGTCCTTTGTCATAGCAATGAATAATTTGCCTTTATTGCGGCTCTTCAAGTGCGTATCGTCCACTACAATCACGGGTCGGAGGCATAATGTGTACGCCAATCTACATGAACCGAGCGCAACAAAGAGGTGACGAAACCGACCATCTGATCCAATATCGAAGTCAGTCATCGAACCGGGATTGCTCATCCGTAACATATGCAGATAACTCGGTAGTAGCTGAAATGATTCTTCATGTCCACCGTATTTCATCTCGATCGCCCTATTACGGGTTTGCATGTTGGATTTGTATACTGGAAGCAGTTTTGGTTGAGCTTGTAAACAATGTTTCCTGTTACCACTATTACAATCTCCTATCTGAATTGTTTACTTGATTGCATATGTATGTCCCTTTATCTCATATATAAGCTAGATCATACAGTGTGTTGTAGATCCAGAAGTCTGTATGATTGGTCAAGCTTAATGAGATATAAAAAGAATCACAGCTGAGACAACTTGAGGACGAGTTGTCGGTATAAAACTGCCGCATCGATAAGTGACTTGACTTGGTTGCTTGTCTATGCTTGATGCGTCTCGACGTATTGATGGATCACGATGAGATGAGTTCTTCTATCTCGACCGTTGTGAAGAACCTATATCTCGGTGACTTTACGTTGATCTAAATCTCGATAAGGTATTAGGTGAGTATGAGTTCTCGACCATCACTTTGACTTGTTATGGGTGAGGTTACATGAGATAACCCAAGATTCTCTGCATCTTGGGTGGTGGCAAGATCTTGTATGTCATGCTAGTTACCCGTGTCGAGTCACCGTATCCGTTTAGGATGATGGCGTCCCTTAAGGAGCTCAAAAGGTTTATTGTACTAAACCTGCGGTTGAGTTATCTCAAGTACAATAATAAGGTTGAGTGGTGCTTGCTAGGAATTAAAGTAATTAATTATTTTAAGCGATCGAGCATGTAAATAATTAATGGACGACGATATCTTAAATACGGGATTCGTTAAGTCTAAATCTGAGCTCGACTCAACTTCGAAAATAAAGGGTAAGTCGGCATTTATTCTCTAGTGGCATGAATAAATGTTTATGAATTAATTTATGTTCGGTGAACATAAGATAATTAATTTATTTGAGGCTCATCTTTATTCCTTGCATTTGATCACCGGGTGGCCCGTCCGGGCACGGAGCTATGAGAAAATCGTCCATCTCCTTAAGAGTCCCACTGGGACTCTGTTTTGATCCTCTCTATCTTAAGAGATATTATTATATTTATTAGATATGCAGAAATTCTATCTTGATAGGATTCAGGGTTGCATTATAAATATAAGGTGAGAGAAAATCAAACCTTAATCCTAATAGTGAAATTTTCGAAATCCATACTTCTCAAGCTTGGAATTTTCGAAAACTTTCAAGAAGGAAGGAGACGAATTTCTGCAGCACTCTCCATAGATTGTCCTCACTCGACATTGGAGTTTAGGCAATCGGGATACAGTTCAGAAGATCAAAGCACGAGTCTTGATCCAATCTTTGCCTGACAAATTCGCAGGTAAACACGAGAAAATACCAACGTGTTGCAATTAATTATATAGGTGCATGCTAGGAATATAATCAATGTATGGTGAATTAAACATCCAAGATAGATCCTTGGGAGAGGGTTAAATTCAGATTTCCCTACATCGCATTGCTACACTATATGTAACATGTACACCGTACTCTCGCTGCAATTCAGCCATAATGGACCTCGGCTTAATCACTTCACCGTCTTCGCGTATTTTTCATGATATGTGTGCTGCAATCACACGGGCATTCACCTTCCTTACTGCGATATTCACTAGGTTCTGTGCGCAAGTATGTATAGCATCAAACTTGCGGACAAATCAAAATCCACCATGCTGCGATGCACGTAGTAGAAAAGGACATTGATTATGATATCGACATTTGAATGTAATCCTCGAATTATCTGATCGATGAATAACAAATTCTACTCGACGTTCCAAATATCATAGCCCCACGGATATCTTCAGTTCATCCTTGCTGTCGAAGATGGAACCTTCGCTCACTCATCGAGTCCGGATCGAGTCAGAGAACGAGCAAATAGATTAAGCAAGCATTGTGAGGAATAACAGGAACTAGCTAGTTGCTCATCTCCTCTACTTCTTCTGGCTCTAGGCCTTCTATGTGCGATTGCGTGTTACTCTGCATAATCGTAGATAGAAGCTTCTCGAATCCACCATCTCGACGGATCCATCGTCAAACTCGCAAATGAGCCATAGCTCACCAAAGCAGACTTCGCAATCTTCTTCCTCTTCATCCGACTGCTTTCATCTTCTTCTTCTTCAACATAGTCTTCATCATTTGTCCTCGACAAGTGTATCACCCCCGGTTGCAACATATGTTGGGAAATGTAATTCCTCGATGGATCCATGTGTTGCGGCATATATTGAGGTGTATCGACATCAAACCAATCGATGATGCAAATTGTTGTGTGAGCGACTCATCGAACGATATGTGTTGGGAAGTGTAGTCATATGTTGACGAGGATGGTATCTCAAGCGAATGTCTATATAGTTCTTGCTCCGGTTGGGATGTGTCAGCATCGTAAGTTACATAGACCTCTGGTTGGGCATCATGAGCCAATCGAACAAGTTGATCATCATTACTCAAAATTAATTTGATAATTCTACCACTCCGAGATCTCGATAGATAATGCAGTTGATAAGTTGTACTCAACGAATTTGCACCCACAATTTGATTAATCATCTCTATGAACTCCCACATAATTACATTGTCGATTCGAACAAATGCTTGTGGTGATATCCGCCAATGTAACATAAAGAAAGGATCGATTGCCTCCATATCTAACAAGAATGTTCTTCCATTCCGACATCTATAACAACAACAAGATTACATTAGCACAAATATACAGTCTTAATATGATTTTTCTAATGTATTAAACAAATATTTATTTGATAAATAATAAAATAATTCCATGTAAATATATAAATTGATGTTAATTCATACTAGAATCACTATTATACGGTAATTAAGGAAAAGATTCAAATATGTCATTCAAATCCAACTTTAGAATTCTATAATCTTTTCTTAGTAATAATTATAGCATTTAGTTAGTTATATTTTCATCTAAGATACATAATTTAATTCTAGTAACATATTTCATTTAATTACATAAAATCAATACACTAATAAAAATAATTATGCAATTAAATTTAAATATAGAAATAATGTTGTCATTAATATTTCTAAGAAATGAAAAAAAATTCACAATTCATATATATTTGCAATATAAACTGTGTCTATATATTAATAAGCGCAATATATATATATGCTCATTTTAAAATCATTGCCTTATCCGTAATTTTTTTTATAATAAATTATTTTTATTAGTACCTTGTTTAAAAATTTATAACAAATCATAAATTAAAAGTACCCTAAGTAAAATAAAAAATGCAAACTAATATAATAGACAATTTACAATAGTTGATATAATTGTAAAATTTATAAATGGTGTATATATAAAAGTAAATAAACGCACATTTTATATAAAGAGGAATTGTCTCTAAAATTTATTTAAATAAATAAATACACTCAGGTTATCGGTTGATAGGATTTTATAGCAGGTTTATAAAATTCCTAGTTAATTTATAATTCCTAGCTAAAACCCAACGTTGGGTTTTAGTTTAATATATAATTCCTGGCTAAAACCCAACGTTGGGTTTCAGGTTTACAAAGTTACCGTTAGTGAGTGTTTCATTTATAATATAATAATATATTAATCATCTTTCACGCACAGTTCACATCAACATTTAAAAAAAAAAAATTAATACCATAAAATTATTATTGATATATTTTTTTATAAATTACATAAATAGAAAGAACGAATTGGTCTTTTATTTTATGTAATTTATAAATTCTTCAATGGTTGGTTTGATTCGTAAGAGCATTATACGAGCGAAAATTGTAATAAACAATGCAATCATACAAATACATATTCTATCTCAATTTATCACTATATAGAATATAAATTGAAACAAACAAAGTACTAAACAAGATAATTAACTATTAAATACACAAGAATTAAAATTAAAATTACCTCTGATGTTTAGGGTAATGTTTTCTCTCGCGTGATGTTTTTTCTCGCTTGAAAAAGATTGTATGTTTTCTCTCGTTTGAAAGAAAGAATTTGAGTTTCATTACCCTTATTTATATAGCATGTATGGAAATCAAATCAGGGCTTGTCACGGACGTCTGAAGTAGTTTTTTTTGTTGTTTTGTTATCGACAACGATATAAATTTATATTTTTGCATTTATTCATTTCAATATTTTGCAAAACTTGTAAATATTAATTTAAATTTATACATTCATTTAAAATTAATTTATAAAACAAAAAAATGTCTCTCCGGTCGATAGTTTGATGTCTCCGGTCGACCGAAAACATGAATTAATAATTATTATTAAATTAATTTGATATATCCTTGTTTCCGATCGAAAATTCGTTGATTCCGATCGACCATTTTGATGTTTCCGGTCGACCGGAGACATGAATTAATAATTAGTATTAAATTCATTTCATATATCCTTGTTTCCGGTCGAAAATTGGCTGATTCCGGTCGACCATTTTGATGTTTCTGGTCGAGACATGAATTAATTAAAATTGTTATTTTTATTTTCTCTTTCTCTGATTCCGGTCAACCGGAAATAAGGAATTATCGATTGAAATTTTTTATTTTTATGTGTTAATTAATTTTTTGATTCATTTATTTTTTATTTTAAAAAAGAAACATGATTCAATGATTTAATTATTATTTTTCTCATACTTTTGCTCTATATAAATTTTTTTCTCATAATTATCGAATAGACTGAATATAATTTCGCAATCATTTATGATTCACATGTTTGTTAACTGTTTCGTCAGTGGCATGTCACATTTCACACAGAAGACCAGGTGGAGACTCAGTAGATATATATTAAAAAAATCAAATGGATATATATTGTATCAACTTTCGAAAATGGTTATCGTCTGTACACACTTTTACAAAGTGTGTACTTGTATATATTTTCCAAATATTATTAGGTAAGTTTTAATGAAATTTCTCCTAGCAAGCCTGAGACTGAACCGGGGATGACCACCGCCAATTAATGCTTGCTTTTATGGTTATTAAATTTACGATTTAACTAATTTTCTTTAATATGTGAAAGATAAAGAAAAAATGATCCAAAATAGAGTAGTTCCGCGCGATTTACATATTTAACTGTAATCATCTTGACTTTCGCATCTAAATGTTACTATTATCTTTCAATTTTCGATTCTCAAAATTTTTCGGTTTGTCTTTTTTTCTCATAGTTTTATTTTCACAGCCCGCTTTTAGCAATCTTTTGCTGAGGAAGTGAAAAAAAAAATCATGATAAGCTCGACAATCTAAATCCGAATAAAAGTAATAATATAATTTCTTTGGAATTATTTTTTATGTCAATTAAAAACGATGTGGTTTAGTTTGATTCCATGCAATTTTTACGTCAATTAGAAAAAGTTCTAAACTTTTATAGTTTGATTCAGATGTTGTTTGGCTGAGCTTATAAGCTTTAAAAGCAAATTTATATGTTTCATTGAAAGTGTTTGGTAAAATAAACTCCTAAACAACTTATAACCTGTGAAAATAAAAGCCAACAACTTATAAGTTCGTAAAATAAGTTGGTCAACCCTAACTTATTTTTTCATAAACTTATAAGAAACATAAATTTACCAAAATAACCTTATGATAGTTAGTTATTCCTACACATACACTATCAACTTCACATCTCGTCAATTTTATCTCTAACTCATGATTCTTTCTCTGCAAACATAAGATCAATTATCCAAACACTTTAACAACTTATAAGACTTGAGACATTACATCTTATAATTTCTTGAAACATCTTATAAGTTTCTCTAAAATAAACTTAGCCAAACATCCCTCAGTTAAATTTTATAACTTACATTGATTCCATTCAATTAAAGATACTAGTATACTTTTCATCCATTTAAGTATTATTTATTAGAAATATCCATTTTTTTAAATTCATGAGAAATTGTGGTCCCACCTTCAGTGCACATTACATAAAATTTATATTCATATGTAATAACTTATAAACTATACATGATAAAAAAATCATACTTAAAAAGTCAAATATAATAAACTCAAACCTATAAAAAAATTATAATGATTCAAATTTATGATCTTCTAACAACAAAAACGCCGACCTTACCACTCAATGAAATATCCATTTCTACAAATGGGTAATGTAGTCAAACAACTGTTTTGACTACAATTCAATTTGATTGAAGGCTTTGTCTCTTTCTCGCAGGATTTTAATGCAACGAAAGTTTCTATCATTATCCTCTAAACTTAGTATTCAAAATTTGTTAGGTATATGTACGTTTTGTTTTTTTTCAAATTTCTAATTTTAAATAATCAATGTAAGTCGAGTGCCAATTAATGATAATCTCTCACAAATCTCCCTCCCTTTCTTGCACATTTTCTTTCGCAATTGCACTCTCGTGCATATGCATACATATGCTTCTTTAAAAAAAAATGAGATATTTTGATCAATAGTAAACAAGAGAAGAACATCAAATATCTTACTTGTACACGTTGCTGCGTATGTACGTACTTGTCTCTTTAAAAAGAGCATATATATTCTACTCCCTCCGTCCCACCCAAGATTATCAGATTCCATTTTAAATCGTCCCATCCAAGATAATTGTTTCATTTTTGGAAATAATTAACTCTTCAAAAGTTGTGGGTCCTACCTACTTTTTATCACTTTAACCACTTTATCTCTTTTCCTAAATAACCGCTAGAAAAGAAATGGAAATAGTCTTGGGCGGAGACGGAGGAGTATTAAATGAAAAAAAAAGTAAAAATACAAAGACCTGGGTTTGTATTAGAATATATGATATGATTAGTCTATATATGTTACATATATACTCTTACAGATTGAGTTATAATAAAACTTATTTTTAGTAAAACCTAAAAATTAATGCAGTTTATATATAAAGTTAATGAATTTTATATATAAAACTAATGCACCATTGAGTTTTGATAAAAGACAATATTATTCATCAATATTTCATAATGCAATAACTTTATACATAAAGTGCATTAACTTTGTAAATAAAGTGCATTAGTTTTTAGGTTTTACGAAAAATAGATTTTTATTTGAATTCTCCATATATATATATATATATATATATATATATATATATATATATATATATCCTTTAAAATCATACTAATATTTTTATAGGTGCGAATCATCAAACCTAATTTCTTAAGTGTGATTTATCTATCCTGAATGGTTTGCATGTGATTACACAAAAACATGAGATTTACTCAGTTCTCATTGAAAGTAGCTACTGCAGGTTCCCTATGAATTCAAAAAATAAAAATATACATGAAAAATATTTTTACCGTGAGAATAAAAAATTAATGAATTTGCTGTGAAAGTTGATGAATCTGCTTGAAAAATTATTGAATCCAAAAAAATAATTTTTTCGCTCCTCATGGGATTAGAACCTGAATGAGAATTCTGAATTTTTGGATTCAATTACTTTTCTCAACGAATATATTAACTTTATAATAAATTTTCGTGGTTCTTAATTCTCATTTTAAAATTAGTCATATCCCTTATATATATAAGAGATGGTTAACGTGAGAACCATTTTTATGGTGAGAACATAAGAACCTAAAATGATGAATTCATTGTGAAAATTGATGAATCCATTGGGAAAGTTCTTGAATAAAAAAATAGAATTTTAGTCTCTCATAGGATTCAAACCCGGGTGAAAATTTTTGAATTTTAGAATTCAATAACTTTCTCAATGGATTCATCAACTTTCATAGCAAATTCATTTGGTTCTTAGTTTTTAGGATAAAAGTGGTTCTCATTTGAACTTAACTCTATATATATATATATGATATAGATCACGTAAAAATGTAAGTATAGATAAGAAATAAAAAAAATTACAATGAACATATGAAATTTATACTAAATATATAAATTTATTGCACTACATTAAGTATACAACATTTTATATATTCAATATTATACAATAAATTTTAAATATAATTTTCTTAATTTTTATCAATATTTACATTCTTATATGCTACATTCCTTCCCTATCTTGCCGGGCCGCAGCCCCCACCCCCTTATAGACTTTCCGTAATAATAAACCAGTCCCTCACCAAATCTCCCTCCAAGATTCCTATATTAGAACAAGATTACATTTTTACATATTTCCTATTTCAAGATTTCAATAATTTCTCACTTTTCCTCTATAAATCCCTCAGAAATACATAGTATGTCTTCCCCATGATCATCTCCATCAGGAACCCCCTATATATGCATACACCTTCCTCTCTTTCTCTATCTAACATCTCTGTAAACGTCGGCGCAGAATCCGCTGGGTAGAAAATGAAGGAGGTGTGGACAACCATGGCATCCATGATGGGAGTGTGGGCCTTCGGACAGAGCCTCCTCCACACGGTGTTCCCGCCGGAGCTCCGGTTTGCCTCCCTGAAGTTCCTCCACCGTCTCTTCAGCTACTTCTCCTCCTACTGCTACTACGACATCACCGAGATCGACGGCGTCAACACCAACGAGCTCTACAACGCCGTCCAGCTCTACCTGAGCTCCTCCGCCTCCATCGCGGGCACCCGCCTCAGCCTGACCCGCGGCCTCAACTCCTCCTCCATAACCTTCGGCCTCTCCAACAACGACCGCCTCGTCGACTCCTTCAAGGGCGCCACTGTGGAATGGGAGCACGTCGTGACCCAGCGCCAGTCCCAGACGTTCTCCTGGCGCCCCCTCCCCGAGGAGAAGCGCGGCTTCACGCTCCGTGTCAGGAAAAAGAACAAACACCTGGTGCTGAACTCCTACCTCGACTTCATCATGGAGAAAGCCAACGAACTGCGTCGTAAGAATCAGGACCGCCTCCTCTACACCAACTCCCGCGGCGGCTCCTTGGACTCACGCGGCCATCCCTGGGAATCTGTCCCATTCAAGCACCCCAGCACCTTCGACACATTGGCCATGGATCCCGCCAAGAAGGCCGAAATCATGGCCGATCTATTGGATTTCGCGAATGGGGAATCGTTTTACCAGAAAACCGGAAGGGCTTGGAAGAGAGGCTATCTCCTCTACGGCCCGCCGGGAACCGGAAAATCCAGCATGATCGCCGCCATTGCTAATTTTCTCGGCTACGACATCTACGACCTTGAATTAACGGAGGTTAACACCAATTCCGAGCTGCGGAAGCTCCTGATGAAGACGAGTTCCAAATCGATTATTGTTATCGAGGACATCGACTGCTCGATTAATCTCACCAACAGGAACAAGGGCGCTGCCGCCAGGAAGAATAGCTACGATGTGGCGTCGCCGCCGGGGGCGAACGGCGGCGACGACGGCCCCAACACGATAACGCTCTCCGGTCTGCTGAATTTCACTGACGGGCTGTGGTCGTGCTGCGGCAGCGAGAGGATCTTCGTGTTCACGACGAATCACATCGAGAAGCTCGATCCGGCATTGCTGAGGAGCGGGAGAATGGACATGCACATCCACATGAGCTACTGCTCGCTTCCAGCGCTGAAGATTCTGCTGAAGAATTATTTGGGATACGGGGAGAGCGATCTGGAGAGGGAGGAGGTGGAGGAGTTCGCGGCGGTGATCGACGCGGCGGAGATGACGCCGGCGGATATCAGCGAGGTGCTGATTAAGAACCGCCGCAACAAGAGCAAGGCCGTCGGCGAGTTGCTCGACGCGCTCAAAATTAGGGCTGAGAAAGCTCGATTGAAAAAATTAGGGCTCAAAATGGAGGGGAATGTGGAAGACGAGGAGCAGGAGAAGAGGGCTTTGGACAGCCCCAAAGAGGGCCCTGAACAATTGCAAGAAAATTGCAATAAATGTTCTAATATTGCAGATGTGGATGATGATGGTAAAATGCACCAAATTTAATTAAGTATTTTAGCAATTGGTAAGAAAGGGTGAATTGTGAGACAAATTCGATTGCATTATTGTTTTTTTGCTGCTTATAATGAAATATTGATTTAGTTAGTACCAAAAATTCAATCTCTTTTCTGCTATATGTCCAAACAAATGCTTCATTTTGCATGTGGTTTGTTTTGCTAGTTTAGTTCACTTATGTTATGTCTTCCTGCCCTCTCACATGGTGTTGTGTCATGTGGTGTGGCGTCTATGTATTGGAATTTATTGCTCTTATCATCTTTTTCTTTTAACATTTTTCTGGAGTTGCACCTATAGGCACATGGGGTTGTACTTTCTTGCTTGGGGATATTTCGAATTTAATTAGATCTCAACATTTGTTGCAATTATTATGACAATGACATTGCTCTATCTCGAGGTTGGGGGAGTTTCGTTATTTTTAGTATCACCTCCTGCATTGACACCTTGAAAATTTATATAGGCGAGCTTGTGACATCTACATATATGTCCTTTTGATCTGGTCGCATTTATTAAATTAATCAAATGAAGGAACCATTTGAATAATTGTAGAATCGAGCGCCCAAGACTTTTGTCTAAATCATTGATGATGTTTGCACGTGAGACCCAGCTACGAATGTGAACCAATATCATATAGATTTTTGTCTTATCCTATTACAGATACCGATGATGTCTTAATTATTGACCAATTACGTACATGAGTAGACATTTTATCTTTGTATTAATATACAGAACAATAGTTCTTAGCGACCCTCAATCTTAATTTACATTGGGTATTGTTGCTACTTTGAAATAAATTAAAATATAATAAAGCAAAGTTCAAATGGATAATGCAGAGAGATTTGAAAAGAAAATGAAAAAGTGAGTGACAAACAATGAGGAAACAGCTCAACAATGTGAAGATTTTATGTTGGAACAAAGAAAGATATGAGGAGGAAAAGCAAGAGTCCTCTTATGAATTATGATGAGAAAAGTTGACGCTTTTCATTCATTTTTTTTTTTTAAAAAAATTTGATCGTGTCTTGATTTTATTACTGGGTTGGAAAAGCAGATTTTGCCTTTTCCATTTTAACCTAGAAACTAGATATATATATGAAGCCATTGAGATTGTCTGTGTGTGGCGCTTCGGAAAAGGTTACCTTTTTTAATGACAAAAGTTGGTGCTATATTATATTTGTTCAGTGCTGTGGTTGTGGTGTTTCTACAAGTTGTTTGCTTTTTAAAAAAGTATATTTTTTATGGGTTATTTAATTTTAATTAGGTCAGGATTTGTTTTGTAGTTGGTTGATCTCATATGCGCCTGGTTTACTAGTTTTGGACTTATTGTTTTGTTGCAGTTTTCCACTTCAGACAGCAATTTGGGTCCATGACATCCTAATATTTCATTTGTGGATATGGACAGATTAATTTAATCAAGATCTCACATTGTGATAGGGATCCCATTTGGATAAGCGCAGTAACTAAATCATCTCACTTTTGCTGACGATTAATCTCATTGTGTAGTACTGCTGATTAAACATTTAATCTAATGCATCAATAACATAAGCATTTTAGGTGAGTGGTATTAAAGTGAGAGACCAGAATACATCAATTTGTTTTTGTTTGACTTATTTATTAATTGAGTTTTACTATATCTCGATACAAACTTTTTGGTTGTAATTTGAACTGTGCTCATAATAATAAGTCATTTTTTCACAAACTTGGTCCCTACAAAGTTACATCTCACTTGAATTGTTCTCATAATAATAATTTCACGATTAGCATTTTGAAGGATTGAGTATTTGATGAATTAAATATATGATACGAAAATTTTTAATCTATCAATTCTTTGTTTACTACAAAGGATTAGTGAATGATCAAAATTTGGATAAATAACTCTCCCTTTATATGGAGGATTATTTCAATCCTACATATATTGGTTGGATTAAAATTAATGGAGAACAACTCAAATGATTAAAATAATCCCAGAATTTGGGATATTTTCAAATATTAATACTTGTTTAGGTTAGATTAATTTTATCTATACAATCAATTATGCACAACCTAATCATGTAGACACAATGGATACAAATTGAAGTTTGTTAATTCCCATAAAATTAATCTTGAGGGAACTGATTTCTCGGGATCCCTTCTTAAAAGTGATCCCAATTAATATGGTAAAAAGATATTGAGACTTGAGAGGCCCAAAGTTGAATGAGTGTCATGACATTGGATTGTAGTTAAGAATAATTTTCAATTGTCTAGTCATTGCTCCTTATTATTTATTGTAAAATATTAGAATCATCGAGAAATTCATCTAATTTGGCTGGTATTATGACAAAATTTGGTACTGATAATATCATACATAGTCCAAAGTTATCTAATTTGATGGGAATATGAGGAAATGTTAATGATCGTTAGTCAGAACAGTGTGTGCGTGTGCGTTTTTAATTAAAATAAAATAAGGGATCGAATGTCAGTTGAATTAATTTCGCATATATCAATAAAATAAGCCCAGTTGCCTCAACCATTAGGACTCCTCCAGCCTTGAGTTGTTAACACATAATTTAATTGCTATATAAATAAATTAGTTTATACAATTTTTAGGACACGCCAAATATTAGTTTGGAACTTTTTGGGATCTTATGTTAGCCAATCTTGACTACTTTGAATGCTTGGGTGGAGTTAGATAATGACCGGATCAAAGCACAAATTATTTTTGAGAAAAACATGATTAATAAATAATCAGATTCCTCTAAAGTCAATTATCTAACTTTATTTAGTAAATTTCTGGTCATGCCGCTGTTAATTTTGAAAATATTATAAGATATCAACAGCGGTAATGACCAATGATAAAATTGTAGTCAAGACATAAATGATGGAAGTTGCTAAGAAAATATACACCCAATATATTATAGTATTTTTCTCCAACACATTAGTATCTATCGATCAAACAATTACTATCAATATATTGAGCAATTCAGCCGTCCAAAGTGCATCTCTCAAATAATGGTCCTACATATATAGGGGGACCTTAGGGCATTGCCCCCCACTCACAAATAAATCACAATTAATATTTTTATGTATTTATTTCTGAATTATATTGCAAAATAGTTGAGTTATTAATAGATAATTTTCAAAGTCAAACCAACTTAACGCAAAAAATCAAATACTACTAAAAAAATTGAAATATTGATAACTTAACATATCATATTATTCACTGAATATTATGACAACAAAAATAATTCGCATCTAGTGCCAAGATACACACTATTTGGATACCATACTATTTCATACTTTCTTATTTAGAATGTGGTTTGGACAAGACACTCTCATCAAATTGTAATAGATAGTTTAAATTCATCACAAAGAAAAGAACCCCAATAAATTCAATCTATAAATCTCATCACACCTTCAATTCATACATCTTTCCAAATACTATTTTATTATCTATTATTTTTATTACATTGAATTGTGTGTACAAATGGTTTATTTACAAAATATTTGAAAATCATTAAAATAAAATTAAATAATTATTTGCAGCAAGGAATTGTTCTCCCATTGATGTGTATGTGATTGGGAAGTAATGTCCCCTAGGGACAGCCCAATGGTTAAGGTGGGTTCCTGTGGTCGAGAGATCACAGGTAGAGGTGTCCATCGGAACCGGAACCGCCGATTTTGAACCGGAACCGGAACAGGCAGTTCGAACCATTTCGAGGAACCGGTGGAACGGCGGTTCGATTCTGTTCGAAATCTAGGAACCGGAGCCGCGATTCGTTTCGATTAGGAGCCGTATGGAACTGTGTATTTTTAAAAAATTTAATTTCATTTTATGTTTCAATATTATACTTGTAAATTGTAATGTAAATTGTATACTAATTATTTGAGTGAATGTGTCGTGGAGATGATGAGTAAATTTTATTTTTTAACTTATAAATTGAAAATTTCAAATTTAAACTACCTAAATTAAATATTAAATTAAAAAACCAAATATTATATATGACAATAATAAACAATGTCACATGATAATGAAGAATTGAAGTACATAAGTAAAATAACTACATTACATAATAGAGCTTAAAGAGATAAAGATGTCATTTTAGTGAATTGCATGTAGATGTTTTGGAATATAAGAAATATTATTAAAAATGGTCATACAAATAATTTTTTTACAAATAATAATAGTTATTATGTATGATATAAGTTATTATAAATTGAAATATATATATATATATATATATTAATATATATAGGGTCGGAACCACGGTTCCACGGTTCTAAGGAGAACTTGCTCAATAGGAGAACATGATATCCAAGGGTTTAGGATTTATAAATAAAATAAAAATTAAACAATCTCATTCTCACTTTCTCAAGTATTTTTTTACATTTTACACTTTGAAGTTTGAATTGTCTTACGATTAAACTTGTATCGATAATCAACGAAGCATGAATCATAATCGAACGAAAAAACCAAAAAAAAAAGGGGCGGTTCTTTTCGGTTAGAACCGAACTGAATCGAACAGAAACCGAACGCGGTTCGGAACCGAACCGTATATTTCACGATTCGGTTTTGGTTCGGCCATGAAGGAAACCGAACCGAACCGTGGTAGGCTCGAGTCACGTGTTCGAACCCCACCAAACACCTCTATGGGTTTGAACACATCACACCTGGTTTTCAAGTGTGGTTTACATCTTGTGTGGTTTGCGAGGCTATTGCGAGGCGTGGGGTTTACCAGTGCGCACCTAAGGTAGCGGTGCGGGTTCCCATGATACCAAAATAAAATAAAAATTGGGAAGTAACGACTTCTTGCTTTTTAGAACATCTTTGCTTCGTGCCATCTCTTAAAACTTTCATGACATCTCGGGATTCTTTTGTATTTTTAAATCTGGACCATTATTTAAATTTGGATCGAAAGTGAGGTCACACAATATAATTAACTCTATTTTAAATGGTATCATTAATACACTTGTAAATTTGTAATATTTTTAAAAATAAAATAATATATATATATATATATATATATATATATATATATATTTGCAACATGGAGTTCAAGTGCTGTTGATGTGTCGTGACTAGTTAGGAAGTCACTTCTTGCTTTTGAACTCTTGGTTTATAATGTATATTCAAGTAGTCTATTTATCTCTAGCGGTGATCAATGGTTAAAATGAGTTCTTGTGGTTAAGAGGCCATAAGTTCGATCTTCAGCAAATACCTCTATGGATTTAAATTTGTCACACTTAGTTTTTCAAGTGTGATTTATCTATCCTGTATATTTTGTAAGCTCACAGAAACGTGAGATTTATCCGTGATCGATCTTAATTTCGTAAGGGAAGTAAATGAACAAGAACACCAAGGATTTAGGTGGTTCGATCTATGAATAAGATCTACGTCTACGGAGAGAGAGAGAGAGAGAGAGCTTGTGTATTGAAAATATGAGGAGTGATTACAAGAAGTGTCGATTCCTTTTTCCGTCTAATCTATCCTCTATTTATACACGATTATGATAACCTAGATCTCGAATCCGAGATCTATTCTAAGATAGGATTTGAATCATATCTCCTCTCTAATTAGGATTATCGTAGATATGACCGAATCTTCTGCGTTCCTACTGGTTCCGGAGCTTTCTTGGGCCGGACTCGTTTGGGCCGAGCTTCATATCAGGCTTATTTATGTTGGGCCTGATGCTTGGGCCTGGGAGTTGGGCTGTATCCTATCATATCCCCCTCCCCCCCCCTCCAAAAAAAAAAAAAAAGGGATGTCGTGATGGGTTTGGGGATATTTACGAGAGATGTCCGTGACGAAGTGGAGTATGGTCGATCTAGTAGTTATCCTTGTATCTTGACCGTATTTTGTCACCGACTTGATTAGGCTTTACCGATGTCTTTGGACGGGCTTCACCCGGCGAGGCTTTATGCCGAGGTCTTTGGCCAACCGCTGATGAGGCGTTAAGCGAGGTCTTTGACCGCTTCACCGGGCGTTATGCGAGGTCTTCGAACGGCTTCACCGACGGGCGTTATGCCGAGGTGTTTGAACGGCTTCACCTTAACGCAGGCGTTTGACGAGGTGTTTGGGTGAAACCGCTTCTACGGCGTGAAGCCGAGGCGGGCTGTGGGATGCCTCATAGCATTTAATGCGCATTTAATGTAGCAGCGGTTGGATTCCCAATAAAGCGCATATTGGGAGAATAACTTCCGTGATACGCCTTTTCGCCTATCACTTGTACATTCCAATATTCAAAAAATTCTGAAACTTCTTGTGTTCTAAAAATTTCTCTGTCGCCATTATCGTCCTCGCAAGTTTCAGCGCTATCTTCCTCGAATCTTAAAACCAGTAAGTTATGGCTTCCTCATCTTCGTCTTCTTCTTCTGATTCTCACGGCCCTGAGCGCCGTATTGTGTCTGTGTCACCACCGGATTCTCCGGTGGATTTTGAAGTTTATTCTCTTGGTTCCCCCCAAGCTACCATGTGTAGATTAGATTTTCCGCCTTTCTTTGATTGTGGTAAAGTTTCTTCGTTTCCTTCCATTTTGACAACTCCTGCGATATTAGAGCTTGCCTCTAAATTTTTTGTTCCGAAATCCGTTGGGTTAATTTCCCCTCGTCCGGAGGATAGGGCTAGCATCCCTCCGCACGGATTTGTAACAGTATACGAGGACAGCCTTAAGTGCGGTCTTCATCTTCCTTATCCTTCAGTGTTTGTTGAGTTACAACAGCTTTTCGCTATCCCCTTCGCCCAATTAACACCGAACTCTTTTCGTCACCTGACGGACCTTGGTATATATGCGTATAGGCATAACTGCCCGTTGAGTCTAGGGCTCATCCTTAGATTTTTTTCGCCTTAAATTTAGTGCGGGGTGGTATTACTTAGCGCCCCGTCGTAAATTTAAGATAAATCTGGTCGAAGATATGTTGGCGGAAGAAGTACTTTACGCGGTTTGGCAACTCTATGAATTCGCTTAGAAGCGTGAGAGATTGGCCGATGTAGCCGTTGGAGATTGCTTGGCGATGTGGAGCGATGTCACGGGCGGGGTTGGCACGTCGAAGTCTTCCCCGAGGCCGAACTAGCGGTCGCTGGTGAGCCCCATGACCTCTTCTGCTGCCAGATGAGCCGCGGCGGTGAGGCCCCCACTTAGCTTTAGTGTCGAATATCTTTGTGTTGCTCTGTATTGACTTGATATGTGTTATTTACGTAGTGGAATTCGTCTCCTCGAGGAAGAAAGGGATCGAGTCGAGGCCGAGCAATCTAAGAAGGCGCGAAGACTACGCCCGAGGTCTCCTCGAAGAGGGCCGAAAAGAGTGCGACCTCGCCTCAACCAGGCGTTCGTCTCAGCGCACCTCCCGCTTCGAGAAAAGTGAGCGTCATCCTCTTAAGCGGCGGCGATTGCACGATCCTCGGTACCAGTCGCACGTCCGTCTTTTTCGAGTAATGCTTGTCTTTGTACTTTTTGAGCCGATTGAGGCTTTGCTTGCGTTGTTAGCTTTATTACGAGGGACCGAGGGCGTGAAGGTCAATTTGCAGTGCTTCCGAGCTTGTTGTTGGGCATTTAAATGATGTCGTGGCTCATTTTGAGCACTTGGCTCGCCACGCCCACAGTGGAGGAAGACCCTTCTTGTGGCGGAGGCGATCAAGGCGGAGGAGAAGGCTCGGGTTGCGGCCGAGAGGAGGCCACGGCCTGGCCGTGGTGGAGAAAGGTCGGGGCTAGGATTGAGGCTGCAGGCGGGCGTCGGCCGAGATAACTTTTGAAGGCCGGCGGCTTTGGCGAGGCGTGACAGGGGGGGAGCTCCGTGCTTATACCTGAAGCTTTTTGTCTCGAAGTTTTCGGCTGGCGAGCAAGATGGCCGGCTGCTGAATAAGAGGCGGTGTCGATACTACGGATGGCGTCGTCGATGACTATCGACTTAGATAAATATAAGTATGGATACGGTGGTGGACCGACGGCTGGTGCGGTCTTATGTTGGTATCTCATTTGGCGATCGAAGAGCTTGCCGTCGTTGAGTTCGGCCTCGTCCTCGACTCTGCCGACTGCCGAGTCCGTCCGTGCTTGCTCGGTGGATCGAGATCCCCTCTCCGAAGCTATCATGGCCGGTGACTAAGGGAGAAGGCCGGTGGTGCCGTTGAAGTTCAGAAGGAGGCCGAGGTGGCGCCCGTTGAAGTTCAGAAGGAGGCCGAGGTGTCGGCGGCTGAAGTTCAGAAGGAGGCCGAGGTGGCGGCTGCTGAAGTGCCTGAGACTGTTGAGGCCGAGGTAGCGACTGCCGAGGCTGAGGCGGGCGGGGTTGGCACTGAGGAGATGCAGCTCGGAGCTGATGGCGGGGTCAGTTGATCCCTTGTATATAATTTTTTTTTTGTATTTGTACTCGAGCACGATATTCTGCCCTTGAGGCCTTAATAAAATCTTCTGTTTGACTGAAGTCTGCTTATTATTTTGCTGTCTTCAGTTTGTTTCTGGAAACCTTGGTTTGCCTCCTCTGGTGGACGAAGTCAAGGCATTGAGACGAGCTCTTGAAGTTAAGGAGGTTGAAATCCTTCATTTGGAGGGCAAGCTCGGCCATGTGCGGGAGGAGGCCGAAATCGGGCTTAGGGCTTCGCAAGAGAAATTGGACGAGCTTCATGCTCAGACTTTGGAAATTTAGGAGAAGCTCGAGATTGCAGAGGATAAGGCCAAACCGATTGTTGAGGAGCACGCCGAGTACGAGGTATTTATTCGCCGACAAGGTGGAATGACCATCTCCGAGGCCGAGGCTAAGGTCTTAGACCTCAAACCGCGGTGTTCGGAGTATAAGAGAAGGTATGGCCGGGACTCTGGCAATTTCGAGAAACAATATGACGATTTGAAGAAAATCGTGACTTATCTGAATTTTAGCGACACGTCGTCCTTCCTCGACGCGTGCTTCGCTTCGACTCTGCGTCTTCTTCTGTTGCCGAAGCCTCTTCATCTGCTAGGACTTCTCTTTTTTTCCCGGATATATCTTCCCCGGATTGGATAGCTCAAGAGAGACGCTTTCGTGCTCAAGAGAGGCGTGGGCCCTCAAGGAGCCGAAGTCATGCTTCATCAAGCAGTGGAGGTCGTCTCGCGGGCCCGAGAGGTCGATCTGGAAGGGCTCTTAGTGTAGATCGAGGATGGGGTAGGCTTAGCATAGATGCTCTGTTGAATCCGGACTTTTCTAGGGATTGGCTTAGCTTTTCCCGCCCTCCGGGGCCCTCTTCGTCCTCGTAATGTATGAATTTGTAATGTATAAAATAAGAATTTTTCCTTGCTTCGTGTTGTCTTTTCTTGGACATTACTTCTTTAATACCGCAACAAATAATTGGGTGGGTCGTCCTCGAAATAAGCGGAGGCGGTGGTAGTCCGTCTCGAAATAAAAGAAGGTATTTTCGCCCAAATGCGAAGGTATTCATCCTCGAAATAAGCGAAGGCATTTCATCCTCGTGCGAAGGTATTCATCGTCGAAATAAGCGAAGGTATTTTAGTCCCTCGACGAAGGTATTCATCCTCGAAATAAGCGAAGGTATTTCGTCTCGCACGAAGGTATTCATCCTCGAAATAAGCGAAGTAAGGGTTCCTTTTTGGCGAAGTATTGCTAGGGGTGGTCCCTCTTCCCAAGTAAACGGAGGTATTGGTTCCTGTTTTGGCAAGGTCATCGCTAGGGGTGGTCCCCTTACGCGCGTTTGAGTTCTATCCTCCGTCGAGGGTATAGTTAGTCCTCCGAAGACGGTATGGAGAAGAGATAGTATGCATAAGTGACAAACAAATCATGCAAGAAAAAAAAGATTTTATTGATGTAATAACAAAACAAGACTCAAAGACACAACTGAACAGACTCGATGATACGACCGAACAGACTCGATGACGCAACAGACTCAACTCTTGTCACTTATGCAAAATATTTCTTCAGATGAATGATGTGCCACGTACTGGGTATTTGCTGCCCGGATATATGAGCGAGCTTGTATGACCCTTTTCCGAGGACTTGATAACTGCACGGTCCTTCCCATGTGGCTTCCAGCCACCGAGCTTTATGTTTTATCGATTTCATTATTTCAAGCACGAGGTCGCCTACTTGGAATTGTCGGGACTTGACACGCTGGTTGTAATACCGAGCTACTTGTTGCTTATACCGAGCTTCCTTGATGTGGCGATGTCTCTTTCTCTCGAGCGCATCCGATCGGTTCGTAGATTTTCCTCGTTTGCTTCAACCGAAGTGAATGGTGCGGGGCTCGGCATACCGATCTCTGCAGGGATCACTGCTTCGGTTCCGTACGTCAAGCTATAGGGTGTTTCTCCGTTCGACGTCCGAGGTGTAGTTCGATACGACCACAGGACTTGCGGCAAATTTTCCACCCAATTCCCCTTTACTCGATCGAGGCGAGTCTTGAGTCCTTTCACGATTGTTCATTGGTGACTTGGTTTGACCATTTGCTTGAGGATGAGCCACCGAGGTGAATTTTTGTGGATCCAAGCTCTCGCACCACTCTTTGAACACTTTATCCGTGAATTGCGCCGCATTATCCGAAATAAGGATATGAGGATGCCGGCGAGACACGATGTTCTTCCGCACGAAGTTGAGGCGTTTTGCTTGTGATTTTCACCGAGGTTGAACACCCACTTCGTGAAGTAGTCGATCGTGACAATTAGGAATTGAACCGCCTCGAAGCTTTGCGAATGGACCCACAATATCAATTCCCATTGCATAAATGGCAAGGGCTTTGCATCTTGGCGAGGTCGGCTTGAGGTAGCCTCGACACGTTTCCATGGATTCGCACTTGGACATTTCTTCACGAGATCGATTGAATCCCGGAACATCGTACCAATAGTATCCCCATCGCATGACTTTCTTCGATGGGGCGGGTCCGATGTGACTTCCACATGATCCTTCGTGTACTTCCCTTAGTACGTAGTCAGCTCGGTTCGGACCCAGGCACCTTAGGAGAGGTTGGAGGTATGACTTTCTGTAGAGAATTCTCTGCTCAAGTGTATATCGCAGAGATTTGCTCAAAATCCTCCTAGCCTCAAGCTTGTCATGGGGTAGCTCGCCTTTTCAGGTATTCTCGAATGGGAGTCATCCAATTGGGCCCGTCGTCGGATACTATGTTGACCTCGATTCGGTGTCGTCATCGCTATGCTACATTTTGGACTTCTTTCATGGCGAGTCCGTCGACGACGAGGCTAGTTTGCTTATCGTCACCGGCTATTTTGCTCCTGGGACGCGAACTAAGCGGAAGTATGAGAATGCTTGTTGTAAGCTTTTGGCTTTTTCAAGGTATTTTTCATCCTGTTGCCTTTTGCCCGTACTTTCCCAACATGTGACTCACTATGACTTGCACGGCTTTGAAGGCTTTGAGCTAGGCGGTCCCGCAATTAAGGCTTCGTATTCCACTCGTTGTTCGTATTTTTGAACGTGAACCAAGTGCATATGTGATCTCTTGGCCTCGATCCTAAAAGTAGGACACCGCTCCGCTACTGCTTTCCCCAAGCCCCGTCGGCGTAGACTTGCAAAGCAATCCTCCGGAGTTTTATCTATAGGTTCGGCTTCGCATTGTCGTCTGGACACGACTGGGCTTGGTCTCGTGAAGTTAGCCTCGACAACAAGTCTCGCTGAGCTTCGACCCGATGGCTCGACGAGGCAAAAGATATGTCGTGTTCGCTAATTCAATTGCCCACTTCGCGATTCTCCCGAGAGCTTACGGCCGTCAATACTTGCAAGTGGGTGATCGATGAGGACTTGTATAGAATGTGCATGGAAGTATGGACGTAATCTCCTTGCAGCGCTTATTAACGCCAGTGCGAGCTTCTCTAAAGGTTGATACCTTGTTTCTGGTCCTTTCAATGCTCGGCTGATGAAGTACACGGGGAGCTGGCGTCCTTCCTCTCGTACCAAAACAACACTTATAGTTTCGTCCGAGGCGGCGAGGTATAAGGAAAGAACCTCTCCTTCTTTCGGGACGGATAGAGTGGGGAGTTTGGCGAGGTAATTTTTGAGATTTTCGAGGCGGTTGTGTGAGTCATTCCAGAGAACTCCGAGCCTTTTGAGTATTTTGAAGAAGGAGCTGCTATCCGCGCTTTCAAAGAAAACGATCGAGCGGCGATGCACTGTCAACTTGTGTACGTCGTGGATTGTCTTTGGCATCTTCGCTTTTGCCGTGATCGCCGAGCGCCAAGACTTTCGGCCGAAGCGGTGCCGAGGCGCCCGCGCCGGGCGCGCACCGCACCGCCGGGCTACCGAGCCATGCACGCCACCACCGCCTCGCCCGCCGAACACGCGCTGAGCACGCCGCCGACTGCTGAAACGCGCGAAGATCCGAGGGGCGTGCTGCGAGCGCCGAGCACGCCTCGCGTGCCGCCGCCTCGCACGCCCTCCGCGGCAAGCGTCCGGTTTCTCCGATGTCCTTTGTCGCCTCGTTCTTCGTGCTTTCATCATCGTTCTTCTTTTTATAGATAAGATTTACGGGAAAAATCTAATCTAACCACGGATTTTTCTCGTGGTGAAAAACAAAACCCAACAAAACAAAACGAGCTACGATGAACAACAGATCCACAATTAATTAAGCGCACGTAATAATCAAACGTGAATTAATCCAACAGAGCCAAGATTCTGATCCCAGGCTCTGATACCAATTGTAGGGAAAAACTTAGTTTAGCCCTCGCCCGAGGATCTATCTTGGATATTTAATTCACCATACATTGATTATATTCCCAAAGACGCGTCTATATAATTAATTGCAACACATAGGGTTTTCTCGTGTTTACCTGGATCCAAGAGATCGATGGAACGAGATGAATGGATCGAACGGATCGGACTCGTGCTTTGACCTTCTGGACTGTATCCCGGTTGCCCAATCTCCAACGTCGAGTGAGGACGATCTATGGAGAATGCTTCGGAAAATCACCCAATGCTCTCAAGAGGCTCTCGAAAATTCCTCACACTATGCTTGTGATTTTCGAGAATGATGATGGATTAATGAGCATTAACCTAGACTTTATCTCTTACCATATATTTATAATGCATTACCATAATCCCATAAGGAAAGGATCCATGCATATCCCATAAATATAATAATATCCTTATAGGATAAAGAGAATAAAATCTTGCTATAGAGAGCAACATGGGGACCGATTTTTCTCAAGCTAAAGGGCCTGGATGGGCCAGCCCAGGGATCAAATGCAAGGAATAAAGATGGGCCTCAAATAAATTAATTATCTTATGTTCAGCCCAGAACATAAATTAATTTATAAACATTTATTCATGCCACTAGAGAATAAATCTTGACTTACCCTTTATTGCGAAGGTGAGTCGGGCTTGCACTTAGACATTACGAATCCTCGTATTTAAGATATCAACGTCCATTAATTATTTATAGCATTCGATCGCTTAAAATAATTAATAGCTTTAATTCCTCAAGTAGTACCACTCAACCTTATTATTGTACTTGAGCTAACTCAACTGCGGGGTTTAGTACAATAAACCTTTGAGCTCCTTAAGGGACGCCATCATCCTAAACGGATACGGTGACTCGTCTGAGATAACTAGTGTGACATACAAGCATCGCCACCACCCAAGATGCGGAGAATCTTGGGTTAGAACATATAACCTCACCCATAACAAGTCAAAGTGATGGTCAAGAACTCATACTCACCTAATACCTTATCGAGGTTTAGATCATCGTAAGTCACCGAGATCTAGGTTCTTCACTATGGTCGATAGAAGAACTCATCTCACCTGTGATCCTTCAATACGCCGAGACGCATCCGGCAGACAAGTAACCAAGTCAAGTCACTTATCTATACATGACTTATACCGACAACTCATCCTCAAGTTGTCTCATTTGTGAAACTTTTATATCTCATTAAGCTTGACCAATCATACGGACTTACGTGATCTTCTACACTTCGTATGATCTAACTTATATATGAGATAAGGGGACACGATATATGCAATCAAGTATTCAATTCGGATAGGAGATTGTAATAGTGGTAACAGAAACATTGTATACAAGCTCAACCAAACTGCGCTTTCAAAGATACAAATCCAACATCTTCATCTCCACAATGGTTTGAACCTTGGATGGATTGGCTTTTAAACCTTCTTGTGACACCCAACACCCGAAATTTGCCGAACGAATCATGAACGTGCATTTACGGGGTTTCAGCTTTAAGTTGACCTTTTCGAGTAGGCGAGGACGATTACGAGGTCGGTGATACATGCGACTTCCTCCATGCTCTCGACGAAGATGTCGCCCACGCACACTTCCACATTCCGCCCCATGTAGGGTCGGAATATTTTGTCTACCATCCTTTGATAGGTGGCCCTGCGTTTTGAGTCCGAAAGGCATCTTCTTGTATGCGAAGACCAAGTTTGTAATGAAGGCGGTTTTGGCTGCATCTTGATAATCCATCGTGACCGGTGATATCCTTTGTACAGTCCGTAAAGTCAAGACTTCAGATCCGACCAAAGCGTCAACCTTCTTGTCGATGTTGGGAAGGGTACGATCTTTAGGGCAATGTTTGTTGAGATCGGTATAATCGATGCACATTCGCCATCCCTCCACCTTTATTCACCATTACGGGTTGGCTATCCGTGTCGGATATTTGACTTCAACAAGATGCGAGCCTTTAATAACCGCTTCACCTCGTCATGGATCACTTGATTCCGCTCGGCCGCAAAAATCCGTTGCTTACGCCGAACCGGTTTTACTTGTTGTCAATGTTGAGGCGGTGCGTGATGATAGTTGGTGAGACCCGGTCATGTCGAGGGGCGACCAAGCGAACACGTCTCGAATTCCCTTAGGAGTTGGACGATCCGCCTCGGTTGAGGTATGCCCAGAGCCAACTTTACGACCTTTGATGGTTCGTCTTCGACAACGCGATCTCCTCACCGAGTTCTCGGGGCGGCGACGCCTTCCCTGCTCCAACTCTTCGGTTTCTTTGGTTGCTATGTCATGGTGCTTTGGATCAAGTCCTCGCACCTCTCGGGGTGACTGCATGCATTCCTTAGCTTGCTTCGTCTCCCGGATCACGACCACCCTCCTTTATGGGGATTTTCATCGTCGGTGGTAGGTTGAGCACACCGCCTTCTGCGCTTAGCCGCCTCGCCCAAGTATGATGTTGTACGGCGAATGAGCACCGACCACAAAGAAGCTGTACCACCTTGGTAGAGGTCGTCGGTGTCCTTCCCATCTTGTGACGGCGGTCGATCACCCGTGCTGGGCGTGTCTCTTCTTGTGCGAAGGCTGCGGAGTGGCAGCGGGGCTGTGAGGCGTGCTTCCTCTACTCCTAACTTGTCAAGCATTCTTTAAAGATGATGCTTCTCGACGCCCTTCGCCGATGTATACGCGTTTGACCAACTTGTTGGCGACCACCGCACTGGATTACTAGTGCATCTTGGTGGGGCACCACCGGTGTACGGGTCGCCCTCGGAGAAGGTAATAGCCTCGCCCTTCCCGAACCTCTTGTCGATGAGCTCACGGTATGGGGACTTCGGCTTGGTCTTGAGGAAGACTCGTAACTCAGCGTGGGAGACCCGTGATGGTGGAGATGACCCCGTCGTACTGGGGTTCGTCATCTTCCTCTTCATCTTCACTGTGCTTCGTCTTCTTATGAGGGGCACAATTACCTCTTTCTTTTGTTTCTCTTTTTCGACCTCGGTGGGAGGTTTCGTCATCGCCGATTTGTCGGCCTTGCTTTTGTATTTTCGAGGACCCCGCCTTGTACTAGGGCCTCGATATCTCCCATGAGGTCTTGTCACCCTCCGTGTCATACCCGTAGTCTTCATGAAAAAAAGATTTATCCTCGTTCGACGTTTTGACCCTCCGTCATTGGTCGAGGCTCTCGAACTTGTCCATGTGGAGTTCGTAGATTTACGCCTTCGCTTCGTCAGCGGAGTGTATGGAGGTCGCTCCGAGGTGCCGCGTAGGGATGGCAATGGGGCGGATTTGGACCGGATCCGACTGGGTCCGCATCCGGATCCGATTTTTGCTTTGGTCGGATCCGGTCCGCATCCATTGGGTCCAAAAATTAAACCCAAATCCGGATCCATAAGATCCACGGGGTCCGTGGTCTGAACCGGATCCATATATTTTCGCTTCTAAAATAAATTCTAATCAACTATAATTCACAGTAACACCATAATAATCTAAATGCATAATAATACTATAATAATTATTTAGAATTTCTACAATTATCACTATATTGGAAGACGTTAGTTACAAATTTACTATAAAGTAGGAAGCAACAAACAACTTGATCGTCGGTGGTGTAAGTGATGCGACCCGCGGTGAATGCCGATAGATACATAATTGGGAGTATTTGAAATGAAATTTGGAACATATTTGTTTTGGAATAATTTGAAAAAGAAAATTGAAGAGTTTTAAGTTGGGGTTATGTATTTAATTATAATAAAAAATATATATATATATAAATAAATAAATATATATATATATATATATATATATATATAAAACTAAATGGATTTTGAATGGGAAATTGGGAATGACGGTGAGACGCATAACGTAAATTATTTAGATTAACTAATTTAATTATAATACAATAATATATATATATATATATATATATATATATATATATATATATAATGGCGAGTCCACGGGTCGGAGTCTGGACCGATCCGGATCTTAAAACCTAAACCCGCATCCGGATCCGAAATATTGATATATGTTCCGGATCCGGTCCGGATCCGTCGGTCCAGATTTTGAGGATCCGATCCTTAAAATGGATCTCGATCCATGGATGCGGACCGGTCTGAGATCCGCTGCCATCCCAGTGCGCGGTCTGGTCCTAGCTCGTATGGGCGGCGATCCTCTCCAAAGCACTTCGCCGTCCTCGCTTCGTCTCCATCCTTCTTCTCTTCTCCCTTCGGAGGACTCTCATTTTTCGCCGCGCTTCTTTTTATCTCGCCTCGTCCGCCTTGGCGAATCGATCGCTATACGCCATAGCTTTCTGCAAGACGGGTTCGATTGAGCGATTTCTCAAGACTGGTGCCCCGACGGGATGCCGTTTTGAAAGGCCGAGATGACGAGAAGGTCGTTCGTCTTCTACTTTTAGGCACTCCTTATCAATCTTGTCGTGAAGTCGCCATCGACTCGTCTCGACTTTGCCTCACGGTGAGGAGGTGTGCGATGATGTCTTCGACCGCTCGAAAGAACCTTCGATGAAAGGCGCCATCGGTCACGATAGGACCCGGCGCTCCGGGAGGTGGTCGTCGAACCACCGGCAGACGTTGTCGACTAGCAACTCGGGAAGAGCTTACATATGAACCGCGGCGGGCGTTGGTTGATCATATTGTATTGGGCGTGAGAGGAAGTTCTGCGGATCTCTTAGTCGTCGTGAGGGGCGATGTTGGCACCGATATTTATCGGCGGGGTTTGGTATTTCGTTTGAGAACGGGTGACTATATTCCCGCACCGCCGAAGCCGCCCGGAGAGTGTGGCGGAGTTCGTCGACCGAACTCACCGACCTTGCGTCGATCGTGACGTCCTTTCCCGCGTCGGTTGTTCCTCGCACGGTTGGTTTGGGCCCGGCTTGTGCCGAGCGTGAGTGCCCGTGACACGAAGGCGGGGATCCACTCGGCTTTGCGCTCGTGCTCGACGAGGCTTGGCATTGTTTCCTCGGGATATGGCCGACCTTGGGTGGGGCGATGTATTGAGAAAACTCTCCTTATTTTTCTCAGGAACCCTCGACGGCGCCGTCGAGGTTTATCCGCGAGCGGAGGTGCTCCTTGGTTACTATTACGATCTCCTTCGCTGATATCCTGCGCTTCATGCGGGACCGATTGCCCGTTCGTCGATCGTTTGGACATGACCTTCGGGTTAGTTCTCGGCCGGGTTTTTCCCGAGTTGGGCTCGGCGTGCTCGCCATCGTTCTTCGCCGATGTTGCTCGCGACGACCACGGATGATGACTTCTGGTGTTCATCGTTGTGATTGATTCCCTGTAAACGAGAGTTGATCGAAAACACAGAATTTCGTTTCCCACAGACGGCGCCAGTGATCGATCTTAATTTCGTAAGGGAAGTAAATGAACAAGAACACCAAGGATTTACGTAGTTCGATCTATGAATAAGATCTACGTCCACGGAGAGAGAGAGAGAGCTTGTGTATTGAAAATATGAGGAGTGATTACAAGAAGTGTCGATTCCTTTTTCCGTCTAATCTATCCTCTATTTATACACGATTATGATAACCTAGATCTCGAATCCGAGATCTATTCTAAGATAGATTTGAATCCTATCTCCTCTCTAATTAGGATTCTCGTAGATATGACCGAATCTTACTGCGTCCTACCGGTTCCGGAGCTTTCTTGGCTGGACTCGTTTGGGCGAGCTTCATATCGAGACTTATTTATGTTGGGTCGATCTTGGGCGAGAGTTGGGCAGTATCCTATCAATCCGGTACACACATAGATATGATTACGGTTCTCATAATAATAATAATAATAATAATAATAATAATAAAAGTAGTCTTTTATGCTATACACGGACAAATTAATACTGACCCTTACTTGGGTTTGGGGCTTTACGTAAAGTTACTGTCATTTCACCATCTTTTCTTTTCTTTTAACTTCTTCCCTTGATTTGGGGTTGGGGTCTTAACCTCTGCACCCAAAAAAAAGGTTACCACTATATTCCAACATGAAATAATTGAACATATTTCTGATTTTTTTTAATCCTAAAGAACAATTGAATACAAAATAAGTTTTATATAGCTATCCAAGTTAATCGAATATCAAATTATAATCACCAAAATAAAAATATCAAATTATAACCAACTTATCTACCTATCGAGACTATTATCACCAAATAGTACATAGGTCCAACTATTTGGTTGGACCTATTGGTACTATTTGGTGATAATAATCCCAATAGGCGAGTAGTTGGCTATAATTGATATTTTTATATTGATGGTATAATTGACATTCCTTAACTCGAATAATATATATATAATTCCACATTGAATACACGCAAGTATCTTACTCAGTATTCAGTAACGATGCAGCCAACACAGAGCGATATTGTTATTAATTAACATAAAATTATATACCTCGTCAATCAATTGTGTAACTTTAATGGGAAGAACACTTTACTCCAAATTCAGCTCAATCAATTTATAGTCAATTATGGCTTGATTATTTATTGTGTGATCAAGGTAGTACTTGAGTTTCATCAAATCATGTCTAGTAAGACTTTTTTTGGGAACATCTTATCTTTTTCAAAATGCTTCTCAGTATAAAATATCTGTATTATTCAAAAACTTCTCAAGAATTTCATTTTCTACTCGCTGATTAAATTGTTTTTAAGTCCTTGGGAGCTTATTTTATATGAATTTTTAAATATGAATATGACAAAAAATTAGAAAGGGGGCTTCAGCCCCCACCAATCATTTTCTTATTACTTTTGTATTCTTATAAAATCTTGACATAATGGAATAGTGTGTGAATTGTTGTGCAAAACTCCTTTATCGTCAAATCAAATTGTACAAAAAATAAAAAATTGTCCCTGCGATGACGACCAATGGTTAATGTGGGTTCGTACGAGAGGTCACGGTTGTTCAACCCCACCAAACTCCTCTATGGGTTTGAGTCATCACACTGGTTTTTCAAGTGTGGTTTACCTATCCTGTGTGGTTTGTAGATTGTGCGAGGCGTGGGGTTTACCGGTCGCATTTAAGGTAGCATATGGGTGAGCAAAAACCGAACCAAACCGAAAAATCGAACTGAAATTTGCGGTTTGGTTCGGTTTATGCGAAAAACAGTTCGATTCGGTTTCAAAATTTTGAAACCGAAATTAATTTTGTTCGGTTTCGGTTTAGGGAAAAAATTCGGTTTTCAAACCGAACCGCCCAATTTTTATTTTATTATATATATATATATATATATATATATATATATATTTATAATATAATAGTATATATATTATTTATATTATTAATATTTAAATTTTTAATATATATATATATATATATTATATTATAACTATTATATTATAAATATTATAATATTTATATTAATTATAATTTAAATTCGGTTAAAGCGGAACCGAACCAAACCGAATATTACGGTTCGGTTTGGATATATAAAACAATTCGGTTCGGTTTGGATTTTAAAAAAAAATTGGTTTTTCGGGTTCAAAATCGAACCGCCCGAATGCTCACCCCTAAGCGGCTGCGGGTTCCCCATGATATCAAAAAAAAAAATTGTCAAAAAATGATATATCAAAATCTCAAATTTAAAATTCAAAAAATCTAATTCGATCCACCAATATTTTTTTCTTTTCTTCCTATGCTCTGTACATATGAGTATGCTTGCTGCGTTTATCTAAGAAATTCTATGGCTGTGAACGGTTACAGAGTTCGACCTAAGATATTCACATATTGACAGCATATATACTAATAGTTCCCTGCAATCAGAAGCCATGCATTAGTTATAAGTTAGGAAAAGTTAGGCCCAAAAAGTAGTGATAATAATTGAATTTAGAAATCCACAATAGGAAATGACAAGCAATGCCACTCCGACAAATCAGCATTTTTGCTGGCATGCACATTATATTCTTTTGTACTTTCTAGTGATTAGTCAACAAATATGTAGAATGTAACCTATCAACACACATTTATTTATTGATATACACATTTGTATACGGCCCACACTAGCTTAACCAATATGCTTGCAATATCTTTTCATGATTTATTGTTGTTATTTAATATGTAAAAGAAAGATGAGTTTCTGGTAGAACTGAAAATATGCTTTGAATACCGAATTTGCTTCTTATGATTTTTATATTGATAAACACAGGCTTCAAAATAATTAGATTAAATTTACATCGTATTTTTTAGGCAAAAATGCATTTAAATACATGAACTATATCTGACACACCGTTTTGAACATGAACTTTCAATTTTTTTCTGTAAATACACAAACTTTAACCCGTGCTCAATTTTTCCACGATTCGAGATTTTCCCCAAATCACAGCTGATGTGGTGCCTATGTGGCAGCCGGACGTGTGTCTTTTAAGTGAACGGCCGACAAATAAAACTACGTCATTCTAAAACACGTCGTTTTGATACATGAATAGAATAAAACCCTATTTCTTCAATGGCAAAAATGCAGAAACGGGAACGAAGAAACGCAGCACTCATGCCTTCTTCCTCTCAGATAAGCGATGCTTCAAGCGAATCCTTCAATGCTTACGATTATGGGATTGTGTGCGGCTGTAAGCTTCCTGTGAAAATGGATACATCTCATACACCGAAGAACCCAGAGCGACGTTTTCTGCGTTGCCCTAAGAGTCAGGTATTTGCGTTCTTACAAAGGTTGTGTCGATTGTTTTTCTTGAGTTTTTTTGTTAGTTTGTTCATATTCAGCTAAACAAAGACTGATTAGGGACAATTTTTTGTAAAGGGATTTCAATGCAAATTTTTCAAATGGCTCGACCCGAAGAATCCTCAACAAATTGATAAGCTCCCTGAAGTGGATATTGCTATTTAAAGAGAGAAAATGAATATGTGGATCGGCGAGTGTGCAAGACTTAGAAAGTACCATGATGACAGGATGAAAATTGGAGAACTGGAGTAGAGGATTCAAGAACTGGATAAGGGGAATAAGAAATTGAAGAAGAAGTTGTTGTTTTGCCGCATTGTGATAATGATTATGTGTCTGGTTATGGTGATTTTCTAAGTCAGTTAAGCTTTGATATGTTGACAGAATTGGTAGAAAGCAGATAATGTTATATGTATTGGATGTTGATGTTTTTTATTTTTAGTAGCTTCTGATTCAGATGCTTTTGGTTGTAATGAACTGATGCTTTTGGTTGTAATGAACTGGTGCTTGTAGCATCAGAAGGTTTTTGTGATGAATATGAACTGGTGCTTGTAGCATCCATAATTACAACACTTCACAACTATCTATTTGTCAAGAAATCTTGACAATATTAACATCTCGCTTTCGTGTTATTTCCATAAGCCCATTCTGGATAATTCGGATACTTTCACGGTTGATCCGTCCTCTCAATGCCTTTCTTAACTTCTTCATAAACGAGCCTTTTGTTTGCTGCACCATCAAAGAAAAATCTTAGAATAGAGGAAGAGGATATTGCAAACATGATTAGACTTCTCCAATTCTAATAGAAGTGCGCTCCTCCGGCTAAGTTTTTACATTTTCTCAATTAGATATACTTCATGTGCCTTCCACTTACAAGCGTCTTGAGTCTTTATTTATAAGGTAGTATAGAGGATTGTGGGTAAAGAATGGACTTGGAGTGGAGAAATGAGGAGCGGAATATATGAGTTTAGTCCTAAAAGTATTATGTGCAAAAAAAATAAGAAATGAGGAAAAGGGTGGGCTAATATCCATCTACCAAATGGATTACAACTGGTATCTAAGAACTAAAATGAAATTAACATGCCAAAATACCAATTTTCAATATCCACAATCCACAAAAACATCATACCATGATCATCCATAATTACAACACTTCACAAAAGTAGTAATTGTTTTCCATATTCAATAGAATTCAGACTCAAAAATAAGTTCTTGCGATTCATTTCACATTCACTTGATTTGGCTTTCTTGAGTTGGAGCGGCATTGGTTGCACGAGCTCTTGTGTTGCGGTGGTGGTGTTCTTCTTGCTTGAGTGCCCACCTCTTCTTACTATCATCTTCTTCTTCCCCCTACTTGATCTAGTTATCCTTTGGTTCTCACTGATTAGTCTCCCATTTATATATGCATCCCCAGTCCTTTCTGAAATGATAAACCAATTCCAGAGCTTGCCTCGGCTCCCTCTTTAGCAAGAATCCTTCTTCCAGTTGCTTGTGATGTAGTATCACAAATACTACTTCCAGATGCTTGGATAGGTTGCTTCTTAGGCCTGCCTCTCTTTCCCTATCAAGCATAGAAAAAATTATTTCAATATTGTAATATAATAAATATGACAATAAAATGAGAATTAATACATGTTCCTTCGAAGGCTTTTGAACAGTCTCATTTTTGCATCCTCTCGAATTATGGCCTACTTGGAAGCACTTCTGACATGTCATTCGAACTCCGAGCTTCCTTAGCTTAGCAAGATTCTTAGGATTTTTCTCATCTGCATCCTTTCTTCTTTTCTTTTTAGGCCTTCCTAGCATGGGTTTTACTAAAGGTGGCTGCACTGGATAGCCATCAGCCTTTGGCCACATCTTCTCACCATTTAGTGCTCCAAGGCTGAATGAGTATGCCTTCTTATATGTATCAACTGTGAAATAATGACTTACATAATCGCAAAGATCTTGTTTCAAGTAGTGTATTGTTGCTAGACCATGAATCTGAGGATCCCTGTGATATCCCAACTCCTACATGTTAAGGTTATATCCCCTAATTTTACTGCAAACATATCACCTCTATGCTTCACCTCAAAAATCCCAAACAGCCCTGGACTTGCTACACAATGCCTACTCCATTGCTTCATCTCTTCCAATTTTTTTTCTTATTTTAGGACATAATTTATCCCTAACCTTATCCATCTTCTCCATTTTTTTATAGTGTCTCTCTCTAAACGACTCCTAATATCCTCAAGCATGTGAATTATATGTTTGCTCCTTGCTTTGACAATTGTTCCATTAAAAGTTTCACTCAAATTATTAGTGATCGCATCACTAACACACATAGTAGAGAATAAAGCCTTACAAAATCTTCTAGGATCTATTTCATGAATTCTCATAAGTCGCAGGATCTTGACCTTAAGCTCACCCACAACTAGATCTCACTCTTCTTTGGTAAGTACATCTAACCGCCTCCGGAAGATGTTCATCAAGATTGATCCTTTGAATGTCTTCTTCCAATTGTTGTACACATGCTGCACAGTTCCTATGCTCGACTAAAGGTGTCAATGAACTTACGTAATTCACAAGTCCTCGTGAAATAAATTACATGTGATTAAAAATCACTAATAAAATTCATATCAAAGGCGTGAAATATAATTATAAAAATATTCAACTAACCTTTGTTGATCACTAATTATTGTGACACCATTTTCATCTCGATGCCCAGTTCTTCCATCAAAATTTGTAAGAACCAAGTCCAGTTTACCTCATTCTCCACACCCACTACTGCCCAAGCTATAGGGAACATTTGATTGTTTGCATCTTTTGCTATTGCACACAACAATTGCCCACCTAAATGAGTTTTAAGGTGACATCCATCTAAACCAATAATCCACCTACACTGACCATGAAACCCTTTTCAATGCCTTTGAAACCTATGTACAGTCCTTTGAACACTGACCCTTCATCAAGTAGAAGCTCAAACCTCCCTTCTCTATCTACTCTAACCAGCTCAGCAACATAATTCCTAAGGATTGCATAATGATGTTTCACTGTTCCTCTCAGCAATTCTAGAGCATGTGCCTTGGCTCTGTGCAACCTCCCTCTAGAAGGTTGAACCCCAAATTTTTATTACAGTCCTCTAGGAACTCTGAGATACTCATGTCAGGTCTTACTCTAAACACATCAATGTACTGTCTAGCAAGCCACTTATAGTTAGCTTGTTTGTTGTGGATATCAAATCGACATGTGTGTGGATCAACAACTACCTTAAGTGCAAAGGTGTTCTCATTTTTCATCATACTGCCATAACATCTCCACACACAGGCGTTCACACTGGCCTCTAGTTGACCTTTACTAACTCTCCTAAAGTGGATAGGGTGACCACACACTACTGCCCAAGTTCTAAGTGCATTCCTACACTGCAAACCATCCTCAAATCTCATCCCTAATACCACTTTCATCTCCTTATGGTCACACTTAGGATCATAATAAATCTTATGTGACTTTCTTCTCATAGAATCCCCCTCTCCTTCTTCCCCACTAGAATCAGCTATGATTTCATCAAATAAAACATAATCACAAGACACCTCATCACTACAAGAATCATCCTCTAAGATAGCTTCGGCATCTAAGACCCCATCAGCCCCTACAAGAATCTCTTGCCTAATGTTCTCTCTAGCCTCTAAGTATTCCTCATCATCCCCTTCACTCATCAATTCAACATCTACAGAATCACTATCATTACCAGTTTCCTCATTCTTACGATCTATATCCTCCTCTTCATCCCCATATGGGTACTCACTTTCACTACAATCCACAGCCCCCTTTGCATCCCCTCCCCCCTTCTTCTTTCCATCATCCACATAAACAGCACTAAAGCATCTAGAATTTTCAGATAAATGCTTGATCATTTGCATAACATCTTTATCATCATGAATGTTAATGAAAAGAAGAGTTCCAGGGACTTTGTAGGCAATACATTTCCAAGATTCATAACCTAACTTTTCAATTTCATCCTTTAAATGAAATATCCAAACATATCAGGATCAAACCCATGTTTCCCTACAAAAACACCCCCTAAGTAAAACCTAGAACCCCCAACATCTATGAATTTGCCTCCATGATGTATATACATCGAGAATGTGTCACTGCATTAATTCAATAATAGAAATTCAGCAGAAGTTCAACAATATGAATCTTAATTTCAAAAACAATCTCAAAACCCTAATTTGGTACAAAAGATTCGAACCCTATTTTCACTAAACAACAATAATTAAAAATGATAAGCATTTTCCAACTAATAGCTAAAATACAAAGTGCTATAAGTTAAAAAAAAAATGAGCAAAAGCCCTACCTGTCCGCCATTTGCAAGACAAAAGCTTAGAAAAAGCAAGATTCTTCATAAGCTTTTCGCGGTTTCGCCTCTCCTCGTGCCTTTCCTCGTTTCTTATTATAAATTAAGGATGCCACGTAGACCACCACGTCGACTGCCAACTCGATTTCTTTTTAGCCTGAATCTCGAATCGTGGAAAAATTGAACACGGGTTAAAGTTTGTGTATTTACAGAAAAAATTGAAAGTTCATGTTCAAAACGGTATGTCAGATATAGTTCATGTATTTAAATGCATTTTTGCCTATTTTTTATATATAAAGAATGATACATGTACATATATAGGATATCAGCAGTGAAAGCGTTGCATTCGGCACATCAATTAGATTGGTCGTTTTTACTCTTTTATTTAATATGTAATTTAATTTTATTGGAATTTATATTAATAAAGGTATTTCTGTTGTATTTGTTATTAATAACTTATGTGTCCTTAGATCATAATAAGTTATAAGATATAGTCACTCATATGATGGTGATTATGAAATATGTCTTTAAAACTTTGGTCTTAAAATTAGTTCTGAGTGAAATGACTATTCAAGATAGGACATTGAATTGTTGGAAATAACTCGTACGTATGATATACACTCATAAGATAAGAATATTGTGTTTCATCAATATTAACATAGTTGACGTAAGTGTATATACGCGTGTGCTTGTTAGAGAACAAGTACACTGAACTGACCCGCTATAAATTCTTATATGAAATTTATTTTATTGAAATAAGAATTTCTTATTTATGATAGTACACAATTAGTCATTTGACTTGAAACACCATAGTAATATTGTATGAGTTCTATTTCATTTTGATATATTCTATGATTGCTAGACAATCGTTAAAGAGTTTATATTAAATACGATATGAATAAATATGGAGATTAATGCGTGGTCAATAAAGAATATATTACTTGTTTGAGATGAAACAATCTCCTACAGTTTTCATTGTCCATAACTCGAAGACCTTTGCCAAGACACGATCAATAATGATTCATTAAAGAGTTATTGACTTTGGATGTAAATATAACTATTGGATTGGTTCGAGTTTTTGATTTAATTCTACACTCAATTATCCAATTTGGGGATTAGATAATAGAAGGACCGTACGTGTATGACGATTCATATTCAAAATAGGTTTACTCGCTATTTCACCTAGTACAAGGTGGCAATGCTACTTGTTAGATGTTTCCATGGTTTATAGGTTCATAAAATTAAAGAGTTAATTTCAAGAGTATTAATTTATTGGATAAATATAATTGAATATGTTTTATTCGATTAAGCTTGTATTTTGTTACAAGCCTATTGCTAGTGCTAGTCATGAACCTAAGAGGGTCACACACAAAAAGATAGAACGTGTCAATTGAATCGATTCAATAGTTGAATCCGATTAATTAATAAGATTAGTTAATTGGGATTTGTTTAATTTAATATGTTAAATTAGATATTCAAATTAAATTTATTTAGTTGAATATAATTGGATTAACAAGTGCGATTCTATATTAAATAAATTAGATTAATTTAACTAGATATAAAATTAATTTGATTAATGTTAAATTTAGAAAAATCAAATAGATAGATAGATAGATAATTGTATTCGAATAAGAGTAATCCGGATACATACAGATAGAGAAGGAAAAGAAAACATAGAGATTCAATCTAAGCGAATCACGTAACTCCAAAGGAGTAATTATGTTAGGAATAATTATGTTAACGATTGGAAGATAATTAGCATTAATGAGGGAAAACGTTTTCCTTATTTATGCTATTGCTTCATTCTTTTAAATGGGAGCAGACTGTCCAATTTCTCTCTGATTTTTCAACATAAAAGAGTGTTTAATTTTACTAGCGAAAATACCGTTCACTTAATTCGTTATACAAAGACTTTTGGATCCCTCCGAGTTTGGAAGACAAACAATTGAGTATTTCTAATCTCTATATCAAACGGAGTGCGGAAATGTATGCAACGATTCGATTGTTCTTATCTCTACATCATGTTAACGTGAAGTCGTTAATATTGTTGGAATGAAATAATTGTTATTCATTTATTGATTCGAAGAATTTTAATTTCCACTGCGTCTTTCGATCCGATCCCAATCCTAACATGTAGATGCAAGGAAGTCTATTCAAACTATGAGTGAATTGTTTAAGTTAACTTGTCCTTTAAGTGCTTGTTTGGTAGGAGGATAAGATTATGCAAGATAGATTGTTGCCGAGATTACGATTGAGATCTATTGGCTATCTCACTGTTTGGTGACCGTTGTATAAACCTGGATAAAATAGTAGTGTTGTTTGATACCAAAGTTGAACATGTTGATTAACTTTCAATCGGACAGATTTACCCTTACATCACCATGTATACACAAGCAAAGAAACAATAACTACACTCCCAACATAGCGACTTCTTAAGTCAAAAGACATTCACAACCGAAAGAACTATAAAGCATACCCATCAATATCGAACAATCATTGCAATCGAGACATAAGATGACAAAATTCATGAAAGAGAACATAAGAAAGATCATTTCGCTACATTGTTTCCGATTAACCAAAACCATAATGTATAACACTTCTCAACCTTTTACACATTGAAACACCCTCATAATAACTGAAAAGGCCAAGTCCGCAAAAAATCGAATCCTCTAAATCCCAAGTCATTATTTGCTAGAATGCTTGGCTTTATGTGGGATTCCAAAGCTTGCTCCGAACCAAATCAATTGGTGCAACTCTTGCACAATATTGATCCTCCAGTTGTGGTGTCACGATTTGGCTTGTTGGCGTGAGTCTTCCAAGCTCGCTTTGCCGGTGAGGTGTGGCTACATGACCAACAACCTTCTTTCCATCTGAACCAAAAATAAAACATATATTAAATTGAAGTACACAACTACAACACCCAAAAGTAAAGTTAGAAGGCGAGACAAGATGAACACCGGTTTTGGGGTCACTGGCCTTCTTGTCTTGCACGGAGTTTTGGTAGCAGATTCCGCAGCCGCTTCTTGCTTGACTCGGGCTTCAAGGAGAAAAAATCAAGTTAGTACACGATCTACACATCACAAGAGAAAACATAACATGTTTTTACCTTCTTTAGCGTCTCTTCATCCCTCTCACCGTATTCATTAGAATCGAATCATCCTCATCCCGCAATTTTCTAACTAATTAATTGAAGTCCTTGCACAAATTTCAGTCTCAAAATTTCAAAATCTAGTTGACAACTTCGGTATAGAACGATGAAAATAAAAGACAAGAGTATTATACAATCAATCGATAACTCAACATAACAAATTTATCGAATATGCCACGTAAATCATAAAATTGAGCCAAGAATATGTCATTTATCATCGGTATAAATACACCAAAACTATAAAAATTACATCTATTATCATTCCTAGCTAGTTAAATTCTAGTCAATATTGACATAAATGACGCTGCAAACCCCTAAAAAGGGTCGAAATGTTCATGAACAAGTAATTACAAATACAGCATGCAAATAACAATCACGCACAAAATAAGCAAACTTTCGATCACAAATGTTGCTCATTGCGGTAAAGCAT
Source organism: Salvia rosmarinus (assembly GCA_036937905.1). NCBI lineage: Eukaryota > Viridiplantae > Streptophyta > Magnoliopsida > Lamiales > Lamiaceae > Salvia > Salvia rosmarinus. The sequence continues at coordinate 36,157,393 of CM072823.1, forward strand.
TCTCTTGATTCATATTTTATGGTGAATAACAATCCAATAATATCTTTGAAATACCGACGCAAAGGAACATAACCGAGAGCGAACGAAAAATAAAACAGAGCATGCGAAATGAGTATCAAACAGAGTGCATAGACACGTAAAATAAAATAGAACCGAGGAATACGAGAGACACTCACCCCAAAACTTCATTGCTGAAAAATGCGAAGAAAAAAATGCGAGAGTGGCGGCGTTTAGAGAGAGAGAGAGAGAAATGTATTCTTTGATGTTGCCGTTTGGTATGGAAAAGGGCATCGATCTTCCCCTGCTATCAAATACAGTGGAGGGTACAATAGTCATTTTCTTGTGTTAGGGTTCAGAGAGATACCTAAACTGGCGACAACCGAGAGATGGGTAAACACAAGCGAAACAGTAAATTGAAACGGGCCCTTCAAATAAAAGCGGGCTCCCAAGATAGGAATGTAGTTTACCAAACAAGCACATAAGCCAAGATTGTTTCCTATCTTGGGTTTATCTTATCTACCAAACGGGCCCTAAAAGTATTGTGAAAACAATAGTTAACCAGAAATGCACTACTTTTCAAATTTCAAACATTTTAGAGCAAGTAGCATTATGAAAATAAGATAAGCCCCCTTCATATAATTCTTCTTTTTAATCACGTATTTTGAGAGAATCTAATGGATAGCTATTAATTTATTGAATAAGGGGTTCCAGTGACTTAAAATGAGAAGCTTAATTAAGGGTGAGTTGACCTTTTCTAATTTTATTTTCAATCAATGTTGCAATCCATATAGAGACTTTACCAATTTGTATATATTTTTCTCTTGATTCGGTATTACAAACCTTTTAAATTGTTCCATATAAATTTCATTCTTTAAATCATCATTTAATAATGCAATCTTTATGTAAGACACGTGGTAAGTCAAACACTCAATGCTTAAATAACTCTGTGTTTCTTCAGTTAGGTTGAAAATGTGTATTTTCAGTACGTTAACTTCATGTCGTATCAATAGAGTCTGTGCCGAGTTTTATCAGCATGTTAGACTCCGTCTTTTATCAGTTTGGTGATCCTGAGTTAGTATGACGCTTCAGCTTGACGTAGATATTAGCTGTTTCAACTTCTCAGCTGCTGGTATGATAATTAATCATATTTTTGACTTCTTTGTTGTCAGCAACGCTGAGTCTTGAGACTCTGATATTCAGTCTTATCTTCCGACTTCACTCTTCAATTGTGCTGGTACTAAAACTTCTTTCAGCATGACTAGTTTCAGTACTACTTGAACTCCATCAGTCTTGGACATGGCCAAACTGATAGTTCTTGTGCTAAAACATGTAACCAAAAAGGCTAACTCCCTAATATGTGAGCAGCAGTATATTACATTAGCAAGGCAATCATCAGTGGGTTTTGTGATATAATAAAAAATCATAGTTAAGAAAGATTTTTCCCACCAGAACCAAATGAACCACTAAAAGTGGAACTAATCATTGAACTGTTAAACATGGAATCAACAATTGACCCAGTAGGGGTCGAATCAACGGTGGAAAAATTGGAAGCTCCGGTGCTCACCATTTCCAAGAAATGGTGATTAGGTTACGAAATTTTAGATTCAGTTAATCAAGTCTGGATCACCTCCAAGACGACAAGTGCTATCTCGTCATGTGATTTATGGAAAATGAGTACAGATAAACTTGCTTGGGCATATTACAAATGAAACAATAATGTATGAGAATATCAAATTACAAAAGAAATAAATTGAGTCGACAAAAACAAACTATAGAATCATAAGATAGTCGAATCAACGAGTCCTCTCTATGCAAGATAAGATCCACCACAGTAGTGCTCTCAGATATGGCTAATCGTCTTCAAAGATGAAATGATTTCTTCTCTTAGATAGCAACATCGCAAACTGACGAGCTTCGACGAACTGGGCGGAGGTCGCGAATTGAGCAGACTCTGAATATGCAGATAGATTTCGTATGTAGTGTTTCAACATGTGTTTGATGAAAATGCAGACTTTTTGATTTATAGGTTAAGTCCATCGCATGAGGAACATGCTGGAGTTAATGGATGAGTTATATCAGCACGGAGGTTACTGATCGTTTCTAGGAGACATGGTAGTTGTTCCTCTCTTATCCCATATTTCCAATGATCTCATCATGTTGGGACATTACCCGACCATTACCAATGCACCTGGTCGAAACTCATATGTCCCGTTGTTAGAGGATGCATTCGAAAACAACCATGTCTCCGATTAGGATGCTTACCAACATAGTGCTTGCATCTCCTACAGGGACAAAGCGTTACGACTCCCACGTGCACGTATAGGTCCAGGGTACTGGGCCAATTCCAATCGGGCCTCAATAAATCGATTGTCGAAAAAGACTACCAGTCCAAAGATCAATTGTCAAGATCCAAGTCCACCATCTCGGACCACGGTATCGGAGCTGGATGTCAGGCGATGTGGCTGGCAGTGGTACGCGCATGAGTTTCACGACCATCACTTGTTCACATAATTATTTTAAGTGTTATTGATGTCACTTATGTACATTAAAACCTTTGAAAATTAATAGTCTTGGAACCTAGATTTTTTATTAAATTAGAGATATTAATATATCGTTAAATTAATAATTTATAAATATATCGATAAATTAATAAATTAATAATTTATATAGTATTTTCTTGAGTTAAGAAATTATAATTTTAGATAAAGTTATATTTTGTATAAATAAATAGTAGATAAAATTTAATGTATTTATATTAAATAGATTCATGTATATTTAAGTAAACAAATACATGTATCTACCAATATAATGTAACTAATTAAATATATATTTATTGCAACTAGAGAACTCGAACCAGAACTTCTTGATGCATTGAGAAAAGTTTGGGATGAAATACACCTAGACTTCAATTTCAAGAAAATCACGCTAATAGATTCTTATTTCAACAAGTTACCATAGTATTCATAATTGTAATATTTTAAGAATTATTAATTTATGATCTTGTGGGACCTATATATTTATAAAGGGTTCTCCAAAATATTATTATTTAATTATCTTATTAAAATTGATGATTTTGTGCATTGGTTCAAGTCGGGATCGATAAATTTATCGGTTTAGAGTTTATTAATTTATAGAGTATATTATTTTAAAGAGGTTTTATTGTACATGATTAATTAATGTTAATTAATCAATGAGGGATATACATTAAATAATCTATGCTTATCTACTTTATCGTATAACTCCATAATCAAGTTACTAACTTTAGTACACTATTTCTCACTCATTGAAAATCAAAATTATGAAAATGAATATACCACAATCATCTATTCAGATAGATCGATCATATGTCATTTAATTATACAAAATTAAATATTTTGTCACTCGAAAAATTGGTCAAAATAAAAACTTATTTTTTTCATAAGAAACTAAGAATCAATGCACTTTATATGTACAAAGCTAATGAAAATATGAGAACAAAAAAAATGAATTCTCTGTGAAAGTTGATGAATCCGCTCTGAAAGTTACTGAATCCAAAAAAATGAAATTTCTGTCTCTCATGGGATTCAAACCTAAGTGAAAGTTCTGAATTTTTGGATACAATAACTATCCAACGGATGCATTAACGTTCCGAATTCATTTTATTCATATGAATTTTCATAGTTATTAATTCTCAAATTAAAAATAATCATTATTTGAATCCCTCTCTTCCTCTCTCCACATATACATATTACATCCGATTTCCAACAACTATAACGCAAACGCAAACCAATAAATTTTGCATTTTTCTTATTTACCTAACCCTATTTTGATGTAAAACCCGGTTGGAGTATCATTGTACTTAAAACAATGTCCTTTTAAGTAAATTTATCTTTGAATTTTGAGATGATAAATTGTGATTTTTAATTGGAATGTAAGTAAGAGGAATAAGCCTATTCATGAAAGCGGACGGTCGAGCATGTAAATGCCTTATCTTTGTTATTTTCAATAGTTTAACATATTTCTAATTTGACTACTTCATTTATAAAATTGAAAACCTATGCATGGAATATTATACATTCATCTGGAACAAGATTCAAAGATGTTTTGTTTGACTACAAATAATTTCTTATTCTATTCTCTATTTTATACCAAGAATCCACCACCCTAGCTAATCACTACAAGAATAACGCTCGGACAACGACGGAAAAATTTTCACCGACGATTAACGACGGTCTTAAGACGGTATTATACTTTAACATATTCGTAAGTTAGGCCTTCATCATTCCGTCGTTGATTAACGATGGAACGAAGTCCGTCGTTGATCAACGATGGAATGACGACGGAGTCGGTCAATGACGGACCAACGACGGACATAATCAACGACGGACCATCAACGTTGGAATAACGATGGACTATTTCAACGACGGATCAACGACGTAATTTCAACGACGGACAATCCGTCGTTGAAATTACGTCGTTGATCCATCGTTGAGTTTTAACACAAACACGAGATTCAACCCCTAATTTTTCATTCACAGAAACTCGAACCCTAATTCAAATTGTTCGCCCGTGCCGTCTCCCTCGCCGTCGCCGTCGCCGTCTTCGTCTTCACCTGTACCTCGTCGTCTTCACGTCGACGTCGTCCCCGGCGTCCCCACCTCGCTGTCTTCACGTCACGACGCCATCCCCGCGCCTACCTCGCCGTCTTCACGTCGCCGTACCATGCCGTCTTCACTTCATCGCCGCGCCGCCCCTTCCTCGCCGTCTTCACGTCGCCACCGTGAGAAAGCCCATGCCCAGCCCAGCCCCTGCCGTCTTCATGTCGTCGCCTTGCCGCCCCTGCCTCGCCGTCCTCGCACCATCGTCCACGTCGCCGCCGTCCCCAACCCAGCCCAGCCTAGCCCACGTCGATCACCTCAGCCCCGACCCCGGCTCGTCTCGCCCCGCCTGAACAAAGGAACTCTTGAAACTATATTTTTTGTATGTGTATGATCTTGAATTTATCGTATATGTATATGTATATGTATTCGTGAATTTATCATATATGTATATGTATTCGTGAATTTATCGTATATGATATTGAATTTTGTGTATGTATATGTATAGTGAATTTATCGTATAATGAATTTATCGTGATATGTATATGTATAGTGAATTTATCGTATATGTATATGTGTAGTGAATTTATCGTATAGCGTATAGTGAATTTATCGTATATGTATATGTATAGTGAATTTATCGTATATCGTATAGTGAATTTATCGTATATCGTATAGTGAATTTATCGTATATGTATGTATTCATGAATTTATCGTATATGTATATGTATTCGTGAATTTATCATATATGATCTTGAATTTTGTGTATGTATATGTATAGTGAATTTATCGTATAGTGAATTTACCGTAAGTTCTATGAAACTATAATTATTTCATTATAAATTATCATAAAAAAACAAGAAAGATCATGGTAAACTCTTTAAAGTTTTCGTCTTTAAATTTATGGTAAACTCTTTAAAGTTTTCAATACTTTGCTCAAGCGAATTTGTTGAACAAATCATAACAATTTGTCCTATTTTATAAGTTACAAACATTTAAATAATAGTTACAACAAATTTAACACCCTTTCGTGTCGACTAAATTCGTAGCATAACGATTGAGTTATTGAGCATGTATCATTAAGTTTTACTGTTTTCCTGCGTCAACTTTTGTTGTAGTACCGACTATTGCTATATTATTATTTATTTTAAGTCGGGGGCTTGCAATTTGTATAATTCGTTTGATGTCTGTTTTTACATTAAATCAACTTGTGAAACTGATTGTAATTGATTTTGATAAAGTTGAGTGTTGGAATGATCAATTCTAACATTTTAATTTGAAATAATATTTTGTTAGGAAAATCGTTGCAGCTTCAAAGTTCAATCGAATCTTCATTGAGGCAATAAGGGTTTATATGTGCATTCTTAATCAATAATGTGAATTATGACGACGTATAAATAAACTAATAAATAATTTCGACTGTGGGCAAACAATATTTTTTATGTTTCTAAATCTATCTATCATATTATCTATCTATCTTCTATAATAATACCTAAATAGCATTACATATTTTACTCACTACAATAATCATCTATCTTACGTGGCAATTTTTGTAATTTCCATTCTTATTTTTTTAAGGATAGTGCTAAACACATATATTATGTACGTAGATAATGCCCCCAAATATAAATCGTACTGGTTGGATAATGCTAAACGTATATATTATTTATTAGAAAAAATTATCAATGAAATTAAAATACTTGAATAATAATGAGTAATTAGAAGTATAAACTCATAAGTAATTTAGCTTCCCATCATTAATTTGGTAATTAGAATTATAGACTCCATAACCCCATAACCCTCCCATCTTTCACACACACACACACACACTTCACACACTAAAAATACGAAAGCCCAATTTTATAAGTTACAAACATTTAAATAATAGTAAAGCGAATTTGTCCTATTTGTTGAACAAATCATAACAACTTGTCCTATTTTATAAATCATAAATTTGTTGAACAAATCATAACAATTTGTCCTATTTTATAAGTTACAAACATTTCACTAATAGTTATAACAAATTCGTCCAACGAATTTAACAAATTTTTCCTCCTTATTGTGCTATTTTTTTATGCTACGTAAGTTCATTTTTTCAATTTTTAAAATTGAATAGGATCGTCGAAATTTAACGCGAATATGAATGTGTATAAATGATTTTCAATGCTACGTAAGTTCATTTTATGTTACGATAGCATTTTGAATTTACATGTCATTAGGTCATCCACATCATTAGTTCATTAGTTCATTTAGTTCATTTATGCTACGTAAGTTCATTAGTTCATTAATTCATTTACATGTCATTTTTATGCTACGTAAGTTCAATTAAAATATTTGATATTTTGCCATTATATGATAATGAAGAGAAATTTCACATTTTCTCGGCATTTATAGCACAAATGGGACGAGATTAGATGATGCAAATGCGAATTAACTTACATAGATCATTAATTAGGTGAGGAAACCGATGACATAACATCGATAGAGTCGGCTATATAGTACATAAATTGGTACTCATGTCAAGAATAAAGTGCAATAATTAAGAATTTCTTAGCGGACTTAATGATTTTCAAGTCAAATACTTATACGTAACTTGCGCTTTCTAAAATAATAGCTTCTTCAAGAAATGAGTACAAATCGTGCTTGGATGTATAGGCGGTTTCAACCAGATGGAACTTTCGGTCCCGAATTTCTTAGCGGACTGAATGAATTCATGGATTTTGCAATGACTCAAACAATGTTATTGGATGGGGACAAAGTTAAGTATCCGTGCAGAAGATGTGATAATATGTATTATCATGTAAAAGATAGAGTTCAATATCACATTGTAAAAAATGGATTCATGCGAGGTTACGAGCTTTGAAGGTTTCATGGGGAATCTGAAATACCAACGAAAAATTATCATAATTTAGAAGATGTTCAGTACGAACAAAGTAGCTACCATACTATGGTGACGGATGTTGCGATGTCTCTAAGAAATTTTCAAGACTTTGAAGAGTTGCCTAATCCGGAAGCACAACAACTGTATGATATGTTGGATGCTGCGGATAAGGACATGTTGCAAGTCTCATTCACAGTTGTCACTTGTGGCTCGTCTATTGTCCTTGAAGACCGAGGGTAACATGTCTGAGAGAAATTTAGATCAATGGACTGAATTGATCAAGGAAATTGTGCCAGAAATAACTTGGTTCCTAGTAACTTCTACAGTACGAAGAAGTTATTACGTGGCATGGGGCTTCCCTGTAGACAAGATTGATTGTTTCCCTAATAATTGCATGATTTATTGGCGCTAGGATTGTGAATTGGTTCAATGTAAATTCTGTAGTACTCCTCATTACAAAGAAAATAATCGAGGATCGAGGATCAGTGGAAAAACACTCGTAGCAGCAAAGAAGATGTACTATTTTTCTCTTACTCCTCGACTACAGAGATTGTATGCATCTAAAGCTACAGCAGCAGACATGCATTGGCGTGCTTCGTCAGTAGATGATGGAGTTATGCGTCATCCTGCGGACTCACATGCATTGAAACATTTGAATGAAATTTTGCCTGATTTTGCTGAAGAGGTTCGAAATGTTAGATTAAGGTTATCCACGGATGGTTTTCAACCTTTTGATCAGTCGGGCCAACAATATTCTTCGTGGTCGATCATCGTTACACCATACAATCTACCACCTTGGATGTGTATGAAGGAACAATACATGTTCCTTACAATCCTAGTCCCCGGCCCACGGAATCCAAAGGAGAAATTAGATGTTTTTTTGCAACCGCTAATAGCTAAACTGATAGAGTTGTGGAATATAGGTGTTCTTACATACGACGTGTCGGTGAAACAAAATTTTCAAATGCGAGCAGCATTGATGTGGACAATTAGCGATTTTCCTGCCTACTCTATGTTGTCTGGGTGGAGTACCGCCGGAAGACTTGCATGTCCGCATTGCATGAATGAAACTAAAGCTTGCACCCTAGCACATAGTGGAAAACAATCATGGTTAGATAACCATCGAAAGTTTTTACCTGAGGACCATCCATTTCGAAGAAATAGAAAAAAATTTCTCAAAAATAAGATTATTACAGCAGAACCTCCACTGGTAAGATCAGGCAAAGATGTATTGGCTGAAATAGAGATGATGGGATTATTAAAAGTTACTGAAGAGAATATTGATACAATTAATAAGGTTGTAGCTCGTCATTTTGGCACTGGATGGAAAAAACGTAGTATATTTTGGGATTTACCTTGCTGGCCACACCTTTTAATTCGTCACAACTTGGATGTCATGGACGTTGAGAAGAATATGTTTGATAATGTGTTCAATACAGTGTTGAACGTACCAGGGAAGACAAAAGATACGACCAAATCTAGGGAAGAGCTAAACATGTACTACTCCAGGCCATCTTTGAAAAAAGAATGATATGACAAACAAGTATCCAAAAGCTTGTTACACACTTGACACGAATGAGAAGAAAGTCTTGTTTGAATGTGTGAAAACCCTACGATTTCCAAATGGTTATGTATCAAATATGGGAAGATGTGTCGACATGAGTAAACTTAAGATGTTTGGGATGAAAAGTCACGACTGTCATGTGTTCATGCAACGGATTCTACCTGTTGCTTTTCGTGAATTACTCCCAAAAAATGTATGGAAGACAGTCACGGAGCTGAGTTTATTTTTCAAAGACTTAACCTCTCGGAATATACAAAGTGAGAACATGTGCAGACTCAATGGCAATATTCCTATCACTTTATGCAAGCTTGATCTCATCTTTCCACCCAGCTTTTTTGATTCAATGGAGCATCTTCCAGTTCATTTAGCTGATGAAGCTCGTCTTGCAGGACCTGTTCAATATAGATGGATGTACCCATTTGAAAGGTAACTGAAAATAACAAAGTTGTCCTTATATCTTATATGTATATGTAAACTAACTCCATTCATGAAAGGTACCTACGAAAATTGAAAAACAATGTAAGGAACAAGGCTAGAGTGGAAGGTTCTATTTGTAATGCTTACTTAGTTGAAGAAGCATCTACTTTTTGCTCATATTACTTTGAGGAACATGTGAGCACAATACATACGAATGTGCCTCGTAACTTTGATGGTGTAGATGCTGCTAGATCTGACGAACATGCATCCAGATAGACTATCAGTATTCAAACAAAAAGGATATTATTTTGGAAAAATGTCGAAGAGATACTTGGATGACAAAGAGTATCATGTAGCTCACACATATGTTCTACTCAACTGTGTAGAAGTTACAGAGACATATCTCAAGTATGTACTATTACTAAATTTTACCATTTATTTGTATATAGATTATTATATGTAACGTATATACTGTGTTTAAGGTTATTTGTGGATCAGTTGCGCGCGTACTCTATCTCAGAGCAAGAAATAAACGATCAGATGGAAGCACAATTTGCGTCGTGGTTCCGTTCACTAGTGAGATTATCTAGTCTTTATATAGTAATATTACAATCATGGTTTAAATGTAGATGAGAAGTCTTATTTCCACATTATTTTACTATTACGGGTCTTAAATCCAACAAGCAATGTTGAGAATCAATTTTTGATTAGTCTTGCAAAATGTCCATTAACATTAGTCACGACATACCCAGGATAATATGTGAATGGATATAAATTTCATAACATGTCTCATAGGTCATCTCGATCCACTATGAACAGTGGTGTCTGCATAAAAGGTGATTGTTATGGTTCAGATAATAATGGTGAACTCGATTATTATGGACGTTTGTTGGAGGTGTGTGAACTAGAGTATCACGATCTACCTAAAATGACGACTACATTATTCAAGTGTCAATGGTTTGATCCATCTATGTGCGGGACTTGATTCATCCTCAATTCAAATTAGTTTCTATAAATCATACGCGTCGGTATAATAAATACGAACCATTCGTACTAGCTGACCAAGCCATCCAAGTATATTATTGTACTTATCCAAGTATGAATCAGTCTAAGAAGGATTGGTGGAAAGTTTGTAAGATAAAAGCACGATCCAAAATTGAAGTCCCATTTCAAACATTAACATTTGAAATACCATCAGACCAACCATATCAGGAAGATGACTTAATCATCTCAACTAATCCAGATATAGACGATGACGACACAATAATATATTCTGGTGGTGGCTTGGTAGACATAGATGAAAATAATAGTGAAGAAGACGAAGATACATACTTTACGAGTGAGGAAGATAACAATGATGATGGCTATGACGACGATAGTAATTAATATAAGGTTTATATGAATCAATTTGATAGAAAAATGTTTCGATAGTATGTTTTCATATGACATATGAATTGTTTTCTTATTCAATTGATCTATTTTACTAGATGCCTAGAGGACGTGGATCCTCATATGCTAGAAGACGTGGGTCCTCATCGCCTTTTTCATCGGGATCAGAGGGAGGCATCAATGCCTCTGTTGATCGCATCCGACTGGAGGAGGAGCATATCCCTGATGCAGCTGGAGCTTCAGGTTCAGCTTCGGGGTCGGGTTCTGTCTCAGCGAGGACAAGACGGACTAGGCTTTCGCTCGATGATATGGGGTATTTGTTATACTTTCAATTACAATATGTATTTTTATTTTGTTGAACTAATGATATTTATGTTTTATGCAGTAACTTAGTCCCATATAATGTGGTTCCTGGCGCCTGCACTCGTATAATCAAGCAGGTCAGGAACCCCTATGGTTTTAGCTGGAGACTGACATCACAGTCAGTGAAGGATGATTATTCCAATGAGTTCAAGGTAACAAAGACGAATGATATTTATGTTTTATGCAGTAACTTAAACACTTTTTTGTGATTATTAATTAGTTGTTCTAATATTTGTGGGGTTTGTTAATTCATCTAGGATCTAGAATTATATTGGTAGTTTTTTTGTTTGCTAATTGATGCTCATTCAGTTATTAATTATCAATAAACATATAGTCATAATTTGTTATTGAATTGGAATTTGCTTTTCACTTGAAACAGAAAAGTTTCTGTTGGGACGAGGCTATCCCAGATGAGGTCATATATGACCTTTGGCATCCTATTTCCGCACGGCGCTATAGAGACTTTGTTTGTGCCATCAAGGCCACAAGGTATGACGAGAGTAGGGCGAGACCTCCTTGCATCAACGAGGATGAATGGCCTGATTGGCTTGATTATTGGGACACTGAAAAAGTGAAGGGGAAGTCAGAGATTGCGAGGAAGTGTCGCATGTCAGAGCCTACAGGACCGAGGCAGGACGGGTGAAGCCTGAGGAGGCTCCAAATCGATTCTTGATATCTTCTTGAGTTGGTAATGTTTATATATAGATGTTATGACTTTTTTTATTACTAATGCTATATAGATTGTATGATTACATTTTTTATTTGGTTGCAAAAGGCTGCACTGAAAGGAGTTCATCCGAGCGGTTGTCTCACGATGCTTATAACATCCTTCACGTCAACAAGGATGGATCTTATCTTGTGAGACATCCAGATTTATTGGGTATGTGTTAGTTTAATTGCAATTCACATACTTTATATGAGCGCACATCAACTATATAAGTTATGCGTTATAAATGTAGATGAGAGTCAAGAGCTAGTCACTCGGAGAAGCCAGCCTGTAGAAGGTTCGGTGACTCGCTAGATTTGGACATGAGCCAAATCTATGTGGATGTCATGGGTGGGCTAGACAAGAAGAAACAGATGTTCGGTGTTGGTGCACTTACAAGGAGTTTGAGAAGCGAGTCTTCAAGCTGTCACATCTCAATTTGTGTCCCAATTATATGACCGGTGCTTCTTAGATATGGAGAAGCATTGCGGGAGGAAGGAGGCACAAATGCGATTAGAGGAGCTTCAACAGCGAAAGACGAAGAACATGAGGCATTGAGGGCACGCTTAGAAGCTCGGCAACACATATTGGATCAGCTTCTAGCACACTCTGGGCTTGCACCACCACCATCTCCTCCTCCTTATTGATCATACTCTGTTTTTATTTGTTTATTTCACACTCTCGACTTGCACACTTTGTTTTTATTTGCTTTCTAGATGATGGATTATATTTATATGATTTCTGTATGGATTGTACGATTTAGTTAATTTAGTTATTTTAATGTATTTGAATTGAATGTTGAATTGAGATTTCATGTTTGTTGAGGTATTATTGAATTGAATGATGAATTGTTGAGTTTGTTGAGGTATGGATAAAACAGGTGACTGTCGATAACTGGATACGATAAATGTGAAAAAATGGTTTATTTTTTAAAACATTCACTACGGATCAACGACGAACAGTCTGTCGTTGATCAACGACGGTCGTGCGTACTCAACGGCGACGTCTATATCCGTCGTTGATCCGTCGGTGATTCAACGACGGACTACGAGTCCGTCGTTTATCGGAATAGCGACTATGTTTGTACCGACGACCTGTTTCCGTCGTTGTTCCGTCGTTATTTAATATCACCGATGAACTTTTTCGGTATAACGACGGAAAATTCTGTCGTTAATCGCCTAAATTCTTGTAGTGAATCTTCATTCCATCGAAATAGAAGAAGGGAAAACGATCACTATTTCCTCATCCAGATTTTACAAAAACGAAATGTCAAGTTAAGGTGACTTTTAGGCACATTTTCTTTCATATATATATATATATATATATATAGTTTGGTTCAAATAAGAACCATTCTTATCCTAAAAACTAAGAACCAAATGAATTCGTTATGAAAGTTGATGAATCTGTTGAGAAAGTTAATGAATTCAAAAATTCAGAATTTTTCACCCGGGTTCGAATCTCATCAGAGGCGAAAATTCTATTTTTTTGGATTCAGTAATTTTTCCAACGGATTCATCAACTTTCACTGTGAATTCATCAGTTTTTGGTTCTCACGTTCTCATAATAAAAATGGTTCTCACGTTAACCCTCCCCTATATATATATATATTGAATTAGCATTCAAATTGTGATAAAGTAATGAAATATTGGTAGATATATGTCACGCATATATATCACGTTTTTACTCCTTTATGGATTATAGTTTTATAGCTAAAACACATGATCTAACTCTTACCAGACGTTGTCTGAACGGAAATTATGCACTTTACAGATCTTTGTCTTGATGTCTTTCTTCTTTTCCTTTCATTGTTGGTAATTGAAAATGAGGTGTATGATAGGCTACAGAGTAAAGCAATAAAAAAGTATTACTTTGCTGGATTATATGAATTTCGATCTAATTCTACTATTTGGCAAGTATCACGTGTTATTTGTTTCTTTCCTCTTATCTAATTTTCATTTTTTTGAGATATTTATAGTAATTGAGTTATTAGTTGTATTTATGACCAAATGTTATAGAGAATAGATTGTTTTGCCCAGAAGAAAGATACTTTGACGTTAAGGTTTTTTGTTTTTTTTAAAGAGGGTATTGAAATTCTTTTTTTTTTTTGGTCAATTAATACATAAATTTTAAATTTACGTCACGGTGACTCAACCAAGGAGACCTTGGCGCCAGGCGTTAACCACTCTACCACTGGCCAACACACACACATGAGGGTATTGAAATTCATAACCAAATTATCACCTTTACATATGAGAGGAATGTCACTGAATCAAAATGGTCATAGTACTTCGTTGTTAAGTTAGTGCATGCATAGCAATTGAAAAGTTTTGATTTACTTAGATTCTAAAAATCATGCATGTTAGCATAAAAAGGTTAAGAAAAAGTATTTTATTTTATTGAGTCTTCCACGTCCTTTGATCCCTTGAGGAGTTATATTTCTTGGATTAAGTCTGTTTACTGTTATTAGTGTTGGACTTGGGGCCTAATTCATTTTCATTAATTGTTTTAAACCAATGACTTAATTCTAAGCAAATTATCCATCAGACTCCATCGTAGCAAATAAATTCTTTTATTCTCTACCCATTCAAATGGATTAATGTTGACATCCCTAGAAGGATTATTATTTAGATGCACCTTTTTTATGCTCGAATTTTTGTATAAAAGTTTAAAGTAGCTAATATTCTACATTCATTTTGGGTTAAAATATTTGAAATAACCGAATCATGTTTTTTCCTATAAAAAAACTTTTTCTTTTTATATTGATCATAAATTTCAATGCAGTTATTCAATAGTTCTATAAACTGAATTATGTGAGTTTTACAGTTCTTTATTCTAGTATTTTATAACAAGCTTGATTTAGATCTAATGGATAACTACTCATTTATTGAATAAGGGGCTGCAGTGACTTAAAAAGAGAAGCTTTATTAAGGATGTGTTGAACTTTTCGAATTATATTTTCAATCAATGTTGCATTTAGAGCCGGTAAAATGGACTCAGCCTGATGGGCCCACTCTAGGTATCTGGGGTTAGGGTTAGGTTGGATTTCAAAATTAGAGATGCAAAAAAAATCTAGCCTAATAAACCTGTCTGAAAAAAAACCTTGAGAGGACAGGACTTCATACTAAAAAAATCCAAGGTTTTCAAGCTAAAAAGTATGTCCAGTAAAAAAACCTAAGGTTATCTCTTTATTTCTTTGTCTTTCTTCTTTCTCTTTAATTCTCTTTTTAAGTTATTTATTATTTTGTTTTGGATTATTTACTATTTTAGATTCTGATCAGTGATGTACGTACCCAGACTTTTTGTCTAGGGGGTCCAACCTCTCTTCTCTCTCTCTCTCTCTCTCTACTCGACACTCACAAACACACTCTCTTTTACTCCCTCAAAATGGCCACCTCCACCTCCTCTGGTTCCTCGGCATCAAGGCCGGATTAAGAAAATTGAGGGCCATAAGCTATATTACAAATGGCCATATAAAATAAATGTATGAAAAGTCCATTTCAACTTTCATGCTTTATCAACCACAAAAGTATTTATTACTAATTTTTATAATTAAGATGTAATTATTACTCTTACTTCATAAATATTTATAATCTATCTTGCTTTATAGTTGATCTTTTGATGAATTTATTTAACCATCTTTTTATTATCTGTAATGAAACCAAATGCTCCATCTCATAATTGCTTTTATATTTTCTGTTAGACATATCTAGTAAAATAATTTTTAAAAAAAATCTACTAGACAATAATCACAATAATAATATATTTTATTATATAAAAATTTGAAGATAAGAGTTTTGTTTTGAGAAGCTGATTATTCAACTTAATTTATAGATTTTTTTACAAAAATTATTTTGTATTAATAAGTATAGAGATATGGAAGACAAATTTAGTAATAGAAACTAGGTTATAAAGAAATTTAAATAAAATAAAATAGAGATATACAAGAAAAGCTAGATATATATAAATTTTAATACATAATCAATTATAACAAAAATTTAAAATTATATAAAAAGAATAATCAAAATTTTGGAAAAACTAGTTAAGAAAAAAAAGTCTCTACAACATAACCAATTAATATAAAAACTTAAATTATAACAAAATGACAAAAAAAAAATTACTAGGAGTTGAACCTAGTAAAGTTTTTTTGTTATATCAAAGTTCTTGTAAAACTTTTACCACTACGTACGCTAACAAGCTCTTTAGTAAAAAAAACAATATATATATATATATATATATATATATATATATATATATATATCAAAAATAAACATATATATATATATGAAATTACTAATATATCCCCGATCTTTTATCAAAATCGGGAGGCCCAGTGTCACCGGCCCGCCTGATTATGACTTTTGTGCTTTAATTTATTTTTCATTGTATTAACATATAATTTTGAACTTTTAATTTGTTAGTGTTGATGTTAAATTACTATTTTCTATACTTAAATTATTATTTTACATAACTATTTATCTTTTTTATAATTAAATATATAATTTTATAGGTTAAAAAAATTGAAAAATTATGTGAGCTTGGCCCATCCCTCGCCCGATAGCCCTTCTGGGGCTAAGATGCGCTTTCTATTTGATAGCCCGAAATTTTTTCGACCCAACCCAGTCTGATCTGAAAAGATTTAAAAGTTCGATGGACCGGTCGACCGACTACCTTTGCTAGCTCTAGTTGCAGTCTGTGTCTATCCGATATTTTTGTTTTTACATATATTCCAAATTTTCAAGCTCATAATATTGACATACTAATTTTCGTTCACAAAATTTAATCTCATCTAATTGTATGTACTACTTGTACCTATAATATTGTGTGCAAGTGAATATTATATTATGGGTGGTCTCCTGTGCGCGCCCGCGCACAGTGAGACCCACCCTTATTAGTTAATTAGTTAATTAAGCTTAATTAATTAATTAAATACTTTTAATTAAAATTAATTAGTTTAATAAATTTTAATTATAAATTAATAAATAGTAATTTTGATATAAATTAATAAATAGTAATTTTGAATTAATATATCTTTATTTTAAATTAATAAACTCTAATCATGAATTAATTAACCTTAATTTTAATAATAAATCCTAATTATGAGTTAATAAACCCTAATTTTGAATTAATAAACCCTATTTGGAATTAATAAACCCTAATTTTGAATAATAAATCCTAATTTTGAATTAATAAACCCTAATTATGAATTAATAAACCCTAATTAGAAATAATAAACCCTAATTTTGAATTAATAAACCCTAATTATGAATTAATAAACCCTAATTGGAAATAATAAACCCTAAGTGTGAATTAAAACCCTAAGTATGAATTAATAAACCTCAATTATGAATTAATAAACCATAATTTTGAATTAAATTATAATTAAAAATTAATAAATTTAATTATAAATTAACAAAATCTAATTATCCATACTTACATAATTAATATATAATTATTTTAACAAAAATCAAGGGTGAGCTCACGTGAGGCGGAGCTCACCCAAATTTTTGGCTAATGTTATTATATACATTATAAGACCTATCGAGATAAGCATCGATGAAAAATGAAATAATACTACTATAAAGCGGGTGGCCGTAGTCAACACCCTCGTAGCCTTATGCATTGAACTTTTGAAAAGCTCACCGCCCCTAAAATTTTGAATATTACTTTCTTCTTTATCTATTTAGCTAATGAAACCGACCACGTCATGAAAATCATTTTTTCTATGTATACTTTTCATCAAAGTTATTGCTAGCTATTGTGTTTATTTTAAATGGGTTGTTGGGTATATAAATACATTAATTTTGGACGACTTCTAATTTTTAATATGAACATTAAAAATGTCGAGAAATACATGAATTTATTGTTTATAATAATTTCACCATGATTTTCATTTTTAATTAAATTAAATTTGATTTGCCAATGCCATGACATTAATTGAGTGAGGTTAAATCTACATGGTGGACAATTAGTGACGTGACGTGAAGTCGATGAAATGACTTCATTTTTTGGTCTTCAATCTGTAAAATCAGAGACAATTTTACATAGCTAATTTAACATAGAGAAATAGTTATGTGCGATTTAATAGAGAGAGAACAAAATAACTTTTTAAAAAACCAAGCCTTTAATGCAAACCAAAAAAGATGAAACTTACGAGTTTACATCCATCCCTAGTCGATTACAGTTTTCTTTCAACTTTGTAGTCATTACTCATATTTGCGCAAGTGTATCCACACCCCCAAACTGACTTGACGAGGAATCAATTCTCACGAACAAACACAACCCCTACACACAACATACACCTAGGAGCACCCAA
Source organism: Salvia rosmarinus (assembly GCA_036937905.1). Taxonomy (NCBI): domain Eukaryota; kingdom Viridiplantae; phylum Streptophyta; class Magnoliopsida; order Lamiales; family Lamiaceae; genus Salvia; species Salvia rosmarinus. The sequence goes on from CM072823.1 coordinate 36,175,603, forward strand.
GTTGGCATATCGATACAAAAACCCGAGTAGGAGACAGCGATGGCGATTAACAACAGATTTTGAGGGGAAAAAAAGAATAAGAAGATTTTGAAAAGAAAATTAATAGATTTTGGGGGAAAAAGGAAAGAAAGTTTGAAAGAAGGTTGAAGATCAAGAGAGGGGTGACTATGACAATTGTTTACGGTGAAGTTTGCTGGTAATCGGGGAAGTGGGAACTGATGGAGAAGGATATGGGAGTGTTATTCTTCGAAAACATATTCATGCATATATAAATAAATATAAACATGCATGCTGGCCACGAAACACAACACATGTATATATCAAAACACAACATGCATGTAATAAAACACATTATGCATACAACAAAATATAAACTTGTATGTGTGGCCGACGAGCGTTGGTTTGCGCGAGCATGCACTGGGTGTACGTTTTCAACATGCATTAAAATTCGAAAATCATATGCATGTATGCATTTATATGCATAATTCTATTCAACCATATGCATGGTTTTTTTTTGTATCACATAACAAATCAAATTACTAATTTATCCATACTGTAGCAAAATCAACGAAAATAAGCTTAAAATTTTCAAAAAGATCTCCACTAAAATCTATGAGATGAATTAATGAAATTGAATATTATATACTATCTAAAGTTTAGATACTATATGATCCCAATTATATATATATATATAGGGAGTGGATCAAATGAGAACCACATCTTTTTTGCGAACTCTGCGAACCATGCATAAGACGTTAAAGATTATGCAAAAAATGGTATAAAGTTGTGCATAACGAAAACTTTCTAAAATTATTTTGTTGTGCAACAATTTTAGAATGTTTTCATTATGCACAACTTTATAGATTTTATTCATCAACTTTATACGTCTGTGCATAGTTCTCAAGTTCTCAAAAAATATAAGTTCTCACTGGATCCAACCCCTATATATATATATATGTGTGGAAAGATTAAATAAAACAAAATAAATTCCGAGTTAATTAGAAATTATCATGGACATTGATCTTTTTATGTTTTGTTATAAAAAGAAGTAATATATTGTATATAACTTTATCAATATGTATTATTATATATGTGTATATATATATATAAGTATAATTTCTAATTTAACTCATGCGAACCTATTTTTATGTGAATATATCCCTATATATATAGAGTGGATCAAATGAGAACTTCAATTTTATTGTTATTTTATAATTAAGAACCGATGTGGTCCTTTTATTTTTATAATCTAACGGTCAAGATTAATTACAATCTAACGGTCAAGATTAATTATCAATCATTTATTATCATTAAATTTTAATGGTAACCATTTTCAGTCTGATACTCAAGGGATTTATATATTTGTTTACGGTAATCGTTCTCAAATGTACATTCACTACAATAGAATGAATTACATAAATATAACAACGGATTGAAATATGAAAGATCTCAAATGCACAATAGCAATGAAGATTCCACATGCATAAGCTACATGAACAACGAATAATGGAATATGGAAGATTTACGAGATAAGAATCTTCAAATGAAATGTGAGAGATTTTTGAGATGTGGATCTCCAAATACATAAAAAAAAATTAAAGATTTGACTTTTTTTATCATTAATTAATTATGAGTCATCTTATCTTATTCAATCTGATTATTGGTTCTTAAATTTTATCTTAGATGTAGTTTCTCCTATAACCAACCCTTACATATATATATAGGGAGGTTGACGTGAGAACCATTTTTATCGTGAGAAAGTAAAAACAAAAAATTGATGAATTTGCTGTGAAAGTTGATGAATTCGCGGGAAAATTACCATAAGATTCGAACCTATGTGAAAATTCAGAATTTTTGGATTATATTCCCAACGAATTCATTAACTTTCAGAACGAATTCATTTGATTTATAACGAATTTTCATGCTTCCTTGTTTTCACGTTAAAAATAATTTTTATTTAAACTTCACTATATATATGGTTACTCAGACACAAATCAATCAAGAGTTTTAGAAAAATAAAAAATATAAGAAAAAAATACATAAAGATACGAAAAAGAAAAGGAAGCAAAGGATTGGTGGATGCAAGACCATGGCATTAGATATACCATAGTACTTTTGAAGGACCATAATTTGATGATTTTTACTATTACTATTATTTTTAAAAGTTGAATTTACCAACAACTTGTTTTTGCTTTCAAAAATTAGGATCTAAGACTTAAAATGCTACTTAGGATAAGGAAAATTGGCCCGTGGATTTGCCAATTAATATAATGCCTCAACCATAGTGCATCGATTTTGATCTAAAATAGATCTTCAAATGTACTTTGACAACCAAGGAATTGTTTAAAGCATCTCTTGGTTGGATAATTTTGGTAAGGAATAATATTTTCCAAAGTATTGCATTCTAAGATGGTACGGCACGAAATAAATGGTGGGTTTTATCCTTTTTTTTTAGACCATTGGGAGATTTTGCAAATTTCAATGGACATTATTCGTCATTTATATTCTCTATGATACAACGTTGGTTCTCAATCTTATTCATATCATTGTAGTTACTTATGTGGTGGCTAGTGACAGTGTTATGTGATACACATTTTAGTAAAATAATCTAAAAAATTTAAATACTTGTGAACTTTTGTTGATAATAATGAACACTAGTATTTTGTTAAACTAGTAATGCTCTAAATTCGAGGAAGAAAATTATGTCCGTAAAATTCGTCCAACTAAATGAGGAAAAGTTATATTCCTGTAGATTAAACTATCTTCTGCTTGTAGTGTCTATATTCTTGTTTGAAAAACTTCGAATAATAACTATACCTTTCTAAGGTACGATTTCTCTTTCCAATTCAGTTGATGTTTGTTTCAAGTCATAAAATTGAGATAATATATAAAAGGGTTATTGGCATATAAATATATCAACTTTTGGTCAATTTTGGCTTTTCCCACGAACTTTAAAAGTTATAACAAAATACACAAACTTAATGACTTTAGTGTTTTTACCACGATTTCAAATTCAGACCAAATTAGATATGACGTAACGTCTCTGAAATTTACTATAAACTAAATGGTCAGTGATATAAACGGCATCGTAGAGATTACATAAAACATCATCGTTCCATCAAAACAAATCAGATTTTTTGATTTCTACGATTTATCGCGTCAACCCTCATTACAAAAATAAAGTATTCTCGTTTGTTTCACCGTCTGATTCTAGTCTGGATCAAAACAGCCGATATCCCCTCTCTACGATGTCGTTTATATCACTGACCGTTTTGTCTATGATAAATTTTTGAGATGTCAAATCAGATTTAATTTGGCTTAAATTTGAAATCGTGTAAAATCACTAAAGTCATTAAATTTGTGTATTTTGTGATAATTTTTAAAATTCGTGAAAAAAGTCAAAATTGATTTGATATATTTATACGTTAATAACTCTATATAAAAATAAAGTACATGAATATTTGGCCCAGCTCAGTTTTGGTGCCCATTTATTGAGGCCTATGTTTTGAACTTTTGACTGCCCAAATGATTATAAAATCGTGGCAATCCGACCGGCAGACACTGCCTACTCTAGAAAATGCATATAAGCTTTTATATGATTAAATATATTGGGGGCTTTATTTCTTATCCGCAAAACTTGTGGGCTGAACTATAAGGCCCAACAAAATAATATTAAAAACCATTAAAAAATGCCGGGAAATTACCCTTTATTTAGGAAGCGAAAATGTTGGGTTGCTTTTGTGAAAGCCCATAAAAGTAAAGTAGCCCAATGGCTCAACTGGTGACGAGAAAATCATAAACTATTAGGAACTAGGTATTTATTTAGACAGATATAATTATCGATTTCCTTCAGAAACGAGTATTAGGGGGTGTTTGGCTGACCTTATAAGCTCTTTAAAATAACTTATAAGTTGTTTAAGAGCTTATAAACTCAATCAATGTGTTTGGCAAATTAAGTTGATAGAGAGCTTATAAGTTTTCAAAATAAGATCTAAGAGCTTATAAGCTCTATTAAAAAGAGCTCCAAAACCTAACTTATTTTTTAATGATCTCATAAGTTGCAATAAAACTATAAAAATAACCTTGATATATTTTTTTATTTCCATGTTTACCCTTATTATCCAAATACGTTAGCATCTTATAAGCTCTTAATACACCATATCTTATAAGTTCTTAAAACAACTTATAAGTTGTTGGAGCTTATAAGCTTTTTTAAAATAAGCTTAGCCAAACACCTTCTTAATCTTATCTTGAATTATGTCTCCTCCTCATGTTTTAATTCTATAGATTGAATTCAGTAATTTTCTCAAGGGATTCATCATCTTTCATAATGAATTCATTTGGTTCTTAGTTTTTAGGATAAAAATGATTTTCATTTGAACCTAACTCTCTCTCTCTCTATATATATGTATATACTGCGTTAAACTAATAATGTTCTACCATAAAAAAAAATCTTCTATACATATAGTATGATTGTACCAATTGACTACTTGATGGGTTCCATTAGGTATATTCTGGTGTATGGGAGAGGCGAATACACTACATAGGTAAATTGAAAAAAAAATTGTTGACAAGATTGACTGTATAATGAGATCAGCTAGTAGGTTAACTGGTAGTCTATTATTGGTGTCAATACTACTGATCAGTTCAAATAATGACTATCTTGTACTGAGTTATATCATTTAGCAAACCAACTGACTGCTAAGGCAGGAAGTCAGTTGGACTGATAACTGATGTGCATACAAAATATAGTGGTTATTGATTTACCTTATGTAAAACTGATACTCAGGTTAAAACACTTAATCATGTATTGATTAGTCAGTATTCAGTTTACGACTCATCAGTATCAAAAGGATATCGATAGAGGGTTTCAAAATAATGATATGATATTGTGTGTTGATGATGATAGTTCAATAACAGGTAATGTAAAGGCAGTGCTAAAAGTAAATAACACGTTGGTTTTTACATGGTTTGGAGAGATCAACTCCTACCTCCACGAACTGATTGTTCAGTCAATTCACTAGCTTGGGATTGGATCTTGTTTATGTGTAGAAGAGTAAACTTAGATATTGAGGTCACTTTATAGTATCCCGTCGAATTTGACGTTCTCCCTACGCTTCGCTGGTGCTAGGAACCCCTAACTGCTTTCAGGATGCAGTAGACTTAACCTCTTGTTTACGGATGCTAGAAACCAAGCTTTCGACAACTAACACTTTGTTGCTTACTTGCCCAAACTTCGACTAAACTGTGGGGGTTTTGTAGAGAGTTTTCCAACTTAAGATCTGAGTTATCATAGACAATAAACTTAGGATGTCTAGACTTAAGATATACAAGGTGATTATCCCAGAAGTAAGGAAATGTATATAAAATCTCGAGCTGATAAGTATAGTTGAGCTCTTGAGATTTGTTGATACTTGAAAAACTTCCTTCTTCGAAATCGATGTTTGATTGTCTTGAGATTTGGCTTGATAGCTTTTGAAATTTCAATTGTACAGTGTTTCGATAACCGTTGAAGGTTTGATTATGCACAACTATATAGGGAGAGATAAGAATAGAGCCGTTAGAGGGACCACTATTCATATACTTCCATTTTGTCATTTGAATTATTCCCATTGAGAATCCTCGTATGTCTTCTAACAAAGGTCGCATCATCGTGCACTGTAGCTCTACAACTCTGAAAAAATGGTATTGCGTGTCAGGATCATCTGCAGATATGTTACCACACGTTTCGATTCAAACACTCAAAGCATAAAATATCAGAGAGTAGAAATTAACGACTTAGCTGCGGCACTTATCGGACTATTGAATGTCTATCTCGATGCCGATTGAAGAAGAAGCAAGCCTCTAACACGTTCGGTATCTACCCTTCCTTCTTTGTAAGTAAAGGAGAGCAATTTTTCATGTTCCTTCAGTTGAGTAGATTTCATGTTTCTTCAGTAAGTACTTTAGGTTTGATCGTCGAGTTTGCTTCAACATATTCTCAGCAGTCTAGACTTCGTCTTTTTTTCAGCTTTGAACAACCTGAGTCAGTATAATGCTTTTCAGTCAGACGTAAATATATAATCAACTTTGACTTTGAATTGTTTGTCTGATCACTGGTCGTCAGCTTTGACTGTCGATTGGCAACTTTGACTCCTGGACATCAGTTTTGACTCCTGGTAGTCAGATTCGACTGTTGATATCCAACTTTGACTTCTGGTACTCAACTTTGACATTCACAAAGTCTGTCAACTGTCTGACATGACACTTAGTCATATTCTGACTCTTTCTCGACCCATCAACACTAAGTCTTGAGTCTTCGATCTTCAGGCTTCAGTCTTCCGACGTCAGTCTTCAGTCTTTGACTTTACTATGTCATCCTTCTCTTCAGTTTCGTTTGTACTTCAGTCTTCAAACTTCCGTTGGTCTTCTTTCAGTCTTCAGTGTGCAATCCTTCAATCGAAATGTTCATCAGTTGTGCCATACTGATACTCCTATTAGTATGACTGACTTTTGTATTGCTTGAACTTTTCCAATCTTAGGTTTGTCCAAACTGTTAATTCCACTGCTGAAAACTTGTAATAATAACGACTAACTCCAAAACAAACTCAATAACATTAGTTACTTCAGCAAGACAGTTATCAAATATTTTGGAATCTAATCAAAACACACAATTAAAATAGATTTAATTCATATTACTTAAGAATTTTCCCAACAACTACTGGTTTTAATAGATACACACACAATAAATTATTTTACGTTAGTCTGTGGCATCGGTAATTAATTGATTATTCCAATATTGCGGCCTGAGAATCCTAATATCTGTAATTATCGGCGCAAATTGACATTCCATAGCAGTCAATTATTTATTTTGGATACGTGAGAGGCGATATTCTTGTTGTGCAATCATTTTGGTGTCAACTTGAAAAATACGCTACTTGTTGTAAGGTTGTTTTGGAATTTAATGATAATTATTAGGGGTGAGTATTCGGGTATTCGGTCGGTTTCGGACGAAAAAATAACCGAATCGAATTAACCGAATTTTTCAAAAAAAATCGAACTGAATCGAATTTTATTCGGTAACCGTACCAAAATATATTTCGGTTAAACCGAATTTTTAACAAAAATATATTTTTCGATGAATAAATAAATAATATTATATATATATAATACATTTTTATATGTTATATATACAAAATATTTTGCAAAAAAAATTATTGATAGTATTATATAATAAGTAAATAATATTATATTTTACAAATATTATATATTGATATATAGGAGAGAGAAAAATGAATAGAATTAAGGGCATTGCTATATTAAAATTATAATTCTAAATAAATAAATAAATAATATTATATATATAAATTCAATTTTCTGTTATTCGGTTAAAAAATTCGAATCGACCGAAAGCCGAATTACCGAATTTTAATTCAGTTTTAACCAAATTAATCCTAACCGAATTTGATTTTTTGATTTGGTTCAGTTCGTTTATTCGATTTTCGGTATTTTGCTCACCCATAATAATTATTGTTGATCATGATAATCATGTCTTCGAGCTATAATTTAATGGGTTTTATAATAATTAAATATGCTCATCAGCGTCGGTTAATCCATTTCACTATTATTATTTGAGCGGAATAGAATTATTAATTGATGATATAATTATCGAGTGTATTATATTAGCCGTACATTTATCACAATCATTTACTTAAGTATTTTATAAGTATTTTTTTTAATAAATGTTCTAACTCGCAATTTAAGAGTAAAATTATGATATATTTTATATTTACTCTTATTTAATACTCTTTGAATTTAACTATTAGTTATACGAATATATACATCATAAGTATTAATAATGTTACAAAAGTAATTTTTTATATTTTCTTAGTATATATAATTTGATGGCGAAGATATTTTTTTTTTTGAAAGAAATAGGTATCATCAACTTTATCATGCATAATGAAAAGGTGAATTTTTGTGATAGGTTTCCAACAATGAATCGAGGAGAGAGTTGGCATCGTTGTTGCTTTTAGTCATCAGAAATAAGAAATAACAATATTTTAATTTATTTTATCATTTTTGTACGAAAAAGATGGGTTTTAAGTGCACTGCAAGATGAGTAGATCCCTGCAAAGAAATCGGAATTAATTTATATATTTATTTAAATGTGTCTACTTTTGAGGATTAATCTAGACAAATAAGAATAATATAGGTTAATTTATTTATTTAGATGGATTGTAATTTTAAGATATTTTAAAACTCTTGAAAATTTCTTTTGTTTAAGCTAATTTTGTTTGACTGTGTCTTAGTGAAACGATAGGATTAGAAAAATCTAGTAATGGAAATAAAAATATCCACTCATATATCTTATCAATCATGAAATGTAGCATCTTTAAAAATAAAGGAAATCATCTCCACTATGATATATTTGATGTTGCAACTCCTTACATTTCATCTCCCTACAGGTAAATGAAATGTGGCAAATTATGGAGAATCGTCGGCTTTCCGATCGATTGAGATTCTACTTAAGACTATCTTAATCGATAGGGATCCCGACTATTCTCCACACATGTCCTCATCCTGAAGAGGGATGCAATGTAGAGGACTACAATATCAAATTTATCATCTCATCTACTTCTGCTAGCATTTTCCCGTTCATACGACAAAATTTCTTTGACGTGGACTAATATGTGAAATAAGTGATTTCGTAACTAAATTGTTATAGGTTTGAAGCTCGTTAAAGTTTTTGAAGCTAAATATAATGATTAATCCAATATATTTCACAGATACAATTTACACATTATTTCATCCGTCAACGATAAGTGTATCACAATTACCTTATTCAGTGTTCATGAAAAGTATATCACTTTTCTTTTTAGGACACTACTTATTATTCAATCTCATAACTACTCATTATTTGTCAAAAAATAATTCCTACTACTCACAATCTAACATATGGGGGACATTTTCCCCACTCAAACAACATCTGACAAAACCCAATTGGCTTATTAGAGGACTCACCTCAAGCTTTGAAAAAGCACTCAAAGTCGACGAAGTCAAAAGAATCAGAAAACGACCTCAATGAAAGATCTAAAGAACATCAGTCTGAAAAAAATCAAAAGAACTAAGTATAGTGAGAAAACTCGACAAGTCTGACTCTAGAGGAGTTTATGGTCACTATGAATCAATGAGGCTGATCAGACAGAAAAAGGCTATCAGATCCTGAATGACTCTGAGATTTGATGGGTATTCTCTTGGAGTGATCAAAAGTTTGTCGCAGCCTTCTCGCAGATCAAGATTTGAAGTCAGAAAAGGCTAACGAAATTCAGCCAGGAACATACGCGGACTTAGTTGATAACTGAAGACTAAAGTTGATGAAAGAGTAAGACAATCTAATAAGATGATAATCGAATTTGTCTGACTCAAAAAATGATAAAGCAAAAGATGACAAGCCCAACAGTCGCATTTGTCAAATAGATATTTGAATTTCAAACTGGCTCTCTTTCCAGCTGCTAGTTTGACTTCAAATCTCTATAAATACGAGGATTCCCCTATTGGAAAAAGAGAGTGCATAATGAGAGAGCCTTTGTGCCTTCTGCACCTACAAATGTAATAGGTCCTGATGGGTCAGTCCACGGATCTTTAAGGAATAAAGATGTACCTCAAATGAATTAATTATCTTATGTTTAGGTCATAACATAAATTAATTCATAAATATTTAATTATTCCACTAGAGAACAAATGCTGACTTACCCCATTATTATCAAAGTTGAGTCGGGCTTGTACTTAGACTTATGAATCCCCATATTTAAGATATTACACGTCTATTAATTATTTATAGCATTATGACTGTTTAAAATAATTAATCTCTTTACTTCCTTAAGTAGTACCACTCAACCTTATTATTGTATTTGAGCTAACTCAACTGCATGGTTTAATACAATAAACCTTTTGAGCTCTTTAAGGGGACATCATCATCCTAAATGATACGGTAACTCGATACATGTAACCAGCATGACATACAAGCATTGCCACAACCTAAGATGCGGAGAATCTTAGGTTATCTCATGTAACCCTCACCCATAACAAGTCAAAGTGATGGTCAATAACGCGTACTCACCTGAAACCTTATTGAGGTTTAGATCAACGTAAATTCACCGAGATCTAGGTTCTTTATGACGGTCAGATACAAGAACTCATCACTGTGATCCATCAATACGTCAATACATACCAGCATAGACAAACAACCAAGTCAAATTATTTCTTATCTATACTGCAGCCTATACCAACAAATCATCATCAATTTGTCTCGGTTGTGATCATTTTATATTTCAACTAAGCTTAACCAATCATACAGACTTCTCTGATCTTCTAAACACTGTATGATCTAACTTTTGTATGAAATAATGTGACAACATATGTAATCAAGTAAACAATTCAAATAGGAGATTGAAATTGTGGTAACAAGAAACATTGTATACAAGCTCAACCATTCTGCTTTTAATATATAAATCCAACAATCTCCTACTTATGCTAAAGCAAACTTTTAGTATACAATGTCTCTCCCTACTAGCTATTACAAACAACACCATCACTTTGCTTCTCCCACTTATACAAAGTTTTCTTTCTAAATGAGGCCCATCTTGCGCAATCCAAGACCTCAAATATACTTATCGTATAATATTTGCGGCAGGCTCTATATGAATGGGTCAGCTAAGTTTTCTGCAGTACCAATCTTATCAATAAGCACGTCTCCTCATTGTACGATTTCTCATATGATGTGGTACTTTATCTCTATGTGTTTCATCGCCTTATGGATCCATGGTTCCTTCGAGTTTGCTACTACACTAGAGTTATCACCGAACACTGTGATACTCTTGGGAAAATGAGGTACCATATTTGAGCCATATTATCTCCTTATCAGTCTCTGATACGGCTACATATTCGGCTTCCATGGTGGAGTCTGCAATGCACCGAAGTTTTGCATTCCGTCAAGATACGGCTCCACCTCCTAAGATGAACATATAGCCCGATGTAGACTTCTTCTCATCATGGTTAGCTTGAAAATCTGAGTTTGAATAACCCAAAGGCATTAGATTGTCTGCCTGGTAAACTAGCCTATAATCTCGAGTCCTTTTCAGGAACTTGAGTATATGCTTTACAACATTCCAATGAGCTTGTCCTGGGTTATACTGATATCTTACGACTATGCCTACCCATAGCAGATATCGGGTCTCGTGCACAATATCACATACATTAGACTTCCTATGGTAGAAGCGTAGGTAACGTGTCTCATTTTCTCTATCTCATTCGCAATCTCAGCGACTGCTCCTTAGATAAAGGAACGCCATGTCTAAAGGGTAGAAATCCCTTTTTAGTGGTTTGCATGCTCAAACGAATAATCACAGTGTCAATGTAAGACGCTTGAGATAAGCTCAACATTTTCCTCTTGCGCTCTCGGTAAACCTTGATTCTAAGAATGTACGATGTATCTCCTAAGTCTTTTATTTGAAACTGATTGGATAACCAATTCTAAACTTCTGATAACAATTTCACGTTGTTGCCAAGTAGAATGATGTCATCTACGTAAAATATAAGAAATATCACGTCACCGTTGACATCTAAAGGGTTACCCGTAACTCTCGCTAGGCAACTGGGTAAAACCATATGTCTTTACCACCTTGTAAAGTGTAAGTTCCATGCCCGAGAAGCTTGCTTGAGTCCATAAATGGACTTCTTAATCTTCCACACTAGATGTTCCTCACCTTTCTTCATGTAACCTTCAGGTTGCTACATATAGATGTCTCGATCTTCCTCAAGGTAACTGTTTAAGAAAACAATTTTCACATCCATTTGTCAAACCTCTAGGTTCAAGTGAGCTGCTATGGCTAGAAGAATTCTAATAGACTTGAGCATTGCTATAGGCGAAAAGGTATCATCGTAATCGATCTCCTCAATCCGAGTGTACCCTTTTGCCACAAGCTTGGTTTTAAAAGCTGAAACCTCTCCATCAGAATCTTTATTCCGCTTGTATACCCTCTTATTACATATGGCTTCCTTGCCATCTGGTTGAGGTGTATTCTCGTATACAAACATAACGGTTATGAACTTAATCTTATAGCAGTGTGTCATTCTTTCACATCTATATCTTGTATCCCTCGCTATATGTACATGAGTTGACTATAGCCTGTTCGTCTACTGGAATTAAATCCGAAGATTTACCCACTAGCATATATCGATCGGGTTATCGCACAACCTCTTTACTACGACGAGGTGTTACTGGCACAATAGAAATATGGGTGCAGTAACTTGTGGTGTCGGTTCTTACACAACTTGCTGGGTAGACGCCACTCGTACAACCAGTTTTCCTAGTGAAACTCGACCCACTTCAATCTTTTGAAGTATCTGATGTCGATCCCTCCCACTAGACTCGATATCTTGTACCTTTGACGGAATCGATGGTGGAGACAATCATCTTCGATTTCTTGAAGAATGATTTCAACTTTGGATTTTTTTTTTTTTCATATAGTCATCCTCCAAGAATCGGGCATTGGTGCTAATAAAGTCATTATGATCCTTAGGACTATAGAAATAATCACATTTTGTTCATCTAGGATATCCAACAAACAGCCTTGCGTCAGATCTAGTCTCAAACTTGTCAGCATGTGTTGGGCTGCCCCATATCCTTATATGGTTTAAACGGGGCTTATGTCCCAACTATAACTCAAAATGGGTCTTGTCGACTGACTTGGACGGTACTAGATTGAGCAAGTATGCGGTTGTTGCTAAGGCATACCCCTAGAACGAAACATGCAAAGTTGCATAACTCATCATTTATCTAACCATCTCTAAGAGAGTCATATTTCTTCGCTCTGACACACCATTTTGCTGCGATGTACCCGGTGTAGTTAGTTGGGATATATTTCCACACTGAACCAGCTAGTCTGTGAACTCATTGCTGAGGTATTCGTCATCGCAATTAGACCATAATGACTTGATACTTTTACCTAACTTCGTCTCCACTTCTGTCTTAAATTCTTTGAATTTCTCAAAGCATTTAGACTTGCGGTGAAGCAGGTAAACGTATCTGTACCTTGAGTAATCGTCAATGAAAGTGACGAAATACTTGTATCCTCCACGAGCTTATATGACATCGGACCACGTAGGTCAGAGTGAACTAATTCCAACACATTTTCTTCCCTGAAGATAATTCTTTTCTATAATAATTATCTCTTAATATCTAACGATATCAGATAATAATTATTTAGACTAGGAGATGTATTAAATAAATGGTATATTAATCAGAACATAATCTTCTTGGGATTCCATATGGGTTGGTCAAAAATTTCATAGGTAGAATGACTTGATTAGTCAGCCTAGGGATCAAATACAATGAATAAAAATTAGTCTCAAATGAATTAATTATCTTATGTTCAGCCTAGAAAATAAATTAATTCATAAATATTTATTCATTTTACCAGAAAACAAATGCTGACTTACCCATTTATTATCGAAGTTGAGTCGGGCTTGTACTTAGACTTACGAATCTTCGTATTTAAGATATCGCATATCTATTAATTATTTATAACACTCTGAGTGTTTAAAATAATTAATCTATTTAGTTCATTAAGTGGTACCACTCAAACTTATTATTATAATTGAGCTAACTCAACCTGTAGGGTTTAGTACAATAAACATTTTGAGCTTCTAAGGGACGTCATCATCCTAAACGAATACGGTAACTCGATACATATAACCAGAATGACATACAAGCACTGTCACCACCCAAGATGTGGAAAATCTTGGGTTATCACATGTAACCCTCACCTATAACAAGTTAAAGTGATGGTCCGTAACTCATACTCACCTGAAACATTATCTAGGTTTAGTTCAGCGTCAAATCACCGAGATCTAAGTTCATCATGACGGTCAGATAGAAGAACTCATCTCACTGTGATCCATCAATATGTTAAGACGTACCAGCATAGACAAGCAACCAAGTTAAGTCACTTCTTATTTGTACTGCAGTCTATATATACCAACAACTCGTCCTCAAGTTATCTCGATTGTGATAATTTTATATCTCAACTAGCTTAACCAATCATACAGGCTTATGTGATCTTCTGCACACTGTATGATCTACCTTTTTTTATGAGATAATGTGACAACATATGTAATCAAGTAAATAATTAAGATAGGAGATTATAATAATGATAACTGAAAATATTGTATACAAGCTCAACCAATCTGCTTTCAGTCCTCGAAAAGTTAAAGATATATGGATAAAATTCCATAAGGTTAATAACCATCTTGAAAGTCTTCCTGCAGTTCTACAATTTGCTAATCATTATGCAATTCCATGGATTCTTAGATGGGATTATAGCCTGCAAGAACAAGCACGTTCAAAAAATGAGATAAAATCCACTCCTACAATTCTTGTTAGGAGAATTCTCCTAAAATGGTGGCCTAAGGAGAATTTCTTTGAAGAAGGTAAAACCTTTGATAGAATAGGAATTTTAGCAGTAAAAGCTGCTAGTCCAGAAATCATAAAAAATCATATTTATATTCCGCAATTAAGAAGAGCTAAACAAAGTCTAAAAGCCTTTGAAAATCAAGGTTCTTATTACAACGTTGCATAAAAAGGCTGCATCAAATGGTATCAGAAAGGCAAGGCCAATTGCTATGGGAGAAAGATTATTAAAATTCTGCAAAGAAGAAATTGATATTCTTCTTAAAAAGGGTTTAATAAGACCTAGTAATAGTCTTTGGAGTTGTCCTGCATTTTATGTTGAAAATGCTTCAGAAATAGAAAGAGGAGCTCCTAGACTAGTTATAAATTATAAACCTCTTAATAAGGCTCTTACCATTACCAAATAAAAGAGATTTGTTAAATAGAATGTTTACAGGAAATATATTTTCCTCTTTTGATTTAAAATCAGGATTCTATCAAATTCTTCTAAAAGAAGAAGATAGATATAAAACCGCTTTTACCGTCCACTTTGGACATTTTGAATGGAATGTTATGCCATTTTGTTTAAAAAATGCTCCAATGGAATTTCAAAATATTATGAATGAAATTTATAATCCTCATATGGATTTTATTATTGTATATATTGATGATGTTTTAATATTTTCTAAAACCATCGATGAACATTTTAAACATCTTAATATTTTTATACAAACTACAAAAAGAGCTGGTTTAGCTATATATCCTTAAAAAGTAAAAATATTTCAAACAAAAATAAAATTCTTAGGACATTATATTGAAAATAAAATTATTATTCCTATTGAAAGAGTACTTTTATTTGCGGACAAATTTCCAGATAAAATTACTGATTTAAATCAATTACAAAGATTTCTTGGAAGTCTTAATTATATTGGAGATTTCTACCAAGATTTAGCAAAGGCGTAAATTATTATTTCAAAGGTTAAAGAAGAATCATTTACCTTGGACTAATGATCATACAGAAAAGAATAAAACAAAGAGTTAAAGAACTTCCTTGTTTATCAATAGCTAATCCTGAAGCATTCAAAATAGTTGAAACAGATGCATCCGAAATCGGATATGGAGGAATTCTTAAACAAAAGAATTCAGAAAATTCTAAAGAAGAACTTGTTAGATATACTTCTGGCATTTGGAATAATGCTCAAATGAATTATTCTACAATCAAAAAAGAATTACTTTCAATAGTAAAATGTGTTACTAAATTTGAAAGTGATATTTTAAATAAAAAATTCTTAATAAGAGTTGATTGTAAATCTGCAAAAGATATATTAACAAAAGATGTTAAAAATATTGCTTTGAAACAAATTTTTGCTAGATGGCAAGCTATATTAGCATGTTTTGATTTTGATATTGAACATATTTCTGCAAAAAATAATTGTTTACCAGATTTTCTAACACGAGAATTGTAATACCCTTATTTTCGGAAAATTTTATTTAATTTATCTTTAATCGTTTAGTATCCGATTTTCTTTATTTAATTTCTAATCATGTTTAGAAAAAAGAAGTATTAACTTACTAATCAACTTAACACCAAAATATTTAGGTTTTTCGAATAAATAAGATGAGCCTCATTTTCACTTTTGATTCAATTGCTAAAATGGATCGACAAACGGAAGATATTTATTCTCTTAAGCTTTATTTATTCATTTGATTCCGACTTTCGAGGCCACGACAACCCACGCCTTGATTTGCAACCTTTAAAACCCTCTATTCCTTTTCACCCTTTTCCTTTTTACCATGATCTGCGTTCTCTCTCGGTAAAGAATCGAACCTTCACTTTCATTTATTTTTCCTCTTCGTCCATCACATCGACCCTTTGTGCGCTTGCTTTGCGAATGATAAAAGCTCTCACCCTTTCTATTAGACAAGAAAACCAGAAAATAATCCGGTTTCAACATAAAGGTCCATCCTCTAACTCGATCAACGAATCCATAATATTGTTTTGCACGCATGTCGATAGCGAAAATACATAAATACAAAAGGCAGATACTTGAAAACATAAGATGTGAAATGAGAATGAAACCTTCTCCCAAATTTACGAACAAATCTATAGGAAGCAATACTCTTGCATAACTTATTAACAAAATAAAAATAGAGAAGGAGAGGGGGGCGAGAAACAGGTGTGGGTGCGTGTATATCTTCCAGTGTGTGTGTATGCATGTATATCTTCCAGTGTGTGTGTGTGTGCGTGTATATCTTCAGTGTGTGTGTGTGTGCATGTATATTTCGGTATGTGTGTGTGTGTATATTTTGAGAAAAGAGGAAGTCGGTGGTGAAGGCGAGAAGAGAGGTGGCGAGAGAGGAGGTCGGCGGACGGCGGTGGCGAGGAGAAGGCGGCGGCGGTGGAAGGAAGGTCGTCGGCGACGGAGAAGAGAGAGGCGGGCAGCGAAGGGGAGAGGGTAGACGCGGCAGCGAGAGGAGTGAGAAGGGGATAGGCGGCGGTGGTGAGAGAGGAGGTCGGCGGTGGCGAGAGAATGAGGAAGGCGGCGGTAGGAACAAGGTGGGGGTGGGAGAAGAGGAGAAAGAAGAAGGGGGAGGGGAAAAGGGTTTCTGGGAGATACGAGAGTGAGAGAGAGAGAGATAGTTTTATTTTCCTTTCTTTTCCTTTTATTTTTCTTTTATTATGTGTTGTTTTACTAATGGTTTGGGCTTAAAGATGATAAATTGGGCTTGTCTTCACAAATGTTTATCTAAAGGATATAAATGAAACTAAATAGACTTTCACTTGGGCCCAAATCAAACTTTTAATTTAGGGTGGCCTAATAATTAAATCTTAAATTGTTTAACTTAACATAATATTTAATTATGTTGAGAAAATGCTTATAATTGGAGAAATTGTTATTAAGTGATGTTTGGTTTATAAAATTTTAATTAGTAATATAATTAATTAATTATGTTAGTATATATATTTATATCATATACTAATAAGTTTTTCATTGATAAATTGATGTTCCAAAATCAATTTTTGTTTTAAAGGAAATGTCGAGCGAAGGTATCATTGGCACCCTTAGTTAAGCTTTGACCCCTATATTTTTGCTAAAGTTCGAAAAATCCAGACTTAGGAATTTAGAAACGGTATTCTTACTTTATTTGTAGACTTAAGGCTAGTATTGCTAGACCTTTTAAGATTAGTCTATCTTGTAGGTTTCGTTGACCAAGGGGATTAACTTCGTTTCGCTCAAGGCAAGTTTAACCGTTGCTTCTTCGAGGTGGGCTTATTTTACAAAAGTATTTTGAGTTACATGCTCTGATATTTCTAAAATGTGAATGTTTATCCAGTATAAATATTTTGTTACGCTCTGCTCTGTTTAATGCTCTTATATAACAATTGTGGCTCTTAGTCGGTCTAACACACTTACTAAGGGTTGTGCGCACGGGCTCGAATCGCGGTGGCTTGATCTCCACTTGCGAAACGGCCAAATGAATGGTTTCACTGAATGAATGGTTTCACCCAGGATCCGACGGTGGCTATGTTCCCGGGATCGAGATCCGTTAAGGGCGCTGCCCCGGATCGAAAAGGAAAGTATGATGATAAGAGTAACAGCAGAGAGCGTGATACTGGCGCCATAAGAAAAATTAAATTGTTTTAACATAACTGGGGAAGTGGCTTTTAGTTTTGAAACCTTCTTCGTTATGTGGGGATATTGGATAAACTGTTTTGATCTTGTGAAATGTGTTAAAAGTTGCATGCCCACTGAGTACATTAGTACTCAGCCCAAAAATCTTTTCAAATGTTTTCAGGTTGACTGGATGGCCTTGACGGGGCGGAGCTGAGGCTAGAGTTCCACTTCACAATCTGACTTCCGCTGAATGACTAGCTGTTATCTAGCTTTCTAATCCTTCAAAATAAGATAACACTACATTTTCTAATGTTTCTCTATGTTGAGCTTGAACTCATAATTCTTCTTTTCTGTTTAACTTGATATCCTTTTATGGTTATTATCAGAGTACGAAACTAAACTTTTGATCTTGGGGACTAGCTATATATTGTTATTTGAAATAACATCTCATCTCGATATTTTCCTCGAAAATTTAGCTTCGTCAAATTTGAAAGAATCGTTTTCACTCCTCTGTCGATAAGCAAGATTTGAGTCATATCCCGTTATCTATTCATTTTGAGTTTTGGGCGTGATGAATGGTATCGAGCACATGTTTTCTTCGTGCCTCGATAACCCTCGATTATTGATATCGTGTCAGAATAGTACCTCTAGACTCAAGTATTTCAATAGCCCTCATTTCGCCGTCACCTTGCCTCGACAAAGGTACTTTTAAAGTTTTAAAAGATTCGAAGATATGTGTGCAAAAGATTTGTATATAAATAGTTTATTGACTTTTCATATGTCAAAAGTTTATTGTTTGTGCTTATGAATAAGAATATCATTTGGCCGGAGGGCCCGTATGTCAAGCAAAGTATTTTGTCATGATGAGTCTCTCCGAGCTTACATGACTCGGTTCAAGGAAGAAATTATGATGAGTCTCGAGCTCACATAATTGAGTTTTAGAAAGAAGAAATAAAGAGAAAGATTTGTCATATTTATGACTTATGAGCTATGTGGCAAGATTTCAATTATTGTCATTTTGAGTTTTGACTCTATGACTGTTTAATGTTAAAAGATACCTTTTGAGTTTTAACTCTTTGGTAAGAAAGATGTTACACAACATAATGAATATTTGTCATATTAGGTTTCTCCCGACCTTCATGACACAGTTATTAGTTCCGAATAATGTAGTCTCATGGTTAGCGAGACGCACTAGTTTATGTTATAATAGGATTGCGATCCTTATGAGATATACTTTTGGTCTACATTAGAAAGCTTGAACAACAACAAAAATATAGAAGGATGGAACATAGAAGAACATAAGAATGATCTTGAATAATAAGAACTTAGAATGCTTATGGAAGTTAGAACTTTAGTCAGATTTAATCATGCGTTAAATGTAGCTGATTAAGATGTTTCTTTTAGATGGATAGAAAAGACGAGACACTCAGTAAATTTTTGAACAAGAACTTTATGTCGAAAGGTTCTTATGAGAATTTATGACTCGTTGGAAAAATGCATGCAATGGGAAAGTGAAGAATATCGAAGCATCGATGAGGCCCATACAACACCTTCTGAATGAGTGGAAAGCATGGACATCCGGCCAAATGACTGAGATAGTAGGTGCGGGTTCCATA
The DNA here is from genome assembly GCA_036937905.1 of Salvia rosmarinus. Lineage (NCBI taxonomy): Eukaryota > Viridiplantae > Streptophyta > Magnoliopsida > Lamiales > Lamiaceae > Salvia > Salvia rosmarinus. Next base: position 36,195,267 of record CM072823.1, read on the forward strand.
ACTAACAGATTTTCGTAGCGGACCAATCGCTTTTGGAATCGCTGAAGCACGTTTGGGACACTGCCAATGGTAACCTCAAATCTTGAACGACTCTAATTCAACCCTCAAGTTAAAGTTGCGCTGAAGGAAATACAAAAGCGCGAGTGGAAAGACTTGAATTAAGAACGACAACGACAAAGTAAAGAAGCCATTACAGAGAGCCTACCCAAGGAGATAACACGGAGAGTCAGGGATGTAGGAGAATGCACCGCAACCCACCCAAACCAATGTCACGTGATGATGATCTCGAGGAATCTATAAAAAGGAAAAAAAAAAAAAATCTAACCTTTGACTACAGAATGGAGGACGAATGTGAGGGATGTGGTGAAGGATGAGGAAGAAGACGTGGACGTGGAAGAGGACCCCTTCTGGAAGAGCTGGCCCCACTAACAGCATCGAACCGTACAATAGAAGAAAAATTTCGCAAAGAGAAACCCCCAACGTTCGACGGCCTAGGCGACCCTGTAGATGCAGAAAAATGGATACGAGCTATAGAACGAATCTTCAATTATATCCGTTGTGAAGATAAGGAAAAAGTAACATGTGCTACTTACCAACTGGTGGAAGAAGCTAATTTTTGGTGGGAATCAGTAAAACACACAAGAACTGAGGAAGAACTGGAAAATCTTACGTGGGATGAGTTTAAGACAGAACTATATGAGAAATACATATCAGGCTGTTACAGACAAAAGAAACAAAATGAATTCTGGAATCTCAAACAGAGGGGCGAACCGTCACCGAATATGATAGGGCTTTCAATCAACTATCAAGTCGCTCCACATCGGTGGACAGCGATCGAGCGCAGAGAAGTTCAGAAATGGTCTGCGCCATGAGATATCGATCTCCTTAGCGAGTCAAGGAGATCTTACTTATTCACAGACACTGAGCAGAGCTCTCACCATTGAGTCACTCTTTGCAGGAGAGAAAGGAAAAGCTCATGTGCAGCCTGGGTACACCCCACTACCAGATCTTGGAAAAGGCAAACGAAAGTGGGACGAAGAAAATGGAGGAAACTTAAATAATGGAAAGAAACCTTGGTTTGAAAACCAAAGTCAAAACCGGCCACACTAACATTATCCGCAACAACCTCAAACCAAAGAACGGGCACCCTGCCCAAAATGCAGGAAGATTCACCCAGGAGAATGTTTAAGAGGGGGAAATGTTTGCTTTAATGGACAACGAGGCATTATCTTGCAAACATGCCAAATAAGAATAGAGGTTTCCTCAACAACGAAACCACGAAACCAAAGTGGAACCATGCAAATCAGCAGCGCAACCCCGGGAACCAACCGCGGCAGAATCAAGGCCCAGGGGGCAATCAGAGACAACTGCCAAATGCTAGGGCATATGCCTTAAACCAGCAGCAAGCAGCTCGGGCACAAGGAAATCTGGCAGGTATGATTAATGTGACTGGTGTACTTATTGTAGTCTTGTTTGATACTGGAGCATCACACTCTTTTATATCACATGCTGCATGTCGGGGATTAGGTTTAACTCCAAATCCAGCCGATAACACCTTATTAATTAATAGACCTAGTGGGACCAGAATGTTTGCTGAACACATTATCTCGAACTTAGAACTGGACATAGGTTCTGAAAAGCTTAGTGCTGACTTATATGTCATCTCTATGATAGAGTTTGACATAATCTTAGGAATGGACTGGCTCACAAAAGTCGGCGCCACAATACTTTGTGATAAGAGAAGGATCTCTTTCCAATGCCCTGGGAAACACGAGGCCTATTATCATGGCATAAGAATGGGAAAGGGAGTACCAATGATTTCTGCCATGAAGGCCATTAAGATATTAAGAAAAAGAGATTGCCAAGCTTTCCTAGTCACCTTGACAGGAAAAACTAAGGAGGAGAGAGCGATCAATAAGGTTCACGTGGTTCGTGAATACGAAGATGTTTTCTGGAGGAATTGCACGGTATGCCGCTGACGAGACAATTGGAGTTCACGATCGACACGGAACCGGAGCGAGCCCAGGTCTCAAAAGCACCATATAGGATGGCCCTTTGAATTACAAGGCGAAGATTCGCCACAAGAATTACTGGATCTAGGTTTCATACAACCTAGTGTATCACCGTGGGGAGCACCAGTCCTGTTCGTCAGAAAGAAAGATGGTACACTAAGGATGTGTATCGATTACAGAGAATTGAACAAGATCACGATAAAGAACAAATATCCTCTCCCCAGGATAGATGATCTGTTCGACCAACTAAAAGGAGCTGGTGTATTTTCTAAGATAGATCTTCGATCTGGTTACCACCAACTTAGGGTGAGGAAAGAGGACATCCCTAAGACAACGTTTAGGACACGCTATGGGCATTACGAGTTTACAGTAATGCCGTTTGGCCTAACAAATGCCCCCGCTGTCTTTATGGATATGATGAACAGAGTGTTCCATCAGTACCTCGATAATTTTATCTTAGTGTTCATTGATGACATTCTCATCTACTCTAAGACAGAAGAACAACACAAGGAACACCTGCGCGTTGTACTTGAGACATTGCACATGGAGAAATTATATGCCAAATTCAGCAAGTGTGAATTTTAGTTGAATGAAGTCATGTTTCTCGGGCACATCATATCAGCCGAGGGAATAAAAGTAGACCCTGCTAAAGTAGAAGCAGTCAAAGGATGGAAAACTCCAACGAACGCCCATGAAATAAGAAGTTTCCTCGGTTTGGCGGGATACTACAGAAGATTTATTGAAGGATTTTCAAAACTGGCAAGGCCAATGACACAACTGTTGAGAAAAGGGATCAAGTACGTTTGGACCAAAGATTGCGAACAAAGTTTTCAGGAGCTCAAGACAAGATTAACTACTGCTCCAGTTTTAGCAATCCCGAAGGGAAGTGAAGGATTCGTGGTTTACACAGATGCCTCAAAGTTGGGTTTAGACTGCGTACTGATGCAAAACAATAAAGTTATAGCATATGCGTCTCGACAATTGAAGCCCCACAAGCTAAACTACCCAACCCATGATCATGAATTAGTTGCGGTCGTACATGCCCTAAAAATTTGGCGACATCATCTCTATGGGGTTAAATGTGAAATCTTTACAGATCATAAGAGTTTAAAATACTTTTTCGAGCAAAAAGATTTAAACATGAGACAACGAAGATGGCTCGAATGAGTAAAGGACTACGACTATACCATCAACTACCACCTAGGGAAGGCAAACGTAGTGGCAGATGCTCTGAGCCGAAAAACTAGAGCTAAATTGGGATTTTTCATTACTCAACAAGAAAGGCTAATACGCGACTTTGCAGCGCTTAGTCTAGAGATAGTTCACTCCCCGCACACAATTTCAACTTGTGTGGCCCGTTTAACCGTAGTGCCTGACCTAAAAGAGAGAATCCTCGAAGCTCAAAGGGGAGATGGGTTTTTAGAAAAGATGTGTCTTGCTGCAAGGACAAATGAATCCAAAGGATTCACGGAAGCCAAGGATAACGCCTTGATGTTCGGTGAAAGATTATGTGTGCCCCACAAAGAAGACTTGAAAAATGAAATCTTGAGTGAAGTCATGATACACCTTACACAGCACATCCTGGAAGTACAAAGATGTACCAGGATCTGAGAAAGAAGTTCTGGTGGAAAGGAATGAAAAGAGATATCGCGGCATTTGTCGAACGATGTCTTGCTTGCCAACAAGTCAAAGCAATACATCAGCGACCCTATGGGACGTTGCAACCATTGCCGATTCCAGCATGGAAATGGGAACACATCAACATGGATTTTGTAGTAAGCCTACCAAAGCCAGTACGTGGAAATACTGCTATCTAGGTCATAGTGGATCGACTGTAAAAGTCAGCGCATTTTCTACCAATACAAATGACGTTCGGACTAGAAAGGCTTGCAAAGTTATATGTCAAAGAGATAGTACGTCTGCATGGCATACCGGTATCAATCACGTCGATCGTGATCCCAGATTCACTTCACGATTCTAGAGAAGCTTACAAGAAGCCATGGGTACCAAACTAAATTTTAGCACAACATTTCATCCTCAAACCGACGGACAATCCGAAAGAACAATCCAAATTTTGGAAGATATGTTACGAGCTTTAATAGCCGACAAAGGAGGAAATTGGGAGGATTTGTTGCCCCTCGTGGAATTTGCTTATAACAACAACTATCAGGCAACAATTGGAATGGCACCATATGAAGCGTTGTACGGATGAAAATGTAGGTCACCTATTTATTGGGATGAAGTGGGTGAAAGAAAGCTTTTGGGTCCAGAATTAGTCCAACAAATGGTTGAAAAGGTCGACCAAATCAGACAAAAGATCAAAGAAGCACAAGACAGACAGGAGTCTTACGCCAATAAACGACGATTGGACTTGTAATTTAACATAGGAGATCGTGTTTTTCTCAAAGTTTCTCCTTCTAAGGGAGTCGTTCTTTTTGGAAAGAGGGGTAAATTACGACCCCGCTATATAGGACCCTTTGAGATCCTAGATAGGGTAGGCTACGTGGCCTATAAGCTGGCCTTGCCGCCTAGTATTGGAGATGTTCATAATGTGTTTCACGTCTCACAATTAAGGAAGTACGTGTTTGATCCGAAACACGTAATAAAACATGATGATATGGTTTTAGCTCAGGACCTCAGTTATAAAGAAAAACCGGTCGAGATACTTGATCGCAAAGTTCAAGTTTTGAGAAATAAACAGATCGCTTTAGTGAAAGTAAAGTGGAACCATCACGGGGTAGAAAAAGCCACTTGGGAACTAGAAGATAAAATGAAAGCTCAATATCCCGAGTTGAATTATTAAAGTAAGTAAATTTCGAGGACGAAATTTTTTAGAGGGGAAGGATGTAATACCCCTTATTTTCGGGAAAATTTTATTTAATTTATCTTTAATCGTTTCGTATCCGATTTTCTTTATTTAATTTCTAATCATGTTTAGAAAAAAAGAAGTATTAACTTACTAATCAACTTAACACCAAAATATTTAGGTTTTTCTGAATAAATAAGATGAGCCTCATTTTCACTTTTGATTCAATTGCTAAAATGGATCGACAAACCGAAGATATTTATTCTCTTAAGCTTTATTTATTCATTTGATTCTCGACTATTCACGAGGCCACGACAACCCGCACGCCTTGATTTGCAACCTTTAAAACCTCTATTCCTTTTCACCCCTTTTCCTTTTACCATGATCTGCGTTCTCTCTCGGTAAAAGAATCGAACCTTCACTTTCATTTATTTTCCTCTTCATCATCACATCGACCCTTTGTGCGCTTGCTTTGAGAATGATAAAAGCTTCTCACCCTTTCTATTAGACAAGAAAACCGGTGAGAAAATAATCCGGTTTCAACATAAAGGTCCATCCTCTAACTCGATCAACGAATCCATAATATTGTTTTGCACGATGTCCGATGGCGAAAATACATAAATACAAAAGGCGGTATACTTGAAAACATAAGATGTGAAATCTGAATGAAACCTTACGCCAAATTTACGAACAAATCTATAGGAAGCAATACTCTTGCATAACTTATTAACAAAATAAAAATAGAAGGAGAGAGGCGAAAGCGGTGTGGGTGCGTGTATATCTTCCAGTGTGTGTGTGTGCGTGTATATCTTCCGGTGTGTGCGTGTATATCTTCCGGTGTGTGTGTGTGTGCATGTATATTTCGGTATGTGTGTGTGTGTATTTTGAGAAAGAGAGGAGGTCGGTGGTGAAGGCGAGAAGAGAGGCGGGGGGAGGCGAGAGAGGAGGTCGGCGGACGGCGGTGGCGAGGAGAAGGGGCGGCGGCGGTGGAAGGAAGGTCGTCGTCGGCCCGGAGAAGAGAGGGAAGGCGGCGGCGAAGGGGGAGAGGTAGAGCAGACGGCGGAGGAGTGAGAAGGGGATAGGGGCGGCGGTGGTGAGAGGTCGGCGGCGGTGGCGAGAGAATGAGGGAGGCGGCGGTAGGAACAAGGTGGGGGTGGGAGAAGAGGAGAAAGAAGAAGGGGAGGAAAAGGGTTTCGGGAGATACGAGTGAGAGAGAGAGAGATAGTTTTATTTTCCTTTCTTTTCCTTTTATTTTCTTTTATTATGTGTTGTTTTACTAATGGTTTGGGCTTAAAGATGATAAATTGGGCTTGTCTTCACAAATGTTTATCTAAAGGATATAAATGAAACTAAATAGACTTTCACTTGGGCCCAAATCAAACTTTTAATTTAGGGTGGCCTAATAATTAAATCTTAAATTGTTTAACTTAACATAATATTTAATTATGTTGAGAAAATGCTTATAATTGGAGAAATTGTTATTAAGTGATGTTTGGTTTATAAAATTTTAATTAGTAATATAATTAATTAATTATGTTAGTATATATATTTATATCATATACTAATAAGTTTTCATTGATAAATTGATGTTCCAAAATCAATTTTTGGTTTAAAGGAAATGTCGAGCGAAGGTATTATTGGCACCCTTAGTTAAGCTTTGACCCCTATATTTTTGCTAAAGTTCGGAAAATCCGGACTTAGGAATTTAGAAACGGTATTCTTACTTTATTTGTAGACTTAAGGCTAGTATTGCTAGACCTTTTAAGATTAGTCTATCTTGTAGGTTTCGTTGACCAAGGGGATTAACTTCGTTTCGCTCAAGGCGAGTTTAACCGTTGCTTCTTCGAGGTGGGCTTATTTTACAAAAGTATTTTGAGTTACATGCTCTGATATTTCTAAAATGTGAATGTTTATCCAGTATAAATGTTTTGTTACGCTCTGCTCTGTTTAATGCTCTTATATAACAATTGTGGCTCTTAGTCGGTCTAACACACTTACTAAGGGTTGTGCGCATGGGCTCGAATCGCGGTGGCTTGATCTCCACTTGCGAAACGGCCAAATGAATGGTTTCACTGAATGAATGGTTTCACCCAGGATCCGACGGTGGCTATGTTCCCGGGATCGAGATCCGTTAAGGGCGCAGCCCCGGATCGAAAAGGAAAGTATGATGATAAGAGTAACAGGAGAGAGCGTGATACTGGCGCCATAAGAAAAATTAAACTGTTTAACATAAGCGGGAAGTAGCTTTTAGTTTGAAACCTTCTTCGTTATGTGGGGATATTGGATAAACTGTTTTGATCTTGTGAAATGTGTTAAAGTTGCATGCCCATCGAGTACATTAGTACTCACCCAAAATCTTTTCAAATGTTTTCGGGTTGTTGGATGGCCTTGTGGTGAGATGAGGCTAGAGTTCCACTTCACAATCGACTTCATTGAATGACTAGTTGTTATCTAGCTTTCTAATCCTTCAAAATAAGATAACACTACATTTTCTAATGTTTCTCTATGTTGAGCTTGAACTCATAATTCTTCTTTTCTGTTTAACTTGATATCCTTTTATGGTTATTATCAGAGTACGAAACTAAACTTTTGATCTTGGGGACTAGCTATATATTGTTATTTGAAATAACATCTCATCTCGATATTTTCCTCGAAAATTTAGCTTCGTCAAATTTGAAAGAATCATTTTTCACTCCTCTGTCAGTATAAGCAAGATTTCAAGTCATATCCCCGTTATCTATTCATTTGAGTTTTGGGGCGTGACAAGAATTTTTGCAGGGACAAATCTTGGAATCAAATCGTGAGAAAACAAGCATTGGGTAAAAAACCCATGACTAATTTATTCAAAAATCCAAAGCCTAAAAGGACTGAATTCTTTAAAAAAGAACTTGAAGAATTACCTAGTCAAATTAATTTTATTAAAGAATTTGAAAACGATGAAGATGCATATGATATTCAATACTATCATGATGCAATCTTTCTTCAAAAAGGATCAAAAGATGAAATTAAATATCCATATATTATATCCGGATATTTAAATTGTTGTCAATTGAAGATGACCTAAAAGGTCTTTCTCCAGGTTCAAATCGCTTATAGCCGTCTTAATAAATATCTTCCACAAGTCTTTGGAAAAAGACTCGTGATTACTTTGAAGCAATTCTAATAGAAACCGGATCTTTTGAAATTCAACATATGGATCGCGCAAATAAAAATTTGCTTTTTCAAAACTTGTTATTTAATTTTGCTACCTTCAAACCTGGGAATGTCTTCTCATCAAACAAGGCAACTTGATAATTATCAAGCTAATCCCAACTATTATAATTATTTTGATTATATCAAATCATGGGATAATATTTTCTGTATGAAAATAGTTCACGAAAACATTAAGTGGTGGGTTAAGTTTAATCTTGATAACCCATTTCAAATAATACCAAATTGGTTTTGACTTTCTTCTTTTCGTGGGGGTAATGCCTATGATATTTCTCGAAAAGTTAAAGATATATGGATAAAATTCCATAAGGTTAATAACCATCTTGAAAGTCTTCCTGCAGCTTCTACAATTTGCTAATCATTATACAATTCGATGGAACTTCTTGTAAAACATTTATAGATTTTGTTAAAGGAATAGAGGAAAATGGGAAAACAAATTTTTCCTTTAACTTTAGTAAATAATCCATTTTCATTAATTTTATTAATAGGAATAACATTTGGAAAAATGAGTACCAAGTATTCTTGGCGTAGAAATATTTTTATTAAAATAAAAGTAGTATTGAAACAAACTCACGAATTACGAGATAGCAACATCGGATAATTTGTAATTAACAATTAAAGGTTGCTTATTAGCGAGTTGTTATAAATGGATAGTTTTAGAATAGTATTTTGTAGGTATAATTCCTTCACTAATACAATTAACATCCGCTCAGATCTAAGAGAGCATTAATGGTAATAGAGAACTCTTTATTTACAATAAGAGTTACCTTAGAATACCATTTTGAGAAAGAATCGATCAATTTTATTGATCCAAATTAGATTCTTAAAATTAATTTGATTTATTTCTTGATCTTTTCAAGAAAATTAATTTTTCACTTTCTTCATCTTCATCAGATGAAGTGGAGTCATTTCTCCAATTAGTATTTAATAAATCAATTCTTTCATTAAGAAATTTTATTTCAGATTTTATCTGATTAATTTCTCCTTTTAATTTAGAAATCGTAGGCTCTCTTTCTTTTTGGTTAGCATTTTCTAATATTTTGATATAGGAATATAATTCTTTTTTTCATTAACCTTATTAGTAAGTCTAATTTCAGACTTTTCAGATTTAGAATTTGAAGCAATAGAAAGATAATATTCTATAGCTTTTCTTTTTTCTATAGGATCTTTTATTTGGTCTATTAGATCAAGAATAAAATTTTCTTCTTTAGTGATAACATTAATATTTAATCCCATAAATTTTATGAGACAAACATCACACTCACAATGAATCACAATTTTGTAATTACGATTGATCGATTCATCTTCCGAAATTTCAAGATTCATCCTCATTTTAAGGATAGTAATAGAGATATCTTCTTCGCTCTTCTTCATTAAGAAGAATATTGCATAAAGATTCTTTTAAATCTCATCAATATTAAGATTATTAATTTTCTTTTTACATAACATTTGTTAGCCTTATGTCCTATTTTTCCACATTTCCGACAAATAGGCTTAGTTTCTTCGATTTTAGAAGATGATTTTTAACTCTTTTGGAACACTTCTTTTAATTGCTTTCTTTGTTTAGAATAATTTTCGAATAAAATTTTTCTTTTTCTAAATTTATGTTTTTCTTAATCCTATTAGGATCTTGTTCGATTGAAGACCTATTTGTTCACAAAAATTTCCAATTATATTTTTATTTTCATTCTTTTGAAAATCTATTTATCTTTTAATTTGATTTCATTACAGAATAATTCATTCAAAAGATTATTTCTTTTGAAATATCACCATAAGAAAGATTTTCCCAAATAATATTATTGTTAACAAATTTTGTTTTAACCTATTTAAAACTCTTTTCGAAAATAATGTTGGTAAACCAAAGAATAAATTTTTCTTTCCAAAAGTTCATATTACAATCATTTCTAGTAAGAACTTTGGACATAAAAGCGTCTTTATACCATCTAAAATCGATAGTTTTGACATCTTAAATTCATTAATTGTTTATGAGTTTTATCTAATTGAAGCTCATTAGCTCCAACAAAATTTGTAAGTATTGTATAAATAAGAGTATTAACCGCGATCGACTCTTCTTTTTGAGTGATAGGTCAAATACACTTGAATTTAAAATTTTGCTTTTAGCTTCTTTTGAAATATAAAATCCCATCATCCTTGTAGTTGGTCGGTAAACCCAGTAATAATAGCTTGAGCAATTTGCCTATCATTATTACCTTTTAATTTTGCCACCAAGCATATATAAGCATTTGTTTTACAATAGTTTTTATCTGATATTGATTTTTCGTCTATGTTCCATTCGTGATAGATTCACCACTGAATTGAGCATATTCTCATTTTTCTTCAATTTGAAGATCTATAGGAGTGGATTTTTTGTAATAAGGTTTTACTATAGAGACATCGACAAGTTTATTAACTTGTAAATCATCATCTGAAGAAGTTTCTTCGCTTTTATTATAATGAAACATTTTTATAGGAACATTCTTCTTCCTTTTCTTTTCCTTTAATATTAATTTTTGTAACTGTTTATTAGACCTTCTAAGAACTCATTATCATTTTTGAGTTTAATAAAAAATTTCATTTTAAGATTAGGAGGTGGTTTAATCATAATAGTATTAGAACACTTTTCTTCAGATTTAGAAAATTTTGGAGAAAGAATTTCTTCAATTCCGTTGGTTTGATTTCCAATAGTATGAAGAGCGAGATTTGTAAAATTATTTTGTTGTATAATATGATCAAAATCTCCTTTTCCAGCTTCGATTTTATAGGAGTTGCAAAATTTCTTTTCTCCTTTTTGTATTTGTATCGTAGAAAAGGGGATGAATCTCTGAGATTCTTTTCTGTTTCATGTATTAATATTTTATATTTATTTTCTATAACATTTAAAAAGTTTTCATCTGAGAAATCTGGAAATTCTTTATTTCTTGAAGGAAAATCTGGGTTTTGTAACCAAATGAAAAATCAAGTTTATAATTATTTTTAGACTCAACTCTTCGTATCTTTTAGAATATAAAGATTTTGGTTTAGAAGAAAGGAATAAAGAAACCATTTTCGTTTCTCATAATTTTTGTTTTATTAAGACTTTTTGAATTTTTCGGGAAAGAGTTATTACTAATAACGAAAACATTATGTAGGAATAACCCATATCCGAAAATGTGGGTGATCTGGATTTCTTTTAGAACTTCTACTTTCGAATTTTCACTTTATATTCGGTTGAGATACTTGTTCGGAGTTTTAAAATTCGAAATACCGATTTTTCATAATCAGTCAAAGGAATATAAGAAGTTGAACTTCTTGACTCTTCGTCTATTTTAAAACGAATTTTCCTTTGTGATGAGAATTTTATCTCAGCATCTCCATCAACATATTGTATTATACTTTCGAGTTGTCTATTCTCTTCTTTTATTGGTGGAGCTACACTTTCTAATTTCCAGGTTTCTGGAAGTGTAACTTGATTCCATTTTATTGTTTTAGGAATTGCAATATTACTTTTAGTAATATCTGTTAGAAAGAGGGTAGTTTCTCCTCTATTTGTACAAATCTCTTTAGATCTAAAATTAAATCTAGAAATTGTAGTATTCATAACTTTATAACAAATTCTATAAATTAGAACAAGATTTTCTGTTCCTTCTTTCATATTAAACCCTTCTACATTTTTATTTTTATGTAAGGGCATCCAAAATATTTGGATCATTTAATGATAATGAAAATTGGGAAAACAATTTGAAGTAAATTGGTCCTTCACAAAGTGAAGACTCAATTATCCCTATTAGGGAATCTTCAGCCTTAAATACCTTTGGTCTTTGACCATAATTAAAAATCGACATTTAATCCTTCTCTCGTTAATGGTTTTAATCCAATTTGGACCATCCCGAGATGTAAAATTTATATTTCGTTTATGAATTTCTATTAGACTTTTGATGAAAGATTGAAAGAATCATATCCTCCTTTTAGAGGAATTGATTGTTCAATTGTTTTAATAACATAGTCGCTTTTGTATTCAAAGCTTCCATGCTTATAAATTTTTGATTTAGATACATCTGGTAATTTCCAGTCTTGAAGATGTTTTTCAAAATTTTCCATAAGAATAATTTCTTTATTCTTATCAGAGCTTTTATCGATTGCTTTCTTCATTGAGAAAGTCCTAATTATTTTATCCATTAAAATCAGAAGATCTCGCCAAGGATTTATTCTTACCTTACCCTTCGTGCTTTACTGAGCTTCTGAGATACGACTTGAGGCAAACACCCGTGTAGAGCTTCTTCAGATTTTAATTTTAAAAATATTTAAGCACTAATAACTAGGCTTTGATACCATTTGATGCAGCCTTTTTATACAGCGTTGTAATAAGAACCTTGATTTTCAAAGGCTTTTAGACTTTGTTTAGCTCTTCTTAATTGCGGAATATAAATATGATTTTTTGATGTTTCATCAATATTTGGATTATTTAATTGTTCTTCAATATAATTTATAAGAACCTTTGTTCTTGTTATTTTATAACGTAGACTTTTAAAATAACATTGTTGTTTAACAATTACATAATCATATTGAGCATAAAAGATATTACCAACTGCAAAAGGATTACAAGAGAAATTCATAAAATTTAAAACTTACATATTATTTCTTCAGAACAACTTCAACACAAAAGCAGCTTGAATACAAAGATTTAGAGAGAGAGAGAAGAGAAGGAAGTAGGCGAGCAAACTCAAACGTACTCTCCATCTTCCAAACAATCCTATTTATAGAGGAAAACACACACTGCACTCACTTCTTGAAGAAGTGGAAACACACAGCACTATCTTTTACAAAGTGGGACACTCCACTTATTTTGGAAATGGAAACACACGGCACACAAAAATAACAAAGTGGGAATATTTCCCAAAAGTCAAAAATGAATAGTGTTAGTCCACTAATCAATAATGGATGAAGACGTCATGGCATTCGTCACTTTTCTTCTTGCATTAATGCATTCGTCAGAGTTAATTTACTCATCCTTTCGAGTTAATTTACTCATCCTTTCCTTTTCTGAATTATTTTGGAGATGGTTCTCCTTGAAGGGCAAGAACAAATGCATCAAATAGATCTTGAGCTTCTTGAAAATCTTCATTATCTCCCATCAGAGTATCTTCGATAATTTTGGTCTCTGATGAAGATGGTTCTGTTGAACTTGAGCATTTTGCTTGAGAATTCTCAGATCCAAAAACTTCCTTAAGTAATAGATTGACAGAGTCTTTATCCATTCTATGTAATAGATCTTTTAGTAAAGACTCATGCGATGGAGTTTGTGCATTAAGATTTTTTATGATTTCTGGACTAGCAGCTTTTACTGCTAAAATTCCTCTTTTATCAAAGGTTTTACCTTCTTCAAAGAAATTCTCCTTAGGCCACCATTTTATTAGAATTCTCCTAACAAGAATTGTAGGAGTGAATTTTATCTCATTTTTTGAACGTGCTTGTTCTTGCAGGCTATAATCCCATCGAAGAATCCATGGAATTGTATAATGATTAGAAAATTGTAGAACTGCAGGAAGACTTTCAAGATGGTTATTAACCTTATGGAATTTTATCCATATATCTTTAACTTTTCGAGGAATATATATATATAGAGAGAGAGAGAGTTTGGTTGAATAAGAACCATTCTTATCCTAAAAACTAAGAACCAAATGAATTAGTTATGAAAGTTGATGAATCCGTTGAGAAAGTTAATGAATTCAAAATTCGAATTTTTCACCCGAGTTTGAGTCCCATGAGGCGAAAATTCTATTTTTGGATTGATCATTTTCCCAACGGATTCATCAACTTTCAATAATTCATCGGTTTTAGTTCTCACGTTCTCACAATAAAAATGGTTCTCACGTTAACCCTCTCCTATATATATATATATATATATATTAAGCGGAATCATTCTCCATACCATTTTTCCACCAAAACATGTTCATTATGATGGATTGAGAATTTTTTACTTTTTTGTCATTTGTTCTTATTTATGTATTCATCCATTTATTTTGTTTCTTTCTCATTTTTACTTAATTTTATTCATCTTAAAATATGCAATGTACATCTTAATTATAACTCATGATAAAATCATTAATTTAACATAAAATTTATAATTAATAGATTTGAGGAATCATTTGAAATTTAAAATTATAATTTTCTTTCTCCTCTAACTTACTTTTTCCATAAAAATAATTTTTATCTTTCTTAGTTTTTTTTTTATCTATTTTTTTACTATTGCTTTCTTTGTGTTTAATTTGTTTCTTTGTTTTCATGGCTTATTTTCTTAACTATCAACTAATATTTATAATAATTAAAATAAATAGGTATATATATGTCTAATGTTTTATTTTCTCAAAATATTAAATTTATTATTCCCTTCGTCCACGATAAGTGTATCATAATTATCTTATTCGACATCCACGAAAAGTGTATTATACTTACTTTTCACTTCTTTATCTTTTTAATAGCTAATTCACTATTTAATAAATTAATTTCTCCATAATATCAATTAAAATATGTAACTTGAAAAAAATTAATAAGTTAATTCACTATAAATAACTAAATAAATAATCTATAATAGGTATAAAAATTAAAATAATTCAAAATAAAAAGTAAATTGTGTTAAGATAAATAATATTAACATATATATCTAAAAAAAGAATATTAGCATGACACTATCGTTATTATTCAACCACCGAACCAAACATTATTTACTCAAAAACTATTTCTACCACTTACATCCTAACACGTCGTGGGATCCTTTCTCCATTCAAACAACAACCACCAATAATATTATTAAAATTCGTGTTGTCCACAAGTGATACACTTATTGAGGAATGATGGAGTATATTTTTTATCTATCAACTATACCTAACATTTATATAGAATTATTTATATATATATATGTATATATGTAATTGTAATATTATAGTCATATTATTAAAAAGTCTTATTTAGTGTTTTTCTATTTTCTATAATATGGTTAGATATTTTATATTATTTTTATAATATATATATGTATAATATTTTATAGTTTTACTTATCTAATTATATTATATAGAACGTAATTTAATTTTAGTTCTCTATTATTAATTTAAATCAATAATTATTATATATCACAAATCTAGTTTTAGTCTATCAATTAATATTGAAAGTGGTTATAAATGTTGACGTGGAGCATTTGGCGAATTTACGTCAGCATAAATTCAGCCCTGTGAAATTGACCAGAGTTAATGCAAAAGTTGGTAGATAAAATGAGAGAAAGTGGGGCGCAAACGCATAAGACTGGACATCGAGCAACCACTGGTTCGAGCAGAAAGTTTGTATTGATCTAGTAGTAGAGTGATTAATGTTCGAGATCAAATATCTCAAGTTTGGATCCATCGTGACGCGATCTTTAAATTTCTGTATTTAATTAATATAAAAAAAAAGAAATGAATAAAATATCCAAAATTCGAATATTTATACGAATCAAATCAAATTTAAAATTTGAATTGGATTTTTCTAATATTTAGATCGAATTACATTGATTTTTTCTAAAATTTTGAAATTTCAGATTGGTTTAGATTGATATATTTTAAAATCAAAAAATCTGAAGTCCAAATTATAATTAATATATATTTGTATTTATATTATATGACTTAAATAATTCCATTAAAAATGGGATGAAAAGAATAAAAAATAATAATTAAAATATTAAATCACATTATAAATAATAATAATAAATAGATTCTGATTTTTGGATATTCGGATTTTTTCGTATTTTAGATTTTCGGTTCGGATTTGATTTGATAGTAAAATTTTTGAATTTTCGGAATACAAAATTTTCCGGATATATAGTTCGGATCGAATATTTTTCTTATAAAAAATCAGATTCTAAGATCAGTTCGGATCAAGCAAAAGTCCGATTCCAAACGCGAATGCTCGGCCCTACGACCGACGACTTTTCTCTCTCTAGAAGATTCAAAATATATGAGGAAAAGCTTTGCACACTTCATGAAGCACTTATAATCTACTCCAGCAAAAATACTATTGATCTCAAGCAGATTTTATTTATGTTATGATATTTTTGTAGCTAGTCTTAATTAATTCAAACTAATTATTTTGTAATGTTGTGATATATTTTTCTCAAACTTTTCGGTGTATCTATATAAATTTTAATAAAAAAATATTTTTGTTACAATAGAGCTCTTCTAATACAAATTACCATTTGATCCTAAGAGGTTGTATCTTATACTTCTTCCGTCCACAAATATGTTAATTTGAATTTATTTTTCAATCGTCCATAAACAATGTTCACTTTTCTTTTGAAAACATAAAATCCATAATTTTTACCATAAATTTATCCATTTATTTACAAAAAAATCACTCAGGACTCGTCTTTTTGTTTTCATTATCCATTAGTATATTCATTCATTATCTTTGTGATCCACCTTCTCATTCTACTATCCATTAATTTCATTTATGATCTTCATGGTCCACCTTTTAATTCTACTTTCTATTAATTTATTCATTTATTATTTTCAATCATCTTATACTCATTTTAATTTATTAAAACTCGTATAATTAAAATCAAAAAATAATATAATGAATAGAAGGAGTAATAATCTTTAGAGTAATGAGATCTTAAACTTCACCTCACAAAAAAGTTGGCGTTGAGGTGATTGAGTTCATAAGATTTTATTTGAATATAAGTGTAGATATAGTTATTATAAATGTAATAACAATCTAAATTAATTTAACAATGAAAATAATATTACTCTCTATAAGAAATTAAAATAAAAACTCCCAACATTTTCTTTTTATTTTAAAATCAATTTTATTATAAATAATATTTAATACTTTTCTTTAATATAAATAATACTTTAATAAATAATTTTTTAATATAAACAATATTTTTATTCGTTTATACAATACAAGGAAAGTAATGAAATTTTTTTTGTTTCGAAAGTGAATATAGAGTTGTGTTCTATAATAAGCTATGATTTTGGTTGACGGCAATTTTGACACCTAAGCCTGCACACACCCAATCCAACCTCATTATTGCATCCCACAGAAAAAAACACACACAAAAAGGGGAAAGAGAATCAATAAAACAGACATACACAAGCATCAAATCTGCAATACAAAGAAAACTAATACTCCCTTCGCAAGCATTAACTTGCACAACGAATTATTAGTTCTCATAATTCTTATTTAAATTTCACTATATATATATATCTATAAGTTGTGTTATTTCTGTTGAGAGGAGAAAAAATAAGAGAGAGAAGGAAACGAAGATGTTGGTGGCTTACAGTTTCGATTTATGGCAGAAAAGATACCTTCTTTTCTGCAGCTCAGGAAGTTCAGCAATCTGCCGACATGTGATTGTGTTTTTTTCAAATTACAATTTTCATCCCAATTTTGTGTCAATTTGATCCTTTGTAGTGATGGTGATTTGGGATCTTCTCTACATTTCCAAGGATTTTGTTTTTCCTTCCTATAATAAGCTTTAGTTTTTTTTTATCTATGTGAATTATCTTTTATTTTCCTTTTATTAATTAATTTGGTTGTGATATCTTTTATTGGATTGTTGTATAGTTTAGCTAGCTTTTGTTTCTATCAATTCTTGATTGTAGTGTTTGTTATAAATAAATAAATAAATCTTGATTGTTGTGTTAATCATAGTTGAATAATTTTCGAAATGCTATTTCAAATTTTTACTAAAAATGGCGTTATGCTTTACATTTTTGCTTTGGGCAGAATAGAATCCTCTCAGAGAACATGGCTTAGAGCAAGGAGAGAATGCTGGCAGCAGGAGAATTTAGATGAGCTGAGTAGTGAGCTTCAAATGGCTCTAAGCAATGCTAAATGGCAAGTTAATACTTCATTATACGTAGTGTTTTCACATTCTTCGTATGATTTAAGGCGTAAGAAATTCATTTAGCTCGTAAGATCAGTTGCTAGGTCATAGTTCATAGTTCTTTGTCTTTGTGGTTCTTGTAATTTACCTAATTCGGATTTTCTTGGTTTTAATTTGTATAATTCATGATATGTAGTTGGAAGAGTTTGTTAGGGCCGTTCGTAGAGCTACAGAAATCATTGAGATGATATAACTGTTAGCCGGCATAGGCAGTTTGTTTCTGTACTTGAAGACCCGTGTTGAAGCAGCATTTGAAGGAATCATTTCAAGCAGAAGGGAAGAAAGCGTTTCACTGGGTGAATTTGGAGGAGGAAGAATGTGACGACTTAGCTATTTTCCTTTCCGGAAGATCAAGGATATCACAAAGGATTTCTGATGAAGCAGTTGGAACGAGCTTACTTAACAAGAAAAATAGTAGGAAAGACGGTAGCAATCTTGGTTCCGACGTTAGTTCCACTATATGAAGCTCGGATGAGGGAAAAAGTCCTCAAAAGGTTGTTGCAACCAACGAGGACGGCAACAGTATTAGCTTTCATGCTGATAGAAATGCTAGTAATCGTAGGCCGTGGAGTCCACCGCGTATGACTTCTTTGGAGATTGTTATTGATAAGTATGATAGACAAGACATGCTGAAATTGAAGCGATGCACAAAGATAAAGGTACAAAACTTTTCTTATGGAATTCGAGGGGTGAAGATCATGCTGTAGTTAAAGGAGTGTATGCCAAACCATCCCTTGTTGAGCATGATCAAGTGGATGAAACAGGTTGCTTTTGATGATAATTCGAGTGATTATATAACTTTCATAAGAGCTAGATGTACCTGTAACTTTAATCTTTAAATCATCCAAGTGTGTTCGCTCATAAAAATCACTATCTTAATCAGGAAAGTCTAGAGAATCTATATTAAAATTAGAAAAAAAAATGAGTTTCCACTATTTTAAGATAATAATTATTTTTGGATATATCCTGAACAACAGGAAAGTCTAGAGAATCTATACACGGTTTGCAGTGCTTGAGAGGATGTCATAGAAATCAGAGACAACAACAGATGTTGCAAGCATTGGCCGTCAATTTCCTATGCTTCGTGCTTGCTTTACTGCTAACCATTTTTTTAGTAGGTATGTTCTTTCTCTGATAACTGAATTGACGATACACCAAGGGAAAGTGTTAGCTGTTACAAAGGTGGAGATGCATGTTGAGTCACACTGTTTCTTTACAATGTAGTTGTCAATGTTTAGGGTATTAATTATTCATTTCAGTCATTATACTTTTGTTCCTGCAGTGCCTTTTCTGGTGCTTTCAACTTGAGCTATGTTGAACTCCCACGATCAAGAAGCACAAAAAGAGGTATTTTTAAGTGTGTACGCATCATGGGTTTGGTAGGTTGATAAGAGACTGAAATAGATGCTAGTGGAGGAGTATGCATACTTGCATAACTTGTGACAGAAGTACTTGCTGTATATCTATTGCTGCGATCTTATACAAAATTCATGCTTATATATGTCCTATTTAGATACATAAGAAGTCAACAAACATATTTGATAGGTAGAAGGATTCTTGAGATTTAGAGGACTGAATTAATATTTGTCCACAATTACCATCAACAATGTTTGTCTGAACTGAAGCTTGTTCACAGCTCTTGCAATACACAAGATATGTCTCAGGCTTGTATTGTAGAATGAAACATCCCACTCCTTGTTACCCACACTTGTGTGTGTCAAGTCTGCTATTCTTGTTCAGCTTTCCTCTTTGCAACATGATTTTCAAGTTGCTATTTATACAAGGCACCATAGTGTCACTTAGTAGCCTAAAGTTTACACATCAAATTGAAAGAGGGCTAATATTTTATCATGGTGCTCTTCTGTTTCAGTTTTGCTTTGATTATGGTTGATGGAAAGTTGTTCAAAATGGTATTGTTTCTTGGCTTCAACTGTTGATATTATTCTTCATTGAAAGACCTCATTTAGCTCAAGAGGTGTTATCTGCTGAATCCAAGCGCACGGATAGCATAGAACACAGAAAATGTATCTTTCCTTCAAATGGGAATTGTGAAACAAAAGCTTCTCACAATTAAGGTTTCTGGGTATAATTCATTACTATCATACCTTTTTTTTTTCCAATATGGGTATTCATCTCAACAAGCAAGGTTCAAGCTTCAGCAAATTGTGCCAATATATGAAAATATATTGATTTGATTAAGCACATGAGTAGAACAATACAGATCATGCATCAAAAGTAAGTGCGTAAATAAATCCCTTTACATAAAGAGACCTATCATCTGCAGATACAGAGGGTAAGTAACATATGCTTTATATGTGTAGAATCTATTGCTTAAATTTCAACCCTTCCCCATCGTATCAAATACTGCAGATGATTACCTCGACCACACAACCAGCACTTACCTGCATATAGCAGACCACAAGTTGAGGTCTCAGCTATAGCAGAAAAACCGTTAAAACAAAACAATGCTCATCTGCAAATATGCAAAATAACACTGTTTACCATATTGTCTGAGAGTGACTAATACATAACAGAAACTAATTTTCGTTGTATAACTTTGTTGCTTTAATTTCAATTTTTGCGAATAGTACATTGAGGCTCCGTAATAAGCATAACGGCACTCAATTTCTACTTTAGGATCAGCCTTTTTGAAGCTTCTAGAGATACAATCATATCAACTCATAGCTGAGCAAGGAATGTATCAAGTTCTACTATAGAAACAGATTGATCATATCAACTTAAAGCATTCTGAAATTAGGGAACATACTTCTAGAAAGAGAGAGCCACAATATAGCAAATACAGTCACATTTATCTTACCAAAAGTATGGCTTTCGTCTTCAAGAATCGATCTCTGTACAATGCAAGTTCTCCAATATCACATTTTGAGCCGATCATCATCTGTCAAACTCCAAAAACCCCTTCTCTTCTAATCACAAATTCACAGGAAGAATCCGGCAAATGAGGTGCAAAAACAACCCTCAAGAACCTCCTGGTGCGCACATTTTCAAGCCTTCCACTTTCATCTCCTACTCTCTCCTCCTCCCTCCACATGAACAGTCTTGTATTCACACAATTAGCCCATGACAGCCCCAGAGCTGCACAGACCCTCCTCCCCGACGTGCACAAAGATAAAGCATTCCCGATCCTCAGATTATCCGAAGACTCCATCACATCCACCACTTGGTTTGTCAGCAACACAGCCAGCCCGAATTTCCGTGCATACAGCTTCAATTTCGATGATATCTTGAAGAACAAACCCGATCTCCGCTTCAACTCGAGCGGGGTGTTCTCGAACTCCCCACGGAACAATGCCGCTATGGAGTCGATTACTATAAGCTTGATGTTCAGTTTGGGAATGAGAATATCTAAGCGAGGCAATACGTCGAGCAGGTGGTCGACCGAATGTAGGGGCTCAATGAAAATCCGATCCAGAGGGTTGTGGGGAGGTGGGGTCTGTGGAATGACAGCTGGTGGAGGCGGCGGAAGGCGAATGGGAACTCGGGTGGAGATAGAGGGAGGCGGCGGAGAGGCCGCCGCCGGAGACCGGGAGCTGCACGGCGAGAAGGAGCTGCAGAGCGAGCTGGGTTTTCCGGTGCCGCTCTCGGCGACGATCTCAGTGATGCTCTCGCAAGGAATGCCGCCACGGAAGAGGCGGTCGAGGATGGGGCAGCCGAGGGTAAGCGTGGCGGTTTGGGCGGGAAGAGGGCGGCGGAGGAGCTCTTCAGGTGTCATTTCTAGGTAGTTTGAATTCGTTTCGGCGGAGGCACTAACATCATGAAATTGGGGAAAAAATCCCAAATCATAAAATGCGTTTCCCGCCCAAATCAAAACCCCTCAAAGATTATTCAAATTGTGCCGCAATGCACGGTACATATATTTAACACATAGATTTCAATTAATAAACTAACGTACACGTAAAAATTTAATCTAATTTGAAATTTATAAGTTGATCTAAATAAATTGAAAAGGGACTATTAAGATTAAATTTTTGTAACCCAAAAAATATAGGTCAGACTAATTGGATTGATGTGTTGGTTGGGTTGACTCCGTAGATTACATGTTAACTCGATATGCTGAGGGTAAGTAAAGTAATTATTTTGTAAAAACAATTAATAATTACAAAGAACATAATTTTGTATCATAAATTTTAGAATACTTCTTTATATATTGATAGAATTGTATAAGCACAGTGTTCCGACGCAAGAATTTGGTAGAGATAAACAACATATGTTTTACAAATCCTTTAGTTATACTTATATGATATTATTAAACACATTAAACTTATGAAAACTATGTTGCTTACTTACAATTATGTATCTTCAATTTTGATTTATAAATTGTGGAATAAATTAAAAGTTTATTTTTTTATTATAATATTTATCTGCATGTAAACTTAAATCTCAAAAAGGTGTATTGGTTATTATAGTAAAAGTTTGACTATTGTTACTTATATATTTGGACCCATGAATTCTTTTTCAATTAAGTATTTTTTTAATATGAACTGTTTGTTACTTATTTTAAATTGAAACCACGTCTTTTTCAACGAATAAACAATTAAGTCTTATGAAAAATTTTAAAAAGCTTACAATAGTACTATTCATGCACTCTCTTTATTTAATTCAAAAATTTATAAGTTTATTTTGTAGATTAGATCATTTTATTTTTTATTTGTATGGACCAAATCCATATAACTTTTTATTCAAATATTGTTATTTTAACCAAGGAAGATGGATCATCGGATAGTTAACTAATTTCTAATTTCTACGCCTTATACAAATAGATTCACCGAGTGCATAACTAAATGAATTTTGATTTGCATCAAAATCTACTTTCCCAATTATTATTTTTAAATTATGTGTTGGCTCTTTCATTAATAAAGTTAGATTTTTATATTTTATTTGCATTCATAATTCATGATTTTATATATGAATAATATGTTAGTGTACTTTTATGTTCTTAAAAGTAAGTCACACAATTTAAAGTAATCGAAAGTATATCGAATTGATATATAACGAACAAAACTACAAAATACTATTAGAAAAAAAATTAAAATTTAGCGATAAAGTTTAGTTACTCAAGAACAAAATACTTAATTACTCACCTAATTAAAATGGCCATCAACAACTTAAACAAAAATAAAGTGGCCACCAACTAATTTATATGGAACAACTTATAAGATCAATTAAATAATATTTTTCACATACCCTCAAGAATTATTTTCTTTTGGAAGTTGTGAAAATATCTTATTCTTTTGTTAAATTACATCGTTGCAGATTTTGAAAAATAAAAATGAATTATTATTTATTATGTTGGACACATCAGATTAATGGATCAAAAAATTGCTTCTCCTCAAATTGTTTGTCATTTGCTTGTGTATTTCATAATATTTCCGGGTTGTTTATTGATTTTTCGAGTACAACATGTGAAGTCTTATTTAAATCATTTAAAAATCTGAGACTTTGTTATTTAATTAGTCAATTATATGTATATATTTTTAATTATTTTTATGGTTCCTCCCCCAAAGCCATCAAAAACCGCGCAACTTCATATATTATAGTTAAATCAATTATTGAAATAAGAGAGTTCCAGTTGTCACCCATCTTTCCCTCTCTACCCAAACTACAGAATCTCCTTAAAACTCCATTATTATTCTTCCAAGCTTATGCAAATCAACATCTTACTCCAAAATTCAATTCGTTCATTAGCTTTTGTAAATGGTCATATCCTAATACATCTACCAAATTTAATCCAAACCAAAAGAGCAAAAATACCAAGAATGTCTATTAAGGTAAAATAAACATAAATAAGTGTTTTCTCATTCGCACAGTTTAGAATATACAACAAACAATAGATCTTCTCGAGTAATCAGAATATATATTGGTTTTGGGACATAAATATATTTTCACGAATCTACAATCACTACGGTAGATTAACAATTTTCTTCCACCTCATGTGCATGTTCACATTGCATCATAGTAACCAAGCTATTTCCAATCGAGTGGGCTCCACATTGATTGGTTTGCTTTGATGATGAATGAAGTTAATCAACAACAAAAGCTTTGGAGTTTCCGTAATGCCCGAGTCCTAATTTAATCATATTCAGCAAAAAGTAATTTTCTTTTTTAAAAATTTGAAGAAATGAAAATGAGGAAATAGTTACATATTAACAATTCCATTTGGACTCAACTTTATTCGGTGGATATGAACAATGAAGAGGAGAGAGAAATTTTACATTTTGTTAAAGGAGATGGGTAGAGATGACGATTAAGAAAAAAATCTCACTTGTACATGTATTTATAGATTGAAATTGGGGATACATGATTTCATGGGGCCCAATTCTTAGTCTTCAATGCTTTATCTCATAGATAATACGGTAAACAATCTTTGTATGTATTAACCAATAAATTTTTCTTTAATCAACAGATTTTTTGATGTAGTAGTTGGCGAAAAGCATTTTATGCAAATCATTGTTTCTTATCTTATTGCGCAAGCCAATTTTGTAGCTCAATTTTTGGGAGCCAAAATGACACTCTTTGACTTTTATATTTATATAGATATAGATATAGATTTGAGTTATAATAATAATAATATATTAATTAAAACTGATTATCTTCTAGAAGAAGCTAAGTTGTAGGCATCAATTTGCCACCATTTGGCTTTTGTATATATATAGATATCTAATTGAAATCCCGAAATTATAATTTATTCGGATTTAATTTAATAGACAAGATAAATACCTCACTCGGCCTTAATTTAACGTGCATTTCGAAAAAAAAATTAACTAACTTCTTTTGCGACCAATATCACAAATTCGAATTTAACCAACATGGGATCTAAGAAATTACAAGAGATTTGTATGTATGCATAATGCAGTAAACTAGAAATTATTGGCTATTCGTTTCCCGCAGATCTCCGATCAACGATCACTGAATAATCTGTCGCTGCAGCCCACAAACGGGCCAAACATCATGCGCCAAATTCGGGATGGTTCCCTCCATTCCGTGCGCTGATGGCGCTCCTCCTTCCGCTAGACGCGCCGCGAAAAACCTAATCCCAATTCGACTAAGATCCTTCGACCTATCTGCTCGACGACGTCCCCCAGGCTGCCACCTCCAACCAGGAGGCTGACGGTGCTACTGTGTCGTCAACTCGATCTACGTTATCGTAGTCACCACTATCGATGACTCCAAAAACAACGTCTCGGACTAAATCAACCAGCCCGTCGCCGTCTATTAAACCATCTGCAGAAGTCGTCCACACTGAAGCAGAGCATCAAGTCCAGTCTGCTCAAACTTAGCGCAACGTCTGTCATGCAGAATGCAATGTGCCATGTCAGAATCAAGGCCAAGTCACCATGGCTGCCTAGTCACCTCGATGTGGAAAGTATGAGTAGAAGGATCTAGCTACTATTGTTGTTGGCATTTGATTGGCACACTTGTCTTTGTAATATGCTTTATCGAATATACTTTGATTCCCATGCAATAGGGTTTTAGAGTTGTAGTTTGCTATAAATAGCATTGTAATTAATGCTTTTATGCATTAGGTTTTACTTTAATGAATACGTTCCGCTTTGGTTCATCATTTGTCTGTTTTTAATGCTTTCTATCATGGTATCAGAGCAGGCGGCTCTACCTACCTATCTCTAGACATATTTTTGTTTTTTTTTCTTATCATGGAAGATTTGCAGCGTGGCCTTATCGATAATGGATCACCTGCAAACACTGTTATCTTCTTTCATAGTATACCTACCCCCACCAAACTCAAAGACACAAACTATCTTATTTGGAAGCAACAGATCCTAGCTATTGCTCGTGGTTATGGCCTCGAAAACTTTCTTACAGGATTAACACAACCACCACCTCGGCTTGGATGAGATCAAGAGATCTGTAAACCCAGATTACACAACATGGGAAAGGCAAGATCAAATCCTTTCAGCTTGGATTCAGTCATCATTGACAGAAAGTGTGATGATTCTTGTTGTCGGCCTTACCACAGTTGCGTCAATATGGCATGCCCTCGAGACAAATTTCTCAAACCAATCTAGAGCAAAGGTAATGCAGTATAAACTTCAACTTCAAATCCTTAAGAAAGAGAATTTGAGCATGACAGAATACCTTTCTAAAGTTAAAACTTGTTGTGATTTACAAAACTTTGTTGGCCACCGAGTTATTGATGAAGATCAAGTTATGCATATCCTAGATGGGCTTGGAAATGAGTATGACTCTGTTGTCGTGACAATGAGCTCTAGATTTAAATCTTGGTCTGCTATGGATGTCCACTCTTTGTTTCTTAGTTTTGAAAACAGGCTTGAATCTGCAAGATCTGTTGCTCTGAACACAGATGGCTCCCAACCTTCACTCAACTACATGTCGCACACTAATTCTCAAAGAGGAAATTCTCAGAACTATAAAGCAAGAGGAGGTTTTAGTGGAAATTTTTATAGAGGTGGCAGAAATGGATCACCTCGTGGAGGCTTTCATGGTGGCCGTGGAAGGGGAAGAAATGTGGGAAATAAACCTACTTGCAAAGTTTGTTTCACACCTGGACACACAGCTGACAGGTGCTGGCATAGGTTTGATCTTCGTGCCAAAGCAACAAGCTCAACAACATATTTCTTATCAAGGTCAGCAGTCTAGAAGTCATCAGCCATTTCATTTTAGGCCAGTGCACATATGGCACAACTCTCATCTGCTTCTCCTATCCCAGCTACAAATGGTTCACACTATGATGCGTCGGACTACAATAGTGAAAACTCTTGGTACCCAGATTCAGGAGCCACAAACCATGTCTCACCTGATCTATCAAATCTCAACACTGTTTCAGAATATCAAGGTAACTCAAAGTTGCAAATGGATAATGATCAGGGAGTTAACATTGCTCACATAGGTAACAACATTCTTTCACATCCATCTTCCTCCAAATCTTTCATCCTCAGTAATCTCTTACACGTGCCTCACATAACTAAAAACTCACTCAGTGTTTCATAATTTGTTAGAGATAATAATGTCTTCCTTGAGTTTCATCCTAACTTTTGTCTTGTGAAGGATCAGGATACCAAGGCTATTCTCCTCAAGGGTTCTCTTAAAGGGGGGTTATACCACTTCCATCTTCATCCTTCTTCTTCCAGTAGCTCAGCCTCAAGCTCATTTCCAGTTTTCAATCAAGAACTGTTTACGGGTTCAACCGCTCTCCAGCCTACTAGCTTTTACTCAGTCTTCTTCTCCTCTTAGCTTAGATGTTTGGCATAATAGGCTAGGACACTGTCACATAGACATTGCAAGGAAAGCTCTACACTCATGTAATCTACATTACAGTGAAATGAAATCAGCCTTTTTATGCCAATCTTGCGTTTTTGCCAAAATGCATAGATTACCATACACTGATTCCACTCATCAATACAATTCTCCTTTGGAACTAATACATAGTGACCTATGGGGTCCAGCTCCTATCACTAGCAAAAATGGTTTTTCTTACTATGTCAGTTTCATCGACCATTACAATAGGTATGTGTGGTTGTACCTATTAAAGACTAAGGGTGAAGTGCATAATGTTTTCTTACAATTCAAAGCTCTTGTTGAAACTCAATGAACACCAAAATTAAAGCCATACAAACTGACTGGGGTAGGGAATACAGAAGCCTTTCCTACTTTTTTCTCCAACATGGAATTCATCATAAAATTTCTTGCCCTTATACTCCTCAACAGAACGGCTTGGCTGAAAGGAAAAACATGCATATTGTAGAAAAGGGATTAACACTTCTGTTTCAATCTGGTCTATCCATGGCATATTGGGATAACTCTTTTACCACTTCAGTTTTTCTCATAAACAGACTCCCTACAAAAATTCTGCACTTCATCTATCCTCTTGAGAAGCTCTTTAATCACAAACCTGATTATACTTCTCTTAGGATTTTTGGATGCATCTGCTATCCTTTCGTTCGACCTTATAACAAACACAAGCTCCAACATCGTTCTACTTTTGGAATTTTTCTGGGTTATAGTCTTCATCATAAAGGCTATAAGGTTTTATTGCCTTCCGGAAAGATTCTTGTGACGAGGGATATCTTGTTTGATGAAGGCATTTTTCCTTCTCACTCCTTTTCTCCACCTTCTCATGATTCCTCTAACTCTCTACCTCATCCTTTGGTCTCTCCCCACTCTCTTCCTTTTCAAATTCCTACTCCTCCTATTAACTTACCTTCACTGCCCCATTCTCTCAGTCCCTCCCCTCCTCCTGCCTCCACTCTCATATCTTCTTCACTTAACTCTAATTCCAGTTCTTCCTCGGACTCTTCTAGTCCATCACTCTCTCCTCCCTCCGCACCCTCTGTACCCAATGAGAACAATGTTAGCTCATCTTCCTCTGACTCATCGCAGCATGTTCATAATGCCCACCCTATCGTTATTAGAGGGAAGGCTGGCATTTTTAAACCGAAAGTTTTCCTCTCTCAGCCTATTTTTGATAAATTCACTCACAGTGAACCTCGAACTGTCTCAGATGCTCTTTCTAGCCCATTATGGCGGGCTGCAATGGTCAGAGAATTGAGAGCCCTCTTCAAAAATCATACCTGGTCTCTTCTTCCTCAACCAGCAGAGAAAAATGTTATTGGCTATAAATGGGTTTTCAAGCTTAAGCGACATGCTGATGGCCGCATTGCTTGCTACAAGGCTCGCCTGGTTGCCCAAGGTTATACTCAAGAACCCGTTTCGATTTTACGGATACGTTCAGTCCTGTGGTTAAACCTACAACGATAAGAACTATCATCTCTCTTGTTGTTCAGAAAAATTGGGGAGTTACTCATCTTGATATAGATAATGCTTTCCTCAATGGTATCTTGGATGAAACTATATATATGAAGCAGCCTCCGGCTTTGAAATCTCTGGACATGTTCCTTTAGTTTGTAAACTTCACAAGGCTATTTACTGACTCAAGCAGGCGTCTAGATCATGGTTTTTAACTTTTCGAGCTATCTTGCTCAAAATGGGCTTCATCCAATCGAAGGCAGGCCATTCCCTTTTCTTTCAAAAAGGGAAAAATGCTACTGTTTATCTTCTTGTCTATGTTGACGACGTCCTTGTAATAGGATCTTCCTCCTTGGATGTTCAATCCACCATCGACAGGCTGGGAAAATCCTTTTCCCTCAAAAACCTTGGCCTTGTTCATCACTTCCTCGGGCTTGAAATCTCTCGAACATCTCAAGGCCTTCATCTACAACAGAAAAAGTATCAGTGGGTTAATATGCTTCATGCTAAGCCTTGTCCAACGCCAATGGTTTCCACTGCCCACCTTTCTAAATTTCAGGGCAGCCCAATGTAGATTCCTAAAGATTATCGCAGTGTTGTAGGTGGTCTTCAATATCTCACCATCACTCGGCCGGATCTTTCATTTGCCATCAACAAAGTAAGCCAATTTATGGCTAATCCTCTTGACTCTCACTGACGTGCCATCAAACGGATCCTCCGTTATATGGCTGGTACCCTTGATCATGGCGTTCATTTAACTCGAACAGGCAGTTCTTCTCTGATTGGTTTTTCTGACTCCGATTGGGCGTCTGACGTTGATGATAGATGTTCTACGTCGGACATGTGTATTTATTTTGGTGGAAATCTCATCTCTTGGGCTTCTAAAAAGCAGCACGTTACCTCGCGCTCAAGCACCGAAGCAGAATATCGAAGTCTCGCCAATGCTGCTTCCGAAGTTGCTTGGCTTACTTCTCTATTTCGGGAACTTTTCATTGGTATTTCGAATATTCCTACAATTTGGGTTGATAACTCCAGTGCTATCTCTCTCGCATCAAACCCCATTCTTCATGCTCGCACAAAACATATTGAGTTAGATATTCATTTTGTGAGGGAAAAGATTGCAGCAAATCAGCTTCAAGTTCATCATGTTCCGTCCTTGGATCAGATTGCAGATGTTCTCACTAAACCTTCGAGCGTTCAATTCTTCACTCGCCTCGGGAACAAGCTTCAAGTTCTTCCTCTTAGCTCCCTCGAATTGAGGGGGTGTATTAAACCATCTGCAGAAGTCGTCCACACTGAAGCAGAGCATGAAGTCCAGTCTGCTCAAACCCAGCGCAACGTTTGTCATGCAAAATGCAATGCGCCATGTCAGAATCAAGGCCAAGCCACCATGGCTGCCCAGTCACCTCGATGTGGAGAGCATGAGTAGAAGGATCTAGATATTATTGTTGTTGGCATTTGATTGGCACACTTGTCTTTGTAATATGCTTTATCGAATATACTTTGATTCCCATGCAGTAGGGTTTTAGAGTTGTAGTTTACTATAAATAGCACTGTAATTAATGCTTTCATGCATTAGGTTTTACTTTAATGAATACGTTCCGATTTGGTTCATCCTTTGTCTCTTTTTAATGCTTTCTATCACCGTCATCTTCACCGCCTGACGCGACGTTGACGTCATCCCAGAGAAATTGAGGAAGAAATTTGACTAGATCTACATGGCACAAGACATCATCCTCGACGGCGCTACCAGTATCCATCCCGGCGCCATGCTGGCGTTGATGCACAGCGACTGCATCGCTGAGATTGTTTATTAGGCCACCCAGATCGAGAGCAAGACTCGAGCCCGACGTCGTCCATCACGAAGGCTACACCCGATATTTTCCTGTATTTTTGTCAAGATGCAGGTGGAGACTTTAAACCGGGAGATTACGCTTCATTAGGCCTCTCCCAGCAGGGAGAAGGTAAGGATAAGGAGACGAAGACGACCAAAATTGAGGAAGTCGAGGGAGAGATGATCCATTTGCTGCTAGCTGTGATAGGATTCACAACCTCTCTGATACGTTGATGGAAGAGTTCAAGAAGGACAAGGAGGGTGGCGCTTCCGACATGAGCAAGGCGCTGAGTCCACACCAATAGGCGTGGAAGGATTTGAAGGGGATTATGACGGGGTAGAATAACGACAGTTCAACTTTGCCCAAAGATTTCGAGGGCATCAATTGCGGTGGTGGATTGGATGCATCCAAGTTTGTTAGATCGAAGAAAATCACCAAAGATCACACTTGGTGGCTTGGAGCTCCATGCCACGGGGCAGCCGCAGCTCCAACCGGAGTTGAGGATTCATTGGTGAAGAAAACTAAAATGCAGAGTCTGGAAATGTAAATTATGGAAGAGATAAACGTAGAATTTAGAGAGTCATTTCTTGGTAGGGTCGGTTGAAGGGCATCGTCTATCTCAATACAACGCCTCCAAAATCCTACCCAAATGGTAAGGAAACCGAGTTCTCATTCAAGGTGCAAGGCGCAAAGGTATGAAGAGATTTGTGTTGCATACATCCAGGATCAGTAGCTTAGGAAGCGGTCTTTTTATGTAAGGATTGCTCTATCAAATGAAGTTATGCCAGTTATGAAGTATAGCTTGCTGTCTCACGTGACATCGTTGTCTATAAGAGTTCGTCTTGTGAAACGCCTTCTTGGAACGATGCTCTGTGTCATGATATAGTAAGTCTCAAACCCGAAGTTGCCTGTATTGTTGAAGGATGTGACGTTTGTGATTAAATTGTTAATATGGGTGTGTAGAAAATGAAAAGACAACACTAGTTTTAACAAGAATGAAAATCGAGATAAGAGTTAGGCTCTTTTCTCTGCAAGACAAAATGTTCCGGTATAATGCAAGCGGTTCCACAAAGATATATCCCCAAAATATTGTGGTTAAAATGAATATGAATAGTTGCACTCCAACTAGTAATTCCGGTCTAACTACTAAATACTCAAGACTTAAGTAAGGAAAATATTCCAGACTAGATGATAAGATTATTATCTTGGTTAGTGTGTCTTTCAATGTCAACCAAATAGGTCCGTTTATAGGGATGCATATGACTTTTCGTGAAGAATTATGTCATTTCATATGAAAAGTTGTGTTGTAATCACGTCCTTGTGGTCTTAAATAAATTCATATGAAAAATCAAACTTTTGCAACAATCCTCCACATGAATGACATTTAATGCAAATGCATCTTTTACAAAGTTCTGATGACCTATTATTGCATCAGGACTGGTAGTTATAGGCTTTGAACCTTCATTAGTATAATGTTATTGGATTTACTCATTGCTCGATGAACACGATGTCTCGAACTAGTCAGCTTTGATGTAAACCAAGACAATAACACATACAAATAATAGATATAAATATCTTTCACTCTCACATTATGTCCATTTTGGTCTTGGATCATATCTTGATTCATTAGTGTTATTTATTTTAAGCGGCCACGGTTCAAACTTATATAGGTGATCTCCTATAAAGAGTATCATGCTATACTCCAACAATAAAGTTACATGAATCATTAAAAATTTAGAACTTACCCTTACCGCGAACTACAGGGTTGCACTTGGATAACTACGGAAATGGATTCTTGGATTGTGATTCCAAGTGTATAACATGAATATTCATAATTTAGTTGTCTCTTTGAATTAAGTTTTTGGGATCTCCAATCATCATGATTGAATTACCATTATGAGTGTTTTTTTATGTTTGGATCTTAATCTCATTCCCCCCACTGAGTTATATAGTTGAATCACGATTTATACCTTTAGTAAACAGATCCACTATATTATCTTTTAACTTTATATAGTTAATACATATAATTCCACTAATGATCAATCGTCTAACAGTATTGTGTCTTCAATTAATATGTCGAGATTCGCCATTGTACATACTACTTTTTGCTCTCCCTATTGTCGACATGTTATCACAATGTACCATAACAGGAGGCACGTATTTTTTCAACAAGAAATATCCTCTAAGAAATTTCGTAGCCACTTGGCTTCTTCACCAATTTTGTCTAAGGCAATGAATTCTAATTTCATTGTAGATCGAACTATATAAGTTTGCTTATAGGATTTTCATGACATAGAGGATTTTCATGACACTACTTCTTCACCTATGGTAAACACAAATCCACTTGTGAATTTGGAATCTTTTGTGTCGAATATCCAATTTGCATCGTTGTATCCTTCCAATACATGTGGATATCTTGTGTAATGTAAACTATGTTTTAAAATATGTTTTAAATAGCTTAAAACTCTAGTTAATGCAGTTCAATGATCTTTACTTTGATTACTTGTGAACCGACTCAATTTGCTTATTGAATATGTTATGTCTGGTCTTATACAATTTGCTAAGTATATTAGACTTTCAATGACCCTAGCATAGTCCAATTGGGATATCGGTCTCCTCGATTTTTGGCTAAATGTAAACTTAAATCAACATGTGTCTTAGCGGAGGTAGATCAAAAGCTTTGAAATTCTTAAACATGTTATCAATACAGTGAGACTGTGATAAGATATTTTCATCTGGTACTTTAGAAATTTTAATTCCTAGAATTACGTCAGTTATTCCCATGTCTTTCATGTCGAATTTTCTTTTCAATATTTCTTTATAGTGCTCATAATTATATCGTGATTACTACCCATTATGAGCATTTCATCAACATAAAGACACACAATGATAAAATTATCGAGTGTACCCTTAATGTACATACATTTGTCACATTCATTAATTTTAAAGTCATTTAACATCTCCACTTGATCAAATTTCTCATGTCATTGTTTGGGTGCTTGTTTAAATCCATATAAGGATTTAACAAGTTTACGAACTTTCTTTTCTTGTTCGGGAATAATGAACCCTTCTGGTTGCTCTATCTACATTTCATTTTCTAAATCCCTATTTAGAAATATCGTTGTTACATTCATTTTGTGTATTTCAAGATTAAGCAACGCAAAAATAATAAGTAACGTACAAATGGTTGTAATCCTTGTAACAAGTAAGTATGTATCAAAATAGTCATACCCTTTCTTGTGTTTGTAAGCTTTGGTTACCAAACGTGCTTTATACTTATTAATAGATCCATCAACATTATATTTCTTCTTTAGAATCCACTTGCATCTTAAAGTTTTACAACCTAGAGGAAGGTCAAAGATCTCCCAAGTGTGATTATTCAGAATATATTCGATTTCACTATTAATAGCTTCTCTTCATAGAGCAGAATCAGTACGAGACAATGCTTCCTCGATTATCTTAGGTTCATCTTCAAACGAATAATTACAAAATCTGGACCAAAGAACTTTGCAGTTTTTATTCGTTTTTGTCATCTTGGTTTATGTGTTTGATCAATATTTTTGTCAACATTTTGTCCAAACTTGAGTCAATATTTTCTTGTTAGTTTTCTTCATAAGTTATTTCTTAGAACTTACATCATTCTTTTTTTTTAGGAAATATAGATTAAAGAATATATCGTTTCCTGATGATCATTCCCTCATTTATGTTTGGTATTTCTGACTTGTGCACCAAAAAATGATATACACTATTATTGTTTGCATATCCTATGAAGATGCAATCAATAGCTTTAGGGCTTATCCTTATTTACTTTGGTTTTGGTACTTCGACCTTCAGGTGACACCCCGTATTTTTGTGTATTTGTAGGAAAGTTTCCTACCTTTCGTAGTTCATATGAAGTTTTACCTTGTTTATTTTGGGATAAATTTTTAATATTTTATTTGCCGAAAGAATATATTCTCCTCACATATTATGTCATAAGTCCGAGCTAATCAACATAGCATTCATCATTTTCTTTATTGTTCTATTTTTTCGTTTGTCAACCACATTAGATTGTGGTGAATAAGGTCTGATCATTTGATGAATAATACCATCTTCATAATAAAAATTTCAAAATGTGCGACATACTCACCATCTCAATTGTTTCAATCATCTTGATTTTCGTGTTGAGTTGATTTTCAACTTCATTTTTATAACTTTTGAAAGCTTTGAATGATTCATCTTCGCTTCTCAAAAGATACACATAGCAAACTCTTGTGCAATCATATATTAATGTAATTCTTTCCATATCTAGTTTGCATAGATTTTAAATCATATAAGTCGGTATGAATCAGTTCTAGAGATGTTGTTGATCTTTCCACATAATGAAAAAGTTTTTTTGTCATTTTTGTTTCAACACAAATTTCACACTAATTATGTTGATCAAACGATATTTTTGGCAATAGGTCTGGATTCACTAATATACGTAGTATATTTAGATTTGCATGTCCTAATCTAGTATGCCATAAATTAGGAGACACAACCACATATGCTACATTATTCTTTATTTCATCATCACACATTACATTGAGTGCATTATGTTTGAAAATGTCATTATCTAGATGGTCTTTTCCTATAAAATGACCATTTTTGGTCAATACAATTTTGTCGACGTCAAAGAATATTCTGAAACCGGCCTTTCTGTGTAAAGCAGAATCGAAGATAGGATTCTTGCGATGGTTGAGAACATACAACAAGTTTTGAAGTGTCAATTTCAATCCCGACGTCATTTTGAGCACAACCTCTTCAAATCCAACGATCTTGGAAGTAGCGGAGTTACCCATGTATAACATCCTTTTTTTCCATGGGGGGAATAGAAAAATATGATTTTTTTTCTTACTCCCAATGATCTATCTTAGATGTTTAATTCAACATACATTGATATTATTCCTTGCATGCTCCTATATAATTATCTGCAACACATAGGGATTTTTTCGTATTTACCTACGAATTTCTAGCACAATTGATCAATAGTTGACTTCAGTTATGATCTTATGGACTGTGTCACGGATGTCAGATCTCCAGTACTGAGTTAGAGCAATCTATGGAGAATACCAATTTTTTGTACCTTACTGTGATTTTGAAAATCACTATGTGTTAGGATACTACTGATCTTGTCATACCCTATATTTATAGTGCTCTCCCTAAAATCCTAATGTGATAGGATTTTGGCATATCTAATAAATATAATAATTATCTTATGACCTGAAGATAATTCCTTTATATAATAATTATATCTTGATATCTTTTGACATCAGATAATAACTATCTAGACAATGAGATGTATTAAATAAATAAAACAATAATCATAACACAGTCCCAGTGGGACTCTGAATAGTGGTCGAAAAGTTTCATGGCTTAAAGGCCTTGATGAGCCAGCCCAAAGATCAAATACAAGGAATAAAGATGGACTTAAAATGAATTAATTATCTTATATTCTGTCCACAACATAAATTAATTCATAAATATTTATCCATTCAACTAGAGAATAAATGTTGGTTTACGTAGGGGTGGGAAACGGTTCGGGTTCGGGTAACCGCACCGATTTTTTCGGTTAACCGAACCGAAATTTTCATAAATTTAATAACCGAAACCGAACCGTTATTAAATTCTGTTAACCAAAAACCGTATCGGTTAGTGCGGTTCGATTTTGGTTAACCAAAACCAAAAATTGTTTGGAGATTACATGAATTTATAAGAAACGATATGTCATAAGATCTGACTTTGCAATCGGATGTAAACTTTTCAAATTTTAATGTCCATAAAAATGCATCCAATATCCATCAATAATTCAAAATAAATCAAAGCAATCAACATCAATCCATCAACAAACTATCATGTTCATGCAATGATAATTTGATACATTAGAGTAATAGTGTTCAACTTTAATTAATATTAGTAATTAGTTTTTACAGATTTATAAAAAATTAAAATAATAAATAAAATAGAAAAGATTTTCGGTTAATAACCATTCGGTTATCGGTTAATCGAAAACCGAAAAAATTAAAATATTATACCGTAAACCGAACCGCAAACCGAATATGCGGTATACGGTTAACCAAACATGGTACGGTTTCGGTTCGGTTCGGTATTAACCGATAACCGAAAACCGTTTCCCCAGCCCTAGGCTTACCCCTTTATTACCAAAGTTGAGTCGGACTTGTTTAGACTTACAAATCCTCGTATTTAAGATATTGTACGTCCATTAATTATTTATAACACTCTCACTGCTTAAAACAATTAATCTCTTTAATAATTCATCAAGTAGTACCACTCAACCTTATTATTGTATTTGAGTTAACTCAACATACAGGGTTTAGTACAATAAACCTTTTGAGCTCCTTAGGGGGACTCATCATCCTAAACGAATACAGTAACTCGATATAGATAACCAGCATGATATACAATCATTGTCACCACCTAAGATAAGAAGATGATTGGGTTATCACATATAACACTCACCCATAACAAGTCAAAGTGATAGTCAGTAACTCATATTCATCTTAAACCTTATCGAGGTTTATACGATCAGATAAATGAACTCATCTCATTGTAATCCATCAATACGTCAAAATATATCAGCATAGACAAGCAACCAAGTCAAGTTACTTCTTATCTATACTGCAGTTTATACCAATAGCTCATCCTAAAGTTGTCTCAATTGTGATTCTTTCTATATCTTAACTAGTTTAACCAATCATACAGACTTCTATGATTTTCTACATACTGTATGATCTAACTTTTGTATGAGATAATGTGACAACATATGAAATCAAGTAAATAATTTAGATAAAAGATCGAAATAGTGGTAATATGAAACACTATATACAAGCTCAATCAATCTGTTTTTAGTATACAAATCAAACATTAAGTTGAAGTAGCTATGAAATTATTTTTTCCTAGAAACTTGTCTTTGTCTTGATCAATATCCACAATATTAGTTAATAAAACATGAAAAAATATCTTTTGAAGAAGTATCTTTTGGTAATTAAGTGATATCATCTAGAATTCATACATCATGATTAAACACCACTTGCATGCACACAGGGTTTTTGACTTCTAATTAGTTCTAGATAATGGCATGTTGAGTGGCAACTATTTGAACAGATATTTGAGAAGACTACTATGGAAGAAAAATTTTCATTTTTGGGATGCTTCTAAATGATGTCTTCTTCTTGTCTTCTTTGTTTTGTCATCAAAACATTATCAGATAACAACAACCAATTTATTATCTGGTTTTTTGCATGAAAATATATATATATATATATATATATATATATATATATATATATATATATGTGTGTGTGTGTGTGTGTGTGTGTGTCTTCCTCAATTTGGAGAATCCAGTTGGGGCCTTAGATTCAGAAATCTGAACAACTTTTCAATTGCTTAATTAATGTTAATTATATTTCTTATCATGACAAGTATTCGGCTGATATTTCTATACCACATGTATTTATCTTAGTGATAGTTCTATTACACATTCTAGCATGTAAAGAAAATTGCCAATCAGTCAACTTTTCTTCTAAACCATATGTCTTCTCCTTTTTTAATCGTTTTTTTACGAGACCCTCTATTAAAAAAATAATAGATCATCAATATCTATTTTCATGATAAGATAAAACTCGAAACGATATAGAAAAAGCAATAAAGAACCTAATATATAATTGACTTTATTTGGCATACAAACAAATAATTTTCCTGTTTTTATTGCCTTGTTGGTATATGCGTATCAAGATTTTCGTGTTGTACTAGTTTTTGAACATTACTAATTATGCACGTAATTTAGGATGTATTTCTTCTTTTTCTCATTGTTTTAAACGAGGCTGACGAGCGTGACATTTTGGTCATATAATTAAACTTAATTTGCTAACATAATATACTAGTATGAAACGCAAGACAGTTGCAAAATAAACAAATTAGGTCTATATGAAGGTAATAATTGTTTCAGTAGCGTGTGCTCAATTGATGTATGACATCATATTATTCACATGACATTGATCACATAAAATAAAATGGAAAAAAAGCATTAATGCTCAATAACATCTTAAATTTTGCAAAAGAAATTTTATAATTATAAAAAATATCAAAATGGCTGAGAAGATGTCGGAGCATGCGTGCGAGGTATGCATGCATATTTCCAATACATAATTAATTAATAAACATGTTACATTTTGTGTACTGTACGTTATAATATTAAAATATGTAAATTCTCATATTTTCATGGTGTTAGAGCGTTGGATTAGCGAGAGGAGAGTTTCCTTTACATAGCAAAGAATAGATGTCGCACCTATCACAATTGTAGCATTGAAAGGTGAATTTGCATTTGTTTTATTTCATTTTTGAGCACCAACCTACGGCTGCCACGGACGACAAAATTCTTTAA
Source organism: Salvia rosmarinus (assembly GCA_036937905.1). NCBI lineage: Eukaryota > Viridiplantae > Streptophyta > Magnoliopsida > Lamiales > Lamiaceae > Salvia > Salvia rosmarinus. Next base: position 36,234,187 of record CM072823.1, read on the forward strand.
AAGAGAAAGAGAAAAATAAAAAATAGAGAATTTCATCATTCGACACGTGCCAATAACTCTTGTTCAGCCTATCAAAAGGATCATGATACTCGTGAAATTCATTTAATGATCCAATATGTTATCTCAATTACTTATGTAACTTTAAAATTAATAAAAATTTAGAATTATGCAAACACGTATAAACTAACTACTATACCTAAAAGCGCTCACGTGACAATCACGTGATCGCAATAGATGATTTTTGCGATGGATGATATGTTTCAAAGTTGCGGCACGAGACCTATCGACGCCGTAACCGCAACACTACCGGGATGATTCTTGCAGCTCAACACCCTCAGCAAATCATGGCCCCAAGAGGAGCTCCTCCGATCACTCCGGCTCGCCTGAGGTCCATCTCCTCTTTCTTCCGCCGTGAACATGCTGCCCGGATTCCGGCGAACCTGCCGGTTCTTCATGTCCCGGAGGTCCATCTCCGGCGGAAATTTCGGCAATCCGAACGTCAAATCGTACCATCTCGGCTTCCACCCGGCCTTTGACGCCTCCGATTTCGACAAGCTCCGGTGAATGTCCGACGCCTCCGATTTCATGACGAGGCTCGAATTCCGACGTAACTTTTCGCGATCCAAGGAGCGGCTGCTCCGCGCGAGCCGCGTGTTGCCGCCGTAGCTGTTTGATCTCTCCGACAGCGATTCGCAGTATCTTCGCAAGAATTTCGAGGAATCGTAGTCTTCCGACGTGTGATAATCGAGAAGAGATCGTTGTTGTTGTTGTTTGTAGGGAATGAGCTTGCCGCAGTGTATGATGTCTTCTGCATGAGAAAGGCTGTCGCAGCTGAGATCGTTTGAGAACTCAAAAGAGTCCGACGGCTGCGATGACGTTCGCCGGCGGTGGTGAGTCTTCTCCGGCTCGGCGGAATTTAGAGGGAAATCGCAGAGAGAGAGAGTGTCTTCTTCTTGATCTTCGTATTCTTGATCTTGAAGGCTGGTGGAATTATTATTCATTTCTTGATGAAAATGTTTGGGCTAGGGTTTGAGGGTGAGAGAAATGCGTGTGTGGTGTGTGAAAATTTAGTAGCAGAAGAGAGGAGGGGGTGAAGAACAATGGTCGGATCTAGTTGTGTTTCTAGAGGAAAGAAATGAAGAAGTTTGTTGGATATATATATATAAGATTCAAAAATGGTATAAGTTTTTATACAGAAGAGGGTGGAGTTTTTAATAAGAAAATGACAAGATTTCTTTTCGAATGAGATGAGGGAAAGTTGTTCATTATTAGGACTTGATTTTGTACATGTTTTAGTTGGCTTTTAATTATGATACTCCTTTGACATATATAACCTGATGTTCCTCAATATATATATATATATATATATATATATATATATATATATATATATATATATATATAGTGAGGTTCAAATAAGAACCAATTTTAACGTGAGAACCAAGAACTACGAAAATTCTTTACTGAACAAAATGAATATGCTATAAAGTTAATGAATACGCTGCAAGTTAATGAATCCAAAATTGAATTTTCACCGGGTTCGAATCTCATGAGGCGAAAATTCTATTTTTTTATTCATTAACTTTCGCAGATTCATTAACTTCATAGCATATTCATTTCTCATGTTCTCACAATAAAAATGGTTCTAACGTTAACCCTCCCATATATATATATATATATAGGGTTGGGTTCCCAGAAGACCCGATCCCCGTGATAGATGTAGTACTCAACTAGACCACACATTTTGAACACGTATCGCACCACAAGTCGACACATGGCAGCTCATTTTCTTTTCTTTTTCTTTTTAATTTTCGCAAGGGGCAAAATGGGAAGAAATCAAATCAACCTTCTTCTCCTCCTCCTTGGTGGCAACGGGCGGCGCCGGAGACGACGGCGGCGGCAACGGCAGCGGACGACGCCGGCGACGACGGCGGCAGCACCGCGAACATCAACAATATAAACAAACAACAACAAACAATAGATTTTGAAAGAAAGAAAAAGAAGAAGAAAATTTGAAAACAAAATTGATGGATTTTGAGAAAAAATAGAAGATAAATTTGATAGATGATTGAAGAATCGAGAAATATGATGGCTATGGCGGTGGTTCACGGCGAATTCGCGTAATCGCCGAAAGAGACGACGAATTGACATAGAAAGATGAATGAGAGATTTTACGTCGAAACCATAAAATGCATTGAACAAAACATGAAACCGCATTGAACAAAACATGACAATGCATTGAATAAAACATAAACCGCATGTTGCATCAAAACACAAACATGAATTGAACAAAGCACGCTCATGCATTGAACAAAAGCACGCCCATGCATTGATCAAAACATGTCAATGCATTGAACAAAACGAAAATGCAGCGGTGAGCGCTGGAGCAAGCGCCGCCGGGCCTTGCGAGCACGAAGACGCTAGCACGCCCGCGTCCGGACGCGAGCTTCAATCGCATGCATTATTGTGTTCAATCGCATGCATTATTGTGTTCAATCGCATGCATTATTCGCTCAACTAAATGCATAGTTTGTTTTCGCAATCACATAACAAATCAAATTACTAATCTACCCTTAATGAAGCGAAAATCAGTGAAATTAAGCTTAAAGTCCAAAAATCTCAACCATAGGATTTATGAGATGAATGGATGAGATTGAGTATTACATACTATCTGGGGCTTGGGTACTATATGATCTATCATCTATATATATATATATATATATATATATATATATATATATATATATATATATATATCCTAAAAATCTCAAGGATCACAAGTCGAACACCGAGCTGCGCCTCGTTAAAACATTTCCGCAAAACTCGGTGAAAAATTAAAACACCTGGAGTAGATAAGAAATTGAATTGGAGAATATATTGTGTTTCACATTTTATTTCTATTCAATGAATCTTGTGAACATGTATAGATTAATTAGATGTGATAAGGAATAAATACAATATATGTCAACTCACTATAAATAATACACTTGGACTGATTACGTGTACCATATTTGGTTTGAGAATGTCAGATCAGCAAGATAATCGTAGGTAATGGATCCATGAAACTTGATCTCAAAACTTATATCTAGAAGCTCAGGACTGTAGTCCCTAGCAACGAAACGACATCGCATGTGACAACCAAGGGGACTTTGGTCTCCGGATAGGAGCTAGCTGACTCTTATCGATAAGGATCTGGCCCAAGAAAAACGACGCAGGTCTCAGAGGATCTGCACTGCACGTATCCTATTCCTAAAAGGATTTGGATTGCCCCATCTGATACAATTCCCACACTTACAAATACCTTCATTATGAAGGGATCATGTACGCAATCTTAAGCAATTAATAAACCTTAAGCACAATACATTACTGACTTGAGCGTTGGAGTGTCTATCCAGATGCTTCTTTTCGGTTCTGTTTTGCAGTTGGCCTGATCCGTATATCGTTCGATTACCCAATACGACATTCCGATCTCTCGTTCACAATCATCATTCTACTATTATCACAAGGTACACATATTTCTATAATTTTTTAGTAGATTTATAAGTTGAATCTATCAATATATAATATATATTTGTAAATAAACAAAAAAATATTATTCAATTAAAAATATGAATATATATTCTTAACATCTAAATAATTGTAGCTTAAAGGGATGAGTTATACTTATAAATCCTGTAGTTGCCACCCATTAATTTATTTTGAATATGTCGATTTCTTCTAGAAACGACAGTTCATAGAATAAGCAAATATGTGAAGCATACGCCGATGGGGTGTCTGGCAACATACGCAAACTTTAATTTTCAAAGAGGTTGGCAAACAATAAAATGAAAAAAATAAATCCCGGAAATATCGTTCCCTTTTTTAAGGGGCATTACTGGATGGGCATATAGACTAATTAGTTCATGTATATGGGTCATTTGACTGGTGGTCTAGCAACTGTTACATTTGATATAACATGTGTTAGAATGGTCGCCTCATCTTAAAAGTTTTAAGTCGGTGTGGAGGGGACAATTCAAATATTTACTTCGACTAGTAATATTGTATTCATAAAACTAGTATATAACTCGTCAAGTTTCGATGGGAAATCGTCTTCGTTACAAATTATAAGTTAAAATTATAAATTTTAAAATAAGTCTATACTTTTTTTCGAAGTGATGGTATTTCAATAACTCATCGGAAGAAGTTTTTAAAATAAAATAAAATTATTATAAAAAATAGGTTAAGAGAGATTTTCTTCGATTTTTTTCCACTTATATGTTTAAAGGGTTAATCTATATGCTTGTACTCACAACAAATCTGATTTAAAAAAATTATTACTCGTTCTCATTTTAAACTCATATAATTTTATAAGTTTTTATAATTATTGGTTTTTTTTAATAAAAAACTTGGATATTAACTAAGCATTAATAATAAATGCTAAGTGGTCAAATAAGAAAACTTGTGGAATTTTAGAAAAATAAGAATGAAAAATCATGGAAATGCCACATAGGATTATAGATGAATATGGTGTCTCCAATATATAATAGATTTATATATTAATAGAATGTTTGACATGTTGATTAATGTTTGACTTGTTTAAAATTTTATATACTCGTATTTGTCCTAAATTGAATTATAAAGTGATTTTACTATCAATTTTCATCTCAAACTCGTATATTAATGTCATCTAATTAGTAAAACACATAAATGTCTATTTTAAGTTTTCAATTGATAAAATCTCATTAAAAAATGATGCATGATTCAAAAAAAATGAATGAGGTGTAATTAAGAAAATTCCATACTCTTTACTTAAGAAAATACTGAGATACATAAAATAAATAAAATTTAGAATATAAAAATTTAGAAAGTACAAAATTTTTATCCAAAATAAATAAGAATAGCGAATATTGGAGATGCCACATAGGCGCACGAATTAAGGTGTTGCCTTTGATATGCAATCGCATTATTTAGAATGTATATATACGTACTCGTCTCAAGTTTGATTAAAAATTGATTTTACTACAAGTTCTTGTCTCAAAACTGTATATTAATATCGCTAATTTACTGAACTCGTTAAATTTTATGAATATAAGTTATTATAGTAATTGATTATTCATCTAAGATGTAAATATTTGTACATGTCCCAAATCCAATTAGAAAGTGATTTTATTATATGTTCTCGTCCCGAACTCATAATACTCACTGATAACTCAAACATGTAAATACCATTTTATTTAGAAATTAAATCTATGAAATCTAGTGAAAAATGATGTTGGCAAAATTCAAAAAAAAATAGTGAAAATAAATATGAAAACTTGATACTCTTAATTAAAGAAATTTTTAGAATATCAAAATATATAAAATTAAAATATAAGAATTAAAAATGCAATAAAAGATCATTTAAGTTAAATCAAAATAGAATTTAAATATTAATCTTGCAAATAGAATTCAGACTATCGAAATATGATAGTTGGTTTTTTAATAATCTTACAAAGTTTATATATTAATCTTGCAAACTTTATCTTAAAAAATAAATATTAAACTTAAAACTATTTTTGTGGAAGTAGAAAAATAAATAAATAATTTGATAAGTACATGTCCCAAATCTAATTAGAAAGTGATTTTATTACATGTTCTCGTCCCGAACTCATAATACTCACTGATCACTCAAACATGTAAATACCATCTATTTAGATATTAAATCTATGAAATCTAGTGGAAAAATGATGTTGGCAAAATTTAAAAGAAATAGTGAAAACTTGATACTCTTAATTAAAGAAATTTTTAAAATATTAAAATATATAAAATTAAAATATATGAATTAAAAACGTAATAAAAGATCATTTAAGTTAAATCAAAATATAATTTAAATATTAATCTTGCAAATAGAATTCGGACTATCGAAATATGATAGTTGGTTTTTTAATAATCTTACAAAGTTTAAATATTAATCTTGCAAATTTTATCTTAAAAAATAAATATTAAACTTAAAACTATTTTTGTGGAAGTAGAAAAATAAATAAATAATTTGATAGGACACATTCGATGATAATTAACGATACAACTGTTTTAAATCAAATTAAAATTAAAGATTTCCTTATAAGATTATAAATTAAAATTAAATAAAAGTAATAGATATATAAATGTAAATGTACAAATAGATTATTTTTGAAATCATTAATAATAATGAACAATCAATATATATAAATATATATATATATGTGCATTTATAATAACATATTTAATATTAACATAAATCAAATAATCAATGTATTAAATACTAAGTGGTCAAATAAGGAAACTTGTGGAATTTTAGAAAAATAAGAATGAAAAATCATGGAAATGCCACATAGGATTCTAAATGAATATAGTGTCTTCAATATGTAATAGATTTATATATTAATAGATGTATGCCAAGAATGTATTTCAAACGAGTAATCACAGTATCAATATAAGCTGTTTGAAATAAATTCAATATTTTCTTCCTGCTATCTCGGAAAACCTTGATCCCAAGAATATATACTGCATCTGGTTTGTTTTCATTATAATTCATAAGGTTTCTACTTATCTGGTTTTGTATTCAGTATAATTCATAAGGTTTTGGCATATCAAAAAGGGGGAAATTATTGAGAAATTCCTAAACTGATGGGAATGATTCTATCTTAACTGTGTATATTGATTAGATCCCAATTTTTTTGATGATTGTCTTGCTGATGTAACTAATAATGTCACTTGTTTTGGAGTTAGGTGTTTTTGTTACAGGTTTCAATAGAAGAACTACCAGTTTGGACAAGCCCAAGACTGAAGGAGTTTGAGCAATACTGAAGTCAGCCATACTGATAGGAGTATCAGTACTAGTGCAACTGATAGAAGCTCAAATGAAGGATCGTGTACTGAAGACTGAAGTCAAGCCAATTGATGTGTGAAGACTAAAGCATACCGATGCTGATAAACAAAGCTACTGGAGTAAAATCAAAGACTGAAGACTAAAGATTCGGAGTTTCTAGAAGAAAATAAGTCAGGATATGACTAAGTGTCATACCGACAGCTGACTGTCTATTCTGGAAAGTCAAAGTTGGCTACCAGAAGTCAAAACTGGCGACTGAAAGTCAAAGCTGCTGATCATTAGTCAAAGCTGGTGACAAATAGTCAAAGCTGGCAAAACAAAGTCAAAGTTGGCTGATGAAAAGTCAAAGATGACTATATCTACGTCAAGCTGAAGGTAGAAAGCTGACTCAGGTTATCAAACTGATAAAAAACGGGAGTCCAGCCTATTGATAAAAGACAGAGCAACCTCGACTGGCCCAACCTGAAGTCAACGTGCTGATAAAACACGGAGTCAACTCAACTAAAGAAACACGAAAATAATTAACCCTTGAGTGTTTGACTCGTCACGTGTCGTAACGTATCTCCAAAGAATCCTGATATGGTAGAAGACCGTTTTGAGTTGTAGAGCTACAATGCATGCGATGTATGAGACTCGACAATGACATATTAGGATTCAAACGAGAATAATTCAAATGACAATTAGAAGGACGTGATTGGTGCTTCATCTAATGACACTATTCACCATTTTTCTATAACTACGTACAGAATCCAACCTTTCAAGATTACGAAATGCTACACATTCTTATTGTCTAAAGCATTCAAAGCTCAAGTGTATCAAATAGCGATTTTGAATAATGAAGTTTACAGTGCTATCAGTAAACCTTCAGAGCTCACATATACTTATCAACTCAAGGTTTCAGTATACACTTCCTTAAGTCTAGGGTACTATTTCTTGTATATCTTAAGTCTAGACATATTGAGTTTGTTACCTATGATATCTCAGATTTTAATTGGTGAAACTCTCTACAAAAACACTCATGTTTAAGTAAAAATTTGGACAAGTAGGCAACTAAGTGTTAGATACTAAAAGTTTGATTATCTTGCACCTATAAGCAAGAGGTTTAGATCGACTACACCCGTAAGCAGTCAGAGATTTTTTTAGCACCCGCAAGCATAGGAGGAACACCTGATAAGCCTCATTTTTACCTGATTTATAAGGCTATATTCGTTTAGTTTCTAATTGATAAGTGATCTTTTGAGTTGTCTTTCGATATATTTATATTTACCTTGGAAGATATTATGCCGTGTGTATTTCATGTCATTTTAGCACATGTTTCGATGTCAAAAAGGTGGATCACGATAAAGAGGAATCACTAGCCCAGTCGCGAGCTCGTGCGAAGAAGAACTGTTTGAAAATGACGTTGAATATGACGTAATGGATTTGATAAGGATGGATTTTCAAAGTTTACTATGTTAAAGATCATCTCGATAGGAGTCCATAGGCGCAAACGGATCGCAATTCAGAGTCCGGACGAGAGAGAACGGAACGAAATAGCGGAGTCACGCAATGCGCATCGCGAGAAAGCACAACTCGCAAGTTGTGCTCGCGACCTAAGGTCGCACTAGATTACCTAGTAGAAAAGATTGAAAAATCATCACAAACCTCCCTTTTTTCTTTTCTATTGCAATTTCTGGATTATTATATGATGATTACTCCTTTCTTCATCAATTCTGAGAGAGTTAAATTCTTTTGAATCAACATTATATCCAAAACCTACATTCCGTGAGATTGTGCACCACAAATAGGAACTAATAAAGAGACCCGCGATCCCGTAGAAAGACATCACGATCCCCTGAGGCTAACTCGCGAGGGACAATGGTTTGGCAGCAGATTTTGAAGTCTCGCGAGAAGCTTTCGCGTCTTTTGTCGCTTAGCTGTCATGAGGCGCTAGGGCTGCGTATATACTATATACTCACCTTGCGCACACAATTGGATGGAGTAACACACGTATTCAAGAGAGTTGGAGAGATTAGAAAACATAACATATTTTTTTCCTTTCATTTATTTTTTCTTGCGCACGTCGTAATTAAGTTTAGCTTTAGTATTCAGTACTCTTTTCATCCCTGATTATTCTTAATAGTTTAGTTTATCAGTTTTATTTCGAATTCAGTTTTGATAGTTTGTTTTGTTGGAGCATTCAGAATTTTCTCCCGGATTCAAAGTGTTACATTGTTCTTCGTGGATTCCTACGTTTTTATTTATTTAATTCAGTTCATGTTATTTTTATTTATTTATTGCTTTAGTAATTTAATTATGAGTAGCTAAAGTTCAGATTGATCCTAGGGTTTGTATATTTGACTAGATTTATATAATTGATCCGTTGATCTTGTTTTGTCGTCCCATTCATGATTTATAATTCTTCGCTTTAATTCTCATGTGTTGGTATCGATCAATATTAATGCATGCTAGTTATGTGATTGATGTCTTGGCGGAATTAATTGCATAATCGATATCTCGAATTTATAATACGCTTTTACCTTGAGACCAAGCGGAGATAGGTGAGCTGAGGAGGATAAATCTTTGTGTGCTTTTGTAATTAGCTTACTTTCTCGAGACCATGGAGATAGAGTTTATGCTAACCTACTACTATAGGTCATCTCGCGAAACTATAATTACATTAGTGATCCTTCATATGAATGTGGATTAAATTGGTAAGCAGATTAATAGGTTAATTGTGTGAGTCGGTTAGGTTAAATACATCCTGTGGTCGGTCTTTTATATCTGATTTTATTCCTATCTTTATTTTCGAGTCTAGTTTTACAATCTTCTCTCTTGATATTGTTGTCTGGATAATAATAAAGATTCTTTGTTAATTATTTGCTGTGTTTTCGAGTCCAAGTCCTTGTGGATACGATATATATACTTGCTGTTTAACTATCAATTTATTTTGGTAGAAATATAGCGATTAAATTTTGGCGCCGTTGTCGGGGACTGTTTAGATTGCATAGTGATAATTTTCTGAATTGTAGTTATTAATTCAGGCTTTAAAAAAAAATTATTTATGTGTTGCTTCTTGGATCTGATTTTGTTTTTATCTCTCTATGCATGATTACAAGATCTCAAAGGAGAATTATTCCTCGATCTCGAGATTAATGAGATCATAGAGAGAGAATCGAGAAAGAAGACAACAAGAAATGGCAGATAGACACCTCAAGGCCAAGATCGATGGTCGAAATGGAGGCGATCTTGGTAAAGAATGCAACGCCAATCGGCGTTGAATAATCAGATGGGCCCGTTTGGTGAACGAGCACGGCCCATACCGCCAACCACATGTACAAAGCCACCGACGGATCGGTTCAAGGTGGAGGATGAGGCCGAATGTCAATGCCAATAACTTTGAGTTAAAGCCTGCCCTCATCAGCATGATCCAAGCGGAGCAGTTTGGGGGAGGGGTTACTGAAGATCTCAACGCACATTTAGAGGCATTCCTTGATATTTGTGATACTATCAAGCCGAATGGAATGCCAGCTGATGCCATCCGGATGCGGATGTTCATATTTTCGCTGCAGAGTCAGGCAAAAATAGTGGTTCAAGAGCTTGGACAGATCAAGAATCACCACATGGGAGCAATTGTGCGAGAAATTTCTTTCTAAATACTTTCCACCTGCCAAGGCTCAGAAGATCATTGCCGAGATCTCCCATTTTTCACAATTGGGAGATGAATCATTATTTGAAGCCTGAGAGCGATTCAGAAACCTGCTCCGCAAGTGTCCACAACATAGGTTTTCATCTGAGCAACAAGTAACACAATTTAATAGTGGACTCAATGCTAACACCCGTAGCATTGTTGATGCATCAGCCGGAGGATGCCTTCTCAATCGAGGAATCTATGAAGCACTGAGAATAATTGAGGAGATGACATCCAACAGTTATCAGTTGCCGATGGAGAGACAGTTGATCAGAAGAGTGGCTGCTGCAGAGTTGGATGATAAGTATGATGACTTGTTAGAGAAGTTCACAACTCTGCAGAAGGAGTACGAAGTCGAGAGAAAAGGGCAAATGACTGTGGCCATGACACAGAATATCGAGGAGGTTCAATTTGTGAACCAAAGGAACAACTTTCAAGGGAATCAAAATGGGAACCCGCCTTATCATCCCAACAATAAGAATCATCCAAATTTTCCTATGCCAACGCACGTAATGCTCAAAGAACCACCACCGGTTTTACCGTGAATAATGGGATGATTATGGAACCTAAGTTCGAGCTTCAAGAAATGATGCAGCAAGTGTTGGCAAGCAATCAGCAAATAGCAACGAGTCACCAACAAATTGTGGCTCAGCAAAATATTCAGATCCAGCAGCTTGGGAATAGGATGAACGCTCTAGAGAGCACAGTCAACGCCATCAACAATACGGTGATTGCCCTTGGAAAACAATTGAAGAAGTTGGAAAACCAAGTGGGGCAGATGGCCAATGAGAGAGCTGGGGTGCACAGGCAAGGTCAATTCCCAAGCAACACTGAGCAAAATCCGAAGAATCATACTCCTCCATATCAATGCAATGCAATATACTTGAGGAGCGGAGCTTCATATGAAAATCATCCGGAGTATGAAGGCTCGCGAGCAATTGACGCGAAGAGTGATGGAGAGGGAATCGCGACCAAGGTTCGCGATGATCCCTCGTGAGCGAAATACGCTAAGACCGGTGGAGAAGGTGTCTCGCGAGAGATAGACAGAGAGGAAGACGCGCAAGCTGAAAACGTGAAGGATCAGCCAACGCTCCCAAAGCCGACAGCTCCATTTCCTCAGCGCATTGGGAAGACGAAATATGATGAGGAGTTCGTCCGATTCAAAGAGATGTTCCAAAAAGTTAACATCACCATACCTCTCTTTGAAGCGCTCAGAAATATGCCCGGATACATTAAATTTTTCAAAGACGCAGTGGCAAGCAAAAAGAAGTTGGGGAAATTTGACAAGATCAACCTCTCTGAAGAATGCAGTGCTATCTTGCAGATAAAATTGCCACTAAAATAAAAAGATCTAGGAAGTTTCACGTTGGAGTGCGAGATCGCCGAGCATATATTTCCCAACGTGTTGTGTGATTTGGGAGCGAGCATAAACTTGATGCCCTTATCTGTGTTCAATCGCTTGGAGCTGGGCAAAATGAAGAAAACTTCCATTTCATTAATGATGGTCGATGTGTCATTGCACACCCTAAGGAATAGTTGAAGATGTGTTGGTAAGAATTGGATTTTATCTTTCCTCACGATTTTGTTATTTTAGACATTCCTGAATTTAAAAATCAACCACTAATCTTGGGACGGCCTTTTCTAGCAACTGGTCGTGCTTTAATTGATGTGCAGGAATGGGATCTGACTTTTCGTGTCAACGATGAGAAGCTAAAAATTTCAATCTATGACGCCATCCCACGACACGATAGTTCGGAGCATGAAGAGTGTCATTCAATCACCACTGTTGAAGCTAGCCAAATCTCGAGCTTGGATGTCAACCGACCAATCGACAAGGGTGCTACAAAGAAGAGATGGACTCGGCATAGAACTCCGAGTGACTTGTTCAAGTTTGGGGGAGGCCACTTCCACACTCAGTGGTGGTCTGCGGTCAATGCAAAATATGGAGGCAAGCATAGATTTGGGAAGAAGTCTGCTGTCAAAACGCCAGATTGATCGAGGTTAGCATTGGTCTAGCTAAAGACATTTAAATTTAGCACTTGTTGGGAGGTAACCCAATGTTTTCCTTTCTTTTGTTTTGTTTTAGTTTTTGTTCTGTTTTCTTTTTGTTTGTTTTTGTTTTGTTTTTCTTGTTTGGGTTTTGTGTCTGTTTTGGGTTGAGTTGAATGACGAGCAGCCAATGATGAAAATTATTTTTATTAGAAAATTTATTGCAACTGATTTTGTTAGACTAAGCATGTTATGATTATTGTGAGTATTAAGCCTTTGAGAACTTGATCACACTTTGAAACCCGTGAGACTTGAGCTGATCGCCATATCTTTTCGCCTTGTTTCTTTCTGTGAATAGTTTGAAATAACATGTGTTTCTAGAACTTGCTCGATCTTTTCGAGGTTGCATTGATGTGCTTAAGAATTATGAGATGATATTAGGCATTCTTTTCTTAGCTTATACACTATCCAAACATTAACCCGTTATTTTATTATCCTTTGATGAGCCCGTTTGAGCCTACATAATTCTTTTATATAGCCGTGGGTTGGGTTATGTAGTTAGTATGATATTTGATTGCTTGAAATTTTGGGTTGAGAAAAATAAAGGAAAGGAAGTAAATGATGAAAGTGATTATTAAAAATAGTTGCTTACCCATATAAGTTCAATAAAAAAAAAAATTGACACAAGTGTGTGAAAAGAACATAAATGGGTATGTAACTAGTGCATTGAGATGATTATATCACTTATATGAAAATTGTGGAATTAATAGAAAAATGACTTCTTGGTATGGAAAATTGAAATAAATTGTGAAAGTTCGGGAATTATGTCTTATGATACTTATGGTGTTTTTCATTATGGGATTATGAGTCATTTAGTCTAAATATATCCTACCTTACCAAAGAGCCTACATTATAACCTTTTATAAGACCTTTTTTATCTTAGTTCTTGAGCACATATTTGAGCAATGAACAATTCGACGATTTGCAAGCTTATGGTAGATTCCATATGTTTTTAAAACTTTGAGAGTATACACATCCTCCTTGATACACTTGAGTGTTTGAGATTTATTATATATACATCCATGTTGTGAGGATTAAAGTTTAAGAATGCTTGTGCTTATAATTATTATGATGTGTGGAGTTTAACGAAAGATGTTGTGATTTGATTCATTTGAGTGAATTGTTTATTGCTCATTGCTCTAAGGCTTATTGCTTTTGTCGTCCGACTCTTTGCTTATCTTTGATCGTCTCTCTTTTGTTCTGATTTGTTTGAGGACAAACAAAAGGTTAAGTTTGGGGGAGTTGATAAGCTTCATTTTTACCCGATTTATAAGCTATATTCGCTTAGTTTCTAATTGATAAGGATCTTTTGAGTTGTCTTCGATATATTTATGTTTACCTTGAAAGATATTATGCCGTGTATTTCATGTCATTTTAGCACAGGTTTCATGTCAAAAGGTGGATCACGATAAAGATGAATCACTAGCCCGATCAGCGAGCTCGTGCGAAGAAGAATCGCTTGAAACGACATTGAATATGACATAATGGATTTGATAAGGATGGATTTGAAAAGTTTACTATGTTAAATATCATCTCGATAGGAGTCCATAGGTGCAAACGGATTGTAATTCCCGAGTCGGGACGAGAGAATGTAATCTAAACAATGAGTCGCGCAATGCGCATCGCGAAAGATAACTCGCGAGTTGTGCTCGCGACTAAGGTCGCGAGGCTAACTCATGAGGGACAATGGTTTGGCAGCATATTTTGAAGTCTCGCGAGAAGCTTTGCGTCTTTTGGTCGCTCTTGCGCTTCGAGGCGCTAGGGCTGCGATATACTATATACTCACCTTGCGCACAATTGGAGTGAGAACACACGCATTCAAGAGAGTAGGAGGGATGGCAATGGATCGAATCCGGACCGGATCGGATAGGTCCGATCCGCATCCGTAATTTTTGCTTGGGTCCGGATCCCGTCCCGCATCCATTGGGTCCAAAAAAATTAGATCCGCACCTGCATCCATAAGATCCACAGGCATGTGGTCCGCACCCGCATCCATATATTTTCTTCTAAAATAAATTCTAAATCAAATATAATTCACAGTAACACCATAATAATAATAATAATCTAAATACATATAACGCTATAATAATTATTTCAATATTCTACAATCATCACTACACAAGAAGATGTTAGTTACAAATTTACTTTTGCTTTCACGACAAAGAAATAATATTGCAATATTAATAGAAGAAGTAGCACATATTTTAGCAAATAGACCACTCATATACAAAATTTTCTCAATTACAAGGTACAAATTTCTAATATTATTAACATACTATCCAATTTCGTAACCTAGTTTATCCAACTTCGACTAGAAAGAAAAATAATATAATACACTTATAAATATAAATAAAAATTATATATACATATATATTATATGGATCCATGGATCGGATTCGATCGGATCCGATCTCAAAGTCGAGATCCGCATCCGCATCCGGATTTTAAAAGAATGGTTCGATCCGTCCGATCCGTCGGATCCTATTTTTGAAGATCCGATCCGAAAAAATGGATTCGATCTCGCGGATCCGGACCGGTCCGAGATCCACCGCCATCCCTAAGGAGAGATTAGAAAACATAACATATTTTTTCCTTTCATTTATTTTTTCTGCATGCGCGTAATTAAGTTTAGCTTTAGTATTCAAGACTTTTTCACCCCGATTATTCTTAATAGTTTAGTTTACCGCTTTATTTCAATTCGCTTTGATAGTTTGTTTTGTTGGAGCATTGAAATTTTCTCCGTGATTCAAAGTGTTACATTGTTCTTCGTGGATTCCTACGGTTTTATTTATTTAATTCATTCATGTTATTTTTATTTATTTATTGCTTTAGTAATTTAATTATGAGTAGCTAAAGTTCAGATTGATCCTGTGGTTTCAGATATTTGACTAGATTTATATAATTGATCCGTTGATACTGTTTTGCCGCCTTATTCATGATTTATAATTCTTCGCTTTAATTCTCATGTGTTGGTATCTCGATCAATATTAATGCATGCTAGTTATGTGATTGATGTCTTGGCATGAATTAATCGCATAATCGATATCGAAATTTATAATACGCTTTTACCTCGAGACTCATGAGATAGGTGAACCTGAGGAGGATAAATCTTTGTGTGCTTTTGGTAATTAGCTTACTTCTCTTGAGACCCGATGGAGATAGAGTTTAGGTTAACCTACTACTATAGGTTGTCTCGACGGAAACTATAGTTACATTAGCGATCCTTCATATGAATGTGGATTAAATTGGTAAATGATTAATAAGTTAATTGTGTGAGTCTCGGTTAGGTTAAATACATCCCTATGGTCAGTCTTTTATATCTGATTTTATTCCTATCTTTATTTTCGAGTCTAGTTTTACAATCTTCTCTCTTGATATTATTGTCTGGATAATAATAAAGATTCTTTGTTAATTATTTTCTGTGTTTTTGAGTCGCAGTCCCTGTGGATACGATATATATACTGATGTTTAACTATCAATTTATTTTGGTAGAAATATAGCGATCAACGCCAAGTTAGACGGGATACAATAAGGTTAACTTTGTATCTAGGTTTACTCTTGTACCAGTAAACAAGACGGATCCGAAGTTAATGGATTGACTGAGTAATCAGTCCGTGGACGTAGGAGCTGATCTCTCCGAACCACGTAAACTCAACGTGTTATTTACTTACTATTTTTTCCATTTAGTATCGTGTTATTGAACTGTCATCACCCGCACACAACATAACAATGATTTAAAACACTATATCAGTATCAGTTTGATACTAGAGAAATAAATTAAAACTTACTAAGCAGATATTCGACTAAGTGTTTTAAGCCAGTTTAAATTTTTAGTAAGGCAAATACAGGAACCACCACATTCCACACACAAATCAGTTATTAGTCTAATTGACCAACTGCTTTGGCAGTCAATAAGTTTGCTAACTAATATCACTAAGTAAAAGACTCATCCTAACTGAACTAGGGCTGGTAATTTTCGACACGACACAAGAACTTACACGAAATTAACATGTTAGTGTTCAACCTTATCGTGTTTGTGTCCTTACTTGTCGACACGATAAGGACACGATAATTTCGTGTCGGATCGTGTCGTATTCATGTAATTCGATAATATTTATATATATTTAATATTAATTTAATTATATTTATATTTTTTATTTTTTATTATTTTATTTTCGATTTGATTTGAATTTGTTGTTTTGTGTCGTGTCGTGTCAACACGAAAAAAATCATATCATATTCATGTTCGTGTCGTGCTCATGTCGTGTCCGGGTCAGTACATTTCGTGTCATGTTCATGTTCATGTTCATGTTCGTGTCGGAGATATCTTTAACGGGTCGTGTTCGTGTTTGACCTTATTGTATCATGTCGTTATCGTATCGACACGATAACAATCCGACACACACGAATTATCAGCCCTAAACCGAATCGACCAAGAGTAACGACACCGTAATGAACTGCCGCCATCCGACCAACCACCACAAGTAGCCAGTCACATCTTGAGTAAAGAAAAAGTTTTAAATTTGCTTAACTGTTGTATTTATCCCCCACTCCCTATACATCAGTATGTATCCCGAGGGACCTATCGGTTGTGCATTCAAATATACAAGTTTTCAAGCTCAACCAGTAAATCTTCGAATAAGAGAATTTTATAAGTGTTATCAGTAAATACTAAGAGTAAAAATATAAATATTTACTCAGGTTTCAGCATACATTCTCTTAGTGTCTAGGCTCTCTATTGTAAACATCTTATGCCTGGATCTGGTTAAGTTATTACCTGTAAAAACTTGATCTTAAGTTAGAAAAACAAAAAAAAAAACTCTTTCAAACCCATGTAACTAGGGGTTAGAAGAAAAAATGGACAAGTACACAACAAAGTGTTAGTTGCCGAAAGCTTAGGTTTTCTTGTACCGGTAAGCAAGAAGGTTATGTCGTTTGCACCCGTAAACAATTAGTAGATTTTCTTGCACCAATAAGCAAATGAAGAGATGACAAGTAAGTCTAGGTACAGATAAAGTGAACTTTTTTAACTAGGCATTTTTACACCCATAAGTAAGACAATTTCAAGTAGTTGATTGACCGATTTATCAGTCCATGGACGGATGAGTTGATCTCTTCAAACCACATAGCATTCTAAGTGTGCTCCCCTTTAAATTCAGTACTCCCATTTATATGTTATAGAATCGCAAACGTAATCAAGACACAACGCAACATATCTTTGAAATCTTCATTGTGATGTAACATAGTTTTGTTCATTTGTTAGGGAGCAAATTTTTTATGTTTACAGGTTTCAACAGAAGAACCATCAGTATGGACGTTTAATACTGAAAGAGTTTAAGAATTAGTACTGAAGTCAGTCTTACTGATAAAAGTTTCGATACCAACGTTAATGATGAAAGACACTATTGAAGGACATAGTGCTACTAATAAATGAAGCATGACGATACTAAAGTACAGTGCTATTGAAGAATAAATCCTGAAGACTCAGCGCTAATGAAAAAGAAGGTGTCAAGAAAGTTACTAAGTGTCATTTCAGTAAAAAATAAGATAAAATTGCTTAAGATCTACATCAAGCTAAAGTGCCTACTGAAGACTCGGAGTCATCATCATACTGAAAATAGATAGAGTCCACTCTATTTAAGTTATACGGAGCTAACTCTACTGAAGTGACCCGAAGTCAACATATTGAAAAAACATGAAGTCAACCCAACGGAAGAAACACATAATAATTTAAAGCTTGGGTGTTTAACTTTGAACTTGTCAGAGAAAATCTACAGAAGATCCTGCCAAGCCAGAGATACAGTTCAGACGTGCAGAGCTCTGTTGTACGATGTTACAGATACGAAAAACGACGGACGAAGATTCAAACGGAAAGAATTCAAACAATAAATAGAATTGATGTGATTGGTGTTCCCTCCAATAATACTATTAATCGTCCCTCCTATAAATACCGTGCTATCCAACATTTGAAAGTACTGAAAAATGTTGAGCGTTCAAATGTTTAAAGAGTTCAAAGTTCATATCTTGCAAAACATTCGAATAACGTATTTTCAAAGAAGGGAATTCAAAGTATAATCAGTAAATCCTAAGAGCATAAACATATTTATTTGTTTAGGATTCCAGCATACATTTCCTTAGAGTCTAAGTTTCAAACTTGTAATATCTTACGCCAAGTAAGATTAAGTTATTGCTTATAACAACTTAATCATAAGTTGGAAAACCCCCTTCCACTAAACACTTGTAAAAGTTAGAAGTAGAACTTGGGCAAGTAAGCAACGAAGTGTTAGTTACTGAAAGCTTGATTTTCTTGCACCTATAAGCAAGAAGGTTAATGTCAATTAAAAGTGTAGCAATCAGGGGTTTTTTTGCACCAGTAAGTGAAGGAAAATATGACAAGTAAGTCGGGGTATAGATAATGTGAGGTTTTGTACCTAAGTTTTCTCTTGCACTAGTAAGCAAGACCAATTTCAAGTAGTGGATTGACTGATTTATCAGTCCATGGATGTAGGAGCGGATCTCTCCAAACCACGTAAAAATCAAGTGTGTTTTTACTTTCAGTATTTTACATTTCATATTATTTAACTGAACATCACTCGGCACACGCAACATAACATACTTTTCAAAACCTCCATCGATAACATTTTGCTACTGAAAAGAAAACTAATACAAACTAAACAAATATTTGGCTAAGTATATTTTCAATATCAGTTTTCAGTAAAGGTAAAAATAACCTCCACCACTTCAATAAGTACATTAGTTACCAATCCAGCTGATCAGCTATAAAATCAGTCAGTATGATTGTTAATTGATTAACTCAGTACAAGACGCACTTATCTGAATTGATCAGCAGTACTGACTTGTATCAATAACCGACACCTACTGACTTCAATAGGACATCTAGTCTTGATAAAATAATTTTTTTTTATTTGCCTTAATCGATCCCCCTACACTAGCACGATCCCCAAGGACCTATAAGCCCTTTGCTACTGAAGAGAAAACTAATGATGACTAAGCCACTATTCAACTAAGTTCTTTCGGCATTAATTTCAGTAAGATAAAAACGTAACCATCACATTCCGCCCATAAATTAGTTACCAATCCAACTGATAAGTGGATAAGCCATCAGTATGATTGCTAACTGATAACACTCAGCAAAAGACTCTCCTTTGTTGAACTGAGTACAACTCTCAGAGGATCGATATCGCATACGATATCTCATCGACATCGAGAGGGTCAAGTCTTATTTAAAGAAAATTTTTAAATTGACTTAAATGATGTATTCCTTCCATCTCTCTCTCTTTCTCATTCCCTCATCCCCCGCCTCCCAAATTGGTGGTGTAAAATAATTACGGATGATAAAATATACATTGATTCTAAATATTTGTATAAGTTGTTGTTGGGAAAATTCCTAAGTGTCAGGAATTCATAGATTTTAACTGTGTGTTTTGATTTGATCTCAAAACCTCTGATGACTGCCTTGCTGAAGTAATAGATGCTGCTAACTTGTTTTCGAGTTGGAAGTTTTTGTTTCGTGTTTCGCAAACTACCACTGACAAAGCAAAGATCGATGAAGTTTGAAGCAGTACCTATGTCCAAATTTCATCGATATGAGTATCGCATCAAGCAATCAAGAGAAGTCGATCAAGGATCACGTCGACGATCAAGTCCAAGACCGAAAGAGATATTGATGAACATCTGCTATAAGAGTAAAGTCAAAGATTGAAAACTGATGTCAGAAGACTGAAGGCTGAAGATCAGAGATTGAAGACTCAACGTTGTTGACAAGAAGGAGTCAAAGAAATGACTAAGTGTCATTTCAGGCAGATGACTGACTGACTGAGTGAAAATCAAAGCTGCCTATATATAGTTAAACTGGTTGATGAAAGATCAAAGCTTACTATATCTACGCTGTCGATGCATCATATCGACTCAGAGTTGAAAGTCGATAAAAGATGAAATTCGCATCATCGATAAAAGATGGAGAAGTCTAGACTAGCCCAAGCCTAAAGTCAAAGCTGATAAAACACGGAGTCTCATCGAATGAAGAAACACTGAGTTTCTTTTACCTTGAATGTTTGACTCTATACGTGTTGTAGTGTATCTGCAAAGGATCCTGACACGCCATGCTATATTTTCAGAGTGGCAGAGCTACATTGTACGAAGATGCATAAATCTGATAGCGACGTACAAGGATTCAATGGGAAAGTATTCTAAGACAAAATGGAATAATTTGAATAGTAGTCCCTCTAAAGGCTCTATTCTTATCTCTCCCTATATATATGTGCAGAATCCAACATTTGAATGTTACCGAAACACTGCGCAATCAAAAGCTCAAAGCTTAAGAACATTCAAACAACTATTTCGAAGAATGAAGTTAACAATGCTATCAATAAACCTTTAGAGCTTATACATACGTATCAGCTCAAGGTTTCATTATACATTTCCTTAAGTCTAGAATACTCATATTGTATATCTCAAGCCTAGACATACTGAGTGTATCGCTTTTGACAACTCAAATTCTTAGTTGGAAAAATCTTTCTACAAAACCCCCAAAAGTAAAGTAGAAGTTTAGACAAGTAAGCAACAAAGTGTTAGTTGCTAAAAGCTTAGTATTCTAGCACCTGTAAGCTAGAAAGTTGTATCAACTGCTCGCAGAGAATAGTAAGGGTTTTCTAGCACCAGCAAGCGTAGGAAAGAACGCCAAGTTAGGCGGGATATTGTAAGATTACTTCAGTATCTAGGTTTTTCTCTCGTAGTCATATAAACAAGACCAATCCCGAAGTTAGTGCATTGATTGAGCAATCAGTCCGTGGATGTGGGAGTTGATCTCTCCGAACCACGTTAAAATCAAAGTGTTAATTACTTTCAGTAATGTATTTAAGATTATATGTTATTGAACTGTCATCATCAGCACACAACAACATATCATTGATTTGAAACACTCTTATCAGTATCCGTTTGATACTGGAGAGATAAACTGAAAATTGACTAATCATTATTTGACTAAGTTTTATGAATCAGTATTCTAAAGTAAATCTGTGACCACCACATTTCACAAGCACATCAGTTATCAATCTAACTGACCAACTTTCTCAGCAATCAGTAGGTTTGCTAACTGATATCTCTTACCTCAAGACTTCTCTTAACTGAACTGATCAATAGTACTGCCATTAGTACTAGATTACAGTTACCCGAAAACTATTGCCTGTAGCTAGGGCTGGGGAAACGGTTTTCGGTTATCGGTTATCGGTTAATACCGAACCGAACCGAAACCGTGCCATGTTCGGTTAACCGTATACCGCATATTCGGTTTGTGGTATAATATTTTAATTTTTTTCGATTTTCGGTTAACCGATAACCGAACGGTTATTAACGGAAAAATCGAGAATCTTTTCTATTTTATTAATTATTTTAATTTTTTATAAATCTGTAATAACTAATTACTAGTATTAATTAAAGTTAAACCCTATTACTCTAATGTATCAAATTATCAAATTACTCTAATGTATCAAATTATCATTGCATGAACATGATAGTTTGTTGATGGATTGATGTTGATTGCTTTGATTAATTTTGAATTATTGATGGATATTGGATGAATTTTTTTATGGACATTAAAATTTGAAAAGTTTACACATTTGATTGCAAAGTCGTATCTTATGACATGTCGTTTATAAATTCATGTAATTCCAAGCAATTTTTGGTTTTCGATTAATCGAAAACCGAACCGCACTAATCGATGCGATTTTTGGTTAACCGAACTTAATAAACGGTTCGGTTTCGGTTATTAAATTTATGAAAATTTCAGTTCGGTTAACCGAAAAAATCATTGCGATTAATCGAACCCGAAACGTTTCCCACCCCTGTAGCTAGTCAGTCTTGATTAAAGATTTTTTTTAAAATTTATCTTACTAGTGTATCTCTCCTCCCCTCTCCCAACAAATCGTATCTAGCGAGACCCATCAAATCAATTGTCCAATGAGTAGAGTCTGATTAGGAAGTATTGTAGATTAAAAGATATGAAAAAATAAATATGAAGAAAATATGATAAAATATAAATGGAGAAATTATATGAACGCATGTTAAAAAGAATGAACGGATCCATTTTCGTATTATACTACATATTAATATATGTAGTGAAGTTCAAAAAAAATACTTAACTCATAACAAGGCAACGTGTAACATGTCATTTAATAAAAGCAGAGGAACTATGTAATTTTATTCAAAATCGATAGCACAATAAAAGCCAACCCCTAAATCGGCTAATAATTTCCCCCACGAAACTTATTCTTGACTGTCCAAAAAATAATTAAATTAATAAGATATGAACTCCCCATTCTACTCCTAATAAAATATTAAATTCACTCCCTATCGGTTGTTATAGTGTTTTTGTTTTAAACATCTCTAAATTGTTATAGTTTATTATTTTTATTTTTTTTGGTATCACGGGAACCCAGCACCGCTACCTTAGGTACAAGGGTAAACCCCACTGTGCAATAAACCGCAAATTACACAGATGCGTGAAACCACACTTGAAAACCAGGGTGTGCGCCAAACCCATAGAGGCGTTTGGTGGGGTTCAACCGCGACCTCTCTACCACGCGAACCCACCTTAACTATAAATCGTCCCTGGGACAGTTTATTATTTATTTATATTGGGATTAGATTGAGCTATGGAAGTTTTGACCCGAGGAGAAATTTAGTACCAGATCGTTCCTTAGTTGTAAAGCTGTGTCTAATTATAATCTATAATATTGATTAAGTAAATCAAACCAATCCAATCAATGCCAATAAAAAATCAACTTAAGTTTGAATAAGGAAAAATTAAATATCAAAGTCTAAATAATGCGTAATTTGCGAAAAGAATACGCAGTAACAGAATTAATGAAAATCGCTAATGTCCTTTGGGATATTCAAATGGCAAACAGTGAAGATCTTCTCTGTTAACAGAGAATTTAGAATTCAATCATCACCACCACTCCCCAAAGTCTGATTTAAAATAAATAAATTAAATCACTAGCGTACTTTAGTAATTAGTGCCTAATTTGGAAAAGTTATGCAGGTATGATACAAAATAAAATAAAAATTAAAAGGTATGATACAAATTAAATGAATATGTGCGATCAAAATCATTAAGTTCGAAATTCATCTTTATAAATTAAGCATGTTGTGTCATGTTTTTTTCGAATTTTTACCATTGATTTCAAATAATTTTTATTTTCGATGTAAAACTTCTCCGCAAATCCAAAAATTTAATAAATTATTTCGAAACACGAATGAAAACACACATTATTTAAATTTTAATATATTAGTTCTTTGTTGATTTACTGAACCCACCAAAACATAATATACAAGTAAATACTAACAAAAAACTTTGGCCTATATTTTTTTTAAGTATTATTTTATTTTAGTTAAAGGTTCGAATATTGAATTCGACTTTAATTTGTTGATTTGATTAAAAGCATGAGCTAAATTAATAAAATGAAACCATGAATTGGACAATTAATGCCAACTTAAGTTCATTTATAAAAGTCCATTAATGATTATTTAATAATTAATCAGGATAATTAGGGTGCCAACTTAAGTTCATTTATAAAAGTCCATTAATGATTACTTAATAATTAATTAGGATAATTAGGGTATTAGTAATAATCAACTAGCTTTATTAATATCTAACTACAGTTAAGTTAAACCATTAATTAGAATTTATTAATTCTCAACATCAATCTTTAATTAGAATTTATTAGTTTCCGATTAAAAATTCTCTAATTGAAATTTAATATTCAATTTAATTAAATTAATTAAAAAGGATCGTATTGTACGGACGGATGCACAAAAATTCGAACCAAAAAATAATAATAAAGTGATTGTGATTGTGGCAATAAGGTATGAAGTTTGAAGTTTACCAAAACATCGTATATCAAGTGCATGTTACCCAATGTGTATCAGAGCTCATCATTTTAAATCTCAACTACGAATAAATTTAGGGGAAATATATTGTTATGACCATCAGGGGAAAATGAGAAACGAGCGAATTGGTCCTCATAAGTTTCGTTCAGGCGATTAAATGTTAGCAGGTTTGAGGTAAGGATCAGGAATAGAATTCTAATAGTCGTAGTGTCAGAGTTTTACTCTTTTTTTTTTTTGATAACATGTGGAATCCGTAGCCGCTATGGCTGTTAAACGGTTCGGTTTCGGTTAACCGAACCGAATTTCTCCAAAAAAGTGGAACCGAAACCGAACCGTTTTAAATTTTCGGTTAACCGAAAACCGATCGGTTCGACGGTTCGGTTTCGATTAACCAAAACCAAATTAAAATTAATTAATAATTAAAATAAATACAATAATAATTAAAAACTGAAACTTATTATAAATAAATAAAATATTTAACAAATAATTAAAATAATTAATAAAGTAATAATTAAAATTAATTTTAGAATTTTAATTAATTAATTAATAATTAAAATAAAAACGGTTTTTCGGTTCAACTGCTCGCGATTTGCTAACCAATAACCGAATTTTTTAAACTCGAACCGAAACCAACCGATAACCGAATTTGTCGGTTTTTGGTTAACCGAATTTATCAGTTTCGGTTCTATCATACCCCGTATTCCTCAATATGACTAGAATGAATTTCGAACTTAGAATTATAAGATGATTCGTGCCCGCTGAAAGAATTTTTTTTTAAATTCTAACAAAAGAATTTATTTCACTAATTATTATAAAGTGAGTACGAGAATTTTTATATATAATATAATAATCGAGTATGATTTATATATATATTTATGTATAAATCTTTATATCAATAATATCATGTTAACGCTCAATTATTAATCCATCGCCTTTAGGATCGAATTTGAAGCCCGTGAGAATAAATCGATAATGGGCTCCGCTTAACGGCGCCCAAAATGAAAGCCATGGGTAATAAAACCCTACACTATATAAGCTTATTCACTCCTACCATTTGAACCCTAGCTCCACAAATCGGCTCATCCCATTGCAGCCTCATCAACAAGGAAAACTTCAAAGGTTTATTTTTTTGTTTCATCCTCCATTCAGATTCAGTTTGAGTTTATATGTATAATTGTATATGTTGGTGTGCTGTGCGTGTGAGAAAGAAAAGGGGGAGGGGGAGATTTTGTGTATGTTGAGAGAGACCGAGAGGAGAGGTGGGCGTGGCGGTCCGGTGGCGGCGGTGGTTACCCACGACGTGGCGGGAGGAACAACGACACTGGTGTGTGTGTGGTCGTGCGTGTGTTCATGTGTTGCGTGCGTGTGCGTGTGTTCGCAGAGAGACGAGCGAGGCCGTCGTGGCGGTCACCGACCGGCGATGTGGAGGCGGCGGCGGCCTCTCGGCGCGCGTGTGCGTGTGTGTGGTGGCGAGAGAGGGACGAGAGAAGAGACGAGAGAGAGAGACGTGAAAGAGAAGAGAAAACAAAAAAAATAAAAATAAATGAAAATGGGTCACGGAATTTTGTCACGGCGACGGCATACGAAAATGGATGATCTTAGGGTTAGGGTTTGTAAAAGAATATTGGGCTTGGTCCATCTATTTAATTAAAGTATTGGGCCTTGTTTTTATTTTTAATTCAAAAGTGCATTGGGCTCATTTTTTTTCAAAAGGTTGGGCTGAAAGTTGGGCTTCAAAACTGGGCCGATTTTATTTAATTAAATTGGCTGGGCTCATTTAATTAAAGTGTGGGTTTTATTTTATTTAAGGTGTTGGGCTCTCTTATTTAATTAAATGGGCTGTTTTTATTTAAAGTTTTGTGTTGGTTCTTTTAATTCAAAGAGTTGGGCTGAAATTATTTAAATGAGTTGGGCTTAATATTTTAAAGTGTTAGTTCTCATTTATTTAAATGTATTGGGCTTTAATTAATTTAATTAATGATTGGATTTTATTTTAATTAATGACTAGACTTGTTTTAATTAATTGAATCTTTGGATTTTAATTAATTAAATGAATAAGGTTTAATTTGAGACTTAATTAATTTAAATTATATTAAGTCTAATTAATTAAATAATTAACTTAAACTTAGATATAAGTTTAAATTATTTAATTATGGTAAGATAATTAATTAACTAATTAATTACTATTAAGTTTAATTAATTGATTGATTAAGATAAGGTTAAGTCAAGTTTAAATTATTTTAATTTATGATTGAGACCTCTTTAATTAATGTAATTAATTTCTTTTAATGAAATTAATTAAGTTAGAATAATTAAATAAATTAAATTATGCTAGTCAAGTGCATAATTTGATAATTATATTATGTGTTATATTAGCGAGAGTCCTTATATATATATATATATATATATATATATATATGATTTAGTATGCAATTTAATTGCATTATACTTTGTAAAAAGTATTTAACAAAAGAAGATTATGAAATTAAATTGTTTTTAAACGAAAAGTCGAGTAAGGGTATTGTTGGTGCCTTAGCCGATATAAATTAGTTTTCAAATTTAATTATATTTTGAAAACTCTAAGCTTAACGAATCATAAGCTAGTATCCTCCTTTACTTGAATTTAAGGCTAGCTTTTCGAGACCTATTAAGATTAGTGCTTCTTGTAGGTTTTATCGATCAAGGGATTAGCGTTGCTTTCCGAGACGCATATTATCGTGATTTCTTCGTGCTTTGTCCTATCAGGTGGGCTTACTTTACAAAAGTATATTTGAGTTATATGCTCGATATTTCATGAAATGCAAACTGCTTATCCAATAAAATGTTTTGTGCGCCTACTGCTTAAGGCTCGTGAATGAATCGATCGAGATTCTCTTTAATCTAATACATTAATTGAGAATTGTGTACACCGTTAGTTGTTTCGTGGGTTGATCTCCATGGGCACTAACCAAGTCATGAGGCGTTATAAGGGTGCTTGTCTCGACGCGTTCCGGCACGCTATGTTATTATGGTGCTTGTCCGCACACGTTCGGCACGTCATGAATTGTCCGTTACGCCCCGATGACAATAATGGGAGCATGTGATCCGACGGTGGCTAGAGGTCCGGATCAAAGCGAGTAATGTAAGAGTCGTGACAATGGGCCCAAATGAATGAAATATTTTGCATGCTTAGAAGTGGTTTCTCTTTTAAAACCTTCTAAGTTATGTTATCATGATCAGATAAACCGCTTTTATGGATTTATGAAATTTTATGAAAATGCATGCCCACCGAGTACATTAGTACTTAGCCCAAATATTTCAAATGTTTTCGGGATGATCAATGGGGTCTCGTGAAGCAGAGCCGAGATTTGAGTTCACTCCGCACTTTGTGGATTATTCCATATTTAGACTTCATCGATGAATTAGCTCGATTTTATTTTCCTTCATGCTCATGACTCAATTGTACCTTTTGTCGAGCTTAGACTCAATCCTTGAGGTTTAGCATTTTGACATATATCGCTATTAGAAGCACGAAACTAAACTTGTGATCCCGAGGATAGATGTTGTTTTGTTTCGATTACATCATTCGATATCTTCCATTTTCATTTAGGAAGTTTATTCCCAAACCCTAAGGGTTTATTTGCTGACCATTCGAGTCAACTTATCGACTTCATATTTTCCATTATTTTTATTCATCGCTACCGATTTACGAGCTTCCGTCATTTCTAGAAACCGGGGCGTGACAGAGTGGTATCAGAGCATAAGTTTTCTTTCGTGTCTCTGACTGCCAAAACCTTTTCATGTCGAGTCTAGAATAGTATCCCTAGACTTCTTGAAATCTCAGTGACTCTCAGCTCACCGTCACGCCAACTGATCAACAAAGGTATGATTTAAATGTTTCAAAGTGAGATTATGAAATGATGTACGCCATTGATGAATGTTTCCATGTGGATTACAATTTATTTTCATGTGATGATTTGTGAATTGTCTAATTGCTTTCACATTGTTATTATGAGTCATTGTACTCAGATAGCTACGTTCAATGTCGTGTTAGGGACAAACCGAACCCTTAACGATCCAAATGAAATTGATTGTCGAATTGGATTTTCAAATCTTTTCGATCATGCATGAGACTTTGGAACTTACATGACAATAGGTTTCACAAAATGAAAATGTTTGATGACGATATTTTGGATTCATGTCCTAAAATGATCGGAATAAGTTATGGATTCTCTCACAAACTGCTTGTGTACTCAATGATCAAGAGGAAAACGTAAGTCGTGATAGTCTCGCTATAACAACTTAGAAAGAACTAGTTCACGGTTTCACATAGAAGCGCTTGAACATAGAAGTAACATGAAAAAGATTGAGGATTCACTTGAGTTATACCATTATGGTTATGATTAGTTTCTCCTATAGGCGTTATCTTTTCAGAATGGAAGACGTACCAATAGGAGATGACATGAGAGACGCACTGATAGGGAATGGTAGGGGTCGAGGACGTGGACGAGGACGAGGACGTGGTCGTGTACAAGGAAGAGGTTTTGTCCATCAAGAACCTAACCCACAAGTAGCACCGAACCGTACGACTGAAGAAAGGTTCCGCAAAGAGAAACCTCCGATGTTCGATGGACTAGGCGATTCAATGGATGCTGAGAAATGGATACGAGCTGTGGAACGGATTTTCAACTATATCCGATGTGAAGACATGGAAAAGTGAAGCGCCACCTACCACCTTGTGGAAGAAGGCGACGCGGGAGCCGTGAGACGCACCATGACCGAGGAGGAACTCGAGAACCTCACGTGGGAAGAATTCAAGACCGAATCGCACGAGAAGTACATACCGTGATGTTACAGTCGGAAGAAGCGTAACGAGTTCGAATCAAGCAAAGAATTCGAACATCCACCGAATATGATGTAGCTTTCAACCAACTGTCAAGGTATGCTCCACATCCGTGGACACCGATGCCAAACGCATCGAGAAGTTCAGAACGGACTACGCCATGAAATATCGATTTCCTAGCAAGTCGGGGTGATCGACATACGCACAAACGTTGAGCATGGCTCTTACCATCGAGTCACCGCCAAGAGAAAAAAAAAACTCCCCGCAGATCGTGTATGCGCCATCTCAAGATAATGGCAAAGGAAAAGAAATGGAATGAGAGTAATGGAAGTTTGAAATGGAAAGAAACCCTAGAAATCAACAAAGGCAAACCGATCCCTGAGGAAACCAAGGACAACCACCAACGCGAGGGCCTATGCTCAACCGTAAGCAAAGCGGCTCGAGCATGTGGAAATCGGCGGTGTATGATCAATGTGACCGTATACTGTTATAGCCTTTGTTTGACACGGGCATCACACTCTTTCATTTCACATGTTGCTTGTAAGTGCTTTAGACTTAACTCCCGAACCATCTAGTGAAGCTTTAGTGATTAGCACACCAAAGTGGAGAAAGAATGTCTCACGAATACATCGCCTCGAACTTAGAATCGAACATAGTGTCAAGACTTTAGGGCAAACTTATATGTCATCTCTATGATAGAATTTGACATCATCTTAGGAATGGATTGGCTCACCAAAGTCAATGCCACAATTTTGTGTAACGAGAAAGATCTCCTTCCGCACTGGAAAGCGAGGGACGAATTTTCATGGGATAAGAATGGGAAAAGGAGTATCGGTGATATCCGCCATGAAAGCCACCAAGATTATGAAGAAATGAGATTGCTATGCATTTCTAGTCACTGACAAGAAAACCAGAGGTGGAGAAAACAATTGGAGAAGTTCCAGTGGTTCGAGAGTACGAAGATGTTTTTCCAGAAAAATTGCCGGGTATGCCACCAGATCGGCAATTAGAGTTCTCAATCGACCTAGAACCCGGAGCAGCTCCAGTGTCAAAAGCACCGTATAGGATGGCCCCACCCGAATTACAAGAATTAAAGATTCGCCAGTGAGTCGTTGGACCTAGGTTTCATACAACCTAGTGTATCGCCATGGAAGCACCATCCTATTCGTCAAGAAGAAAGACGGAACATTAAGGATGTGTATCGATTATGAGAATTGAACAAGCTCACTATTAAGAATAGATATCCTCCCCGTGATAGACGACTTGTTCGACCAACCGAAAGCGAGCCGGAGTATTTTCCAAGATAGACCTAAGGTCCGGATACCATCACCAAACGAGAAGGAAGATATTCCTAAAACAGCTTAGAACACGTTACGGGCATTACGAGTTCACAGAATGCCGTTTGGGTCGACAAACGCCCACTGCTTTTATGGATCCGATGAATAGAGTATTCCATCAAGATCTCGATAGTTTCGTCTTAGTGTTTATCGATGATATTCTCATCTACTCTAAGACCGAGGAACAACATGAAGAGCACTTGCGTGTTGTACTTTAGATTTTGCGAAACGAAAATTATACGCCAAATTCAAAGAGTGTGAATTTTGGTTAAAGGAAGTGATGTTCTCCGGCACATCGTGTCACCGAGGGAATCAAAGTAGATCCCGCTAAGGTGGAAGCCGTCAAGGATGGAGGACACCATCAAACGCCAATGAGATCAAGTTTTCTCGGTTTGGCGGTGATACTACTGACGTTTCATGAAGGATTCTCAAAATTCACTGGCCAACGACACGCCTTCTAAGAAAATGGACCAAGTATATTGGACCAAGACCGTGAAAAGAGTTTTCAAGAACTTAAGACAAAGCTAACCAACGCTTCTAGTGTTAGCAATCCCGATGAGAATGAAGGATTCGTTATTTACACGGATGCATCAAAGTTGGGACCGTGTTGTGTACTAATGCAAACCGAAGGTGATAGCATACGATCTCGTCAATTGAAGCCCCATGAGTCAATTATCCGACTACGACTTAGAGTTAGCCGCAATCGTGCATGCTTTGAAGATCCTGAGACACCACCTTTATGGAGTCGTGTGAAATCTTCACAGTCATAAGAATTTGAAGTATTTTTTTGAATGTATGATCCAATATGAGATTTCAAATTTTATTATTACCCAAGTTCGCTATTGAGTTTAACTCTATGATCTAGTTTCAACTGAAATCACTGAGTTTTTCACTTTTCGTGAAAAAGTTTACAAACGTAAAATTTCATAAAAGCGTCATTTTGAAACCAAGCCTTCACGTGATCGAGAAGTATTTGTGACGGTCCGTCACCCATATGACCAAAGACATCTCAAGAGTCATCATTATGATCTTCGGATCCTATATCCCAATTATTAAATTCAAGGAACATATTGGTTCAAACTCTCAAAAGTACGATCACCTCGAATTTCAAACCCTTACCCTTGTAAGTTGTTTTGATAAGTTTTCTTCAATCCTCGGAACTAATAAGTACGATGTAGGTTGACTTACCTTGTCACCTAAATTTTCAGAATTTGTAAATGATAGACATCAAGTTATGATGTAGAGAAGTTCTCGATGAGAAGAGATATATTCTTTCCCTATGATACACATAAGTACGACGACCTTGAGGGTTTTGCGTGACATCGATGACAAGAAGTTATACCTCCATGTGAGTGTTATGATAATAAAGTTATGAACGAAATACTCTTTAGCATTGAGTGCAAGAGTAGAAGTAAAGGAAAATATATTATATTATGGGGAAATAATCTCATATTAATATTTTATAAAGAGAGAGATTACAACTTATCTTTAAGATAGTTGATTGTCCTTAAGACCTCGTTAGTAGGTTGGACATGTTTAAAGTTAGTGGTGCACGAGACTCTTTTCAATGGACATATAAGGAATGATAGCATCTTTGTTAACAAATCTCTCGCTTTATATCTCAACCCTTAGAATTATGCTTGAGCATAATTGATTTCAATATACTGAGACCTCAGATGGTGGAAATGTCGATCACCACTTTATTGGGATGAAGTGAGTGAAAGAAAGTTACTAGGTCCAGATCGAGTACAACAATATTGGAAAGGTCGATCACATCAAGCAAAGAATCAAAGAAGCTCAGGACAGACAAAAGTCTTACGCCGACAAACGTCGATCAGACTTAGGATTCAATTTCGGGGATCGAGTTTTTCTTAAGGTTTCTCCTTCAAAGGGAGTTATACGTTTTGGCAAGAGATGAAAGTTACGACCCCGCTATATAGGACTTTTCGAGATCCTAGATAGGATAGACCTTGTAGCCTATAGGTTGGCTTTACCACCAAGCATTTGAGACATGCACAATGTGTTTCATGTCTCGCAATTAATAAAAATACGTGTTTGATCCGAAACATGTAATTAAGAAGATGAAGTAGTCCTAGCCGGGACTTAAGTTATGAAGAAATACCGTCCAAATTTCGATAGAAAGTTCAAGTTTTACTAACAACAAACAAATTGTTCTCGTCAAAGTAAAGTGGAACCATCACTCAGACGGAGGAGGCCAAGTGGGAACTTGAGGATAAAATGAAACAAGTATCCCGATCTAGATTACCACTCAGATGGAATTTCGAGGACGAAATTTTTATAAGGAGGAGGATGTCATACCCCGTATTCTCAATACGACTAGAATGAATTTCGAACTTAGAATTATAAGATGATTCGTGTCACTGAAAGAATTTTTTTTTAAATTCTAACAAAAGAATTTATTTCACTAATTATTATAAAGTGAGTACGAGAATTTTTATATATAATATAATAATCGAGTATGATTTATATATATATTTATGTATAAATCTTTATATCAATAATATCATGTTAACGTCTAATTATTAATCCATCGTCTTTAGGATCGAATTTGAAGCCCGTGAGAATAAATCGTATAATGGGCTCTGGTTTAACGAGGCCCAAAATGAAAGCCCATGGGTAATAAAAACCCTACACTATATAAGCTTATTCACTCCTACCATTTGAACCCTAGCCTCCACAAATCAGTTCATCCCATTGCAGCCTCATCAACAAGGGAAAACTTCAAAGGTTTATTTTTTTGTTTCATCCTCCATTCAGATTCAGTTTGAGTTTATATGTATAATTGTATATGTTGGTGTGCTGTGCGTGTGAGAAAGAAAAGGGGGGGAGATTTTTGTGTATGTTGAGAGAGAGACCGAGAGGAGAGGTGGCTGTGGCAGTCCCGGTGGCGGCGGTGCTCGCCTACCGGTGACGTGGCCGGAGGAACGACGGTGACCTGGGTGTGTGTGTGGCTGTGCGTGTGTTCATGTGTTGCGTGCGTGTGTGCGTGTGTTCGGCAGAGACGGAGCGGAGGCCGTCCGTGGCGGTTGCCGCCGGCCGGCGCCAGGGGCGGCGGCGGCCCAGTCGCTGCCGTGTGTGTGTGTGAGTGAGCGAGAGAGGACGAGAGAAGAGACGAAGAGACGTGAAAGAGAGAAAACAAAAAATAAAATAAACGAAAATGGGTCGCTGAATTTCGTCGATGACAATAATACCGAAAAACTACACGGAAAATGGATGATCTTAGGGTTAGGGTTTGTAAAGAATATTGGGCTTGGTCCATCTATTTAATTAAAGTATTGGGCCTTGTTTTATTTTTAATTCAAAAGTGCATTGGGCTCATTTTTTTCAAAAGGTCAATGAAAGTTGGGCTTCAAAACCGGACGATTTTATTTAATTAAATTGGCTGGGCTCATTTAATTAAAGTGTGGGTTTTATTTTATTTAAGGTGTTGGGCTCTCTTATTTAATTAAATAAACTGTTTTTATTTAAAGTTTTGTGTTGGTTCTCGAGTCAATGAAATTATTTAAACGAGTTGGGCTTAATATTTTAAAGTGTTAGTTCTCATTTATTTAAATGTATTGGGCTTTAATTAATTTAATTAATGATTGGATTTTATTTTAATTAATGACTAGACTTGTTTTAATTAATCAATCTTTGGATTTTAATTAATTAAATGAATAAGGTTTAATTTGAGACTTAATTAATTTAAATTATATTAAGTCTAATTAATTAAATAATTAACTTAAACTTAGATATAAGTTTAAATTATTTAATTATGGTAAGATAATTAATTAACTAATTAATTACTATTAAGTTTAATTAATTGATTGATTAAGATAAGGTTAAGTCAAGTTTAAATTATTTTAATTTATGATTGAGACCTCTTTAATTAATGTAATTAATTTCTTTTAATGAAATTAATTAAGTTAGAATAATTAAATAAATTAAATTATGCTAGTCAAGTGCATAATTTGATAATTATATTATGTGTTATATTGCTTAGAGTCCTTATATATATATATATATATATATATATGATTTAGTATGCAATTTAATTGCATTATACTTTGTAAAAGTATTTAACAAAAGAAGATTATGAAATTAAATTGTTTTTAAACGAAAAGTCGAGCAAGGGTATTGTTGGTGCCTTTAGTCGATATAAATTAGTTTTCAAATTTAATTATATTTTGAAAACTCTGCTTAACGAATCATAAGCTAGTATCCTCCTTTACTTGAATTTAAGGCTAGCTTTTCGAGACCTATTAAGATTAGTGCTTCTTGTAGGTTTTATCGATCAAGGGATTAGCGTTGCTTTCCGAGACGATATTATCGTGATTTCTTCGTGCTTTGTCCTATCAGGCGGGCTTACTTTACAAAAGTATATTTGAGTTATATGCTCGATATTTCATGAAATGCTGTTGCTTATCCAATAAAATGTTTTTGTGCGCCTACTGTTTAAGGCTCGTATATGAATCGATCGAGATTCTCTTTAATCTAATACATTAATTGAGAATTGTGTACACCGTTAGTTGTTTGGTGGGTTGATCTCCATCGCACTAACCAAGTCACGAGGCGTTATAAGGGTGCTTGTCCGGATACGCCCGAGTACGCCATGTTATTATGGTGCTTGTCCGGATACGTTCCGGCACGCTATGAATTGTCCAGGTTACGCCCCGATGACAATAATGGGAGCATGTGATCCGACGGTGGCTAGAGGTCCGGATCAAAGCGAGTAATGTAAGAGTCGTGACAATGGGCCCAAATGAATGAAATATTTTGCATGCTTAGAAGTGGTTTCTCTTTTAAACCTTCTAAGTTATGTTACCATGATCGATAAACCGCTTACGGATTTATGAAATGTTTATGAAAATGCACGCCCACCGAGTACATTAGTACTTAGCCCAAATATTTCCAAATATTTTCGGGACGATCAACGGGTCTTGATTTAAGAGCTTAGATTTGAGTTCACTCGTACTTTGACGGATTATTCCATATTTAGACTTTCCGTGATGAATTAGCTCGATTTTATTTTCCTTCGCGCTCTACATGACTAATCAGATCTTTTGTCGAGCTTAGACTCAATCCTCGAGGTTTAGCATTTTGACATATATCGCTATTAGAAAGACGAAACTAAACTTGTGATCCCGAGGATAGATGTTGTTTTGTTTGGATTACATCATTCGATGTCTTCCATTTCATTTAGGAAGCTATTCCCAAATCCTAAGGGTTTATTTGCTCGACCATTCGAGTCAACTTATCGACTTCATATTTTCCATTATTTTTATTCATCGCTACCGATTTACGAGCTTCGTCATTTCTAGAAACCGGGCGTGACAGTGTTCGGTTCGGTGCCTAATCGAAAATCAAAACCGTTTAGACACTCTCGGCAGCCGCTACCTTAGTGCACTTTGGGTAATCCCCACGCTATCGCAAGAGCTTGCAAACCACACAGACATGTAAACCACACTGAAAATCGGTGTGACTACTCAAACCCATAGAAGCGTTTGGTGGGGTTCGAACTCATGACCTCTCTCATGTGAACCCACTTTAACCATTGGACTGTCCCTACTCCCTAGGGGAAGTTTCACCATCTTTAAGGTGGCTCAATGTGGGTAGTATGCATTGGTCTTCCTAGTAATTTAATCATATAATTATCGTAATTTAACTACTTCACATTCTCATGGATTTAGAGTGTAGACTCTCGAGGATAGATATCCATTTTTGGAGCGTGAAACGAGCTAATCCTGACGACGTAGAATATACATATATTCTATTAGGGAAATTCTATAGAATATATAAGTGTATTATATTCTTTCTCATATGATAATATTTTATTAATATAAATTTAATTAATAAAATATTATCATATAAAATGTGAATGTAATACATTTATATGTTATATGAAATTTCTATCTATAAGGTGGCCAAGATTCAATCTCGGAAATTGAGATGCGAGTAAATTTAGAGGGGAAATATATTTTTGTGACCATCAGGGGTAAAAGAGTAATTCGAGAAACGGGTGAACCCTGCCGACGTGGCATAGACCTATATTCTATACGGCGGCCAAGATTCAATCTCGGAAATGGAGATGCAATATGCCTGATATGAGCGACATGAGTCACTCTCACTCTCTTCAGAGGAAAACCGGAAAGAGTAGAATCGTTATATATACACATTCTGTATCCATCCATCTGCTTGACCTTGACGTGTATTATTGGCATGCGCTCATCTGCGTCTGTCTGTGATAAAAAAGAGGGAAATTAAGTGTTTGCATCGGGATTTCCATCAATTCCTCTCATTCACTCTCCGGAAACCCCAAAGGATTGTAGCAAAGATCCCTTGTTGTTTCCGCCTAGTTCTAAAATCTTTTCTTCTCCCAATTCAACCATTGTTTCTTGCTTGAAATTATCCCCAATAATTGTATAAATAAAGCTCGAAGATTTCAGCTTTGTTACTACTCTGTTGTATCCATAGAAAATAATTGATTAATTTTTTATTTTAATAATGGCGAATGCATCTGGGTTGTTTACTCCGGCGGCGCCCAGTGTGAGGAGGTTATGCTCGCCATGTATAGGCATTTATCGATCTGGGTTTTGGTTCTCTGAGGGCGTCTTCAGTAGAATAGTGTGCTCCAGCACTGCTCAGGGCGCGGAGAAGCTCTCCCCTTCTGAATCTAGAGCTCAGAGGTGATTAATTTATTCCAAGAGTTTTGATTTTTATTGTTCAGCGGTATGTCATCTTCCTTCGGCATAATTTGGCAATTTATCTTGCTGATAAACAAGAAAATCATATGCTAAAATGATTTAATTTGATATTTTTTTCTGGCTGTAACAATAATAAAAACCAAAATACGCTTCTAAATCTAAAATTTATTGGAATGTGTCACAATTTGATCCTCAAATTCCGGTGTCATCCTTATTTTTCTTGGCATTTCTCATTGCATTCATGAGCTGAAATCCCAATTTCAAAATTATAATAGAAATAAAGAGCAATGAATTCCTATGAGTTACCATGTTTTAGCAGAGAAGCAGTTTTTACAGCAAGAATCTTTTAGGTTGTTATTATCGAACTCATTAGTTGCTTAACCTATAAATCCTGGCATCTGCGTTTCTGACTACTTGAAGATCAGCTGGTTGCTTAAATACTTTTTCTTGTAATTTCGAATTACAGTTGCAATTGAATGTGGATGTGATTAGTTCCTAAATTCAGTTGCAGTCTTTGTGAACTGGTGATGCCATTCATTGTTTCTCTGATAATACTGAGCTTCATGTAACTTATAAGCCCATGGTGCTACTGTGTTGACCATCTTAGAATGCACCATCATGTCATGCTATTTTACCTATCTTGTACAATATGTTTAACATGACTATTTAATTTGAATTATTTATAATAAAAAATTAGATTTGTATAGGCTTGTTAGCAGAGGCTGCAAGTTAGTTGGATGTGGCTCTGCAGTACCAAGTCTTCAGATATCCAATGATGATCTATCCAAAATTGTTGATACTAATGATGAATGGATATCAGTGCGAACTGGAATTAGAAATCGAAGAATACTTACTGGTAAGTTTTTCCTTGCAGTTCATTCTGGCGTTTGTTTATATCATTTGTATGTGATGTTCGGCGCACTCTAACTTGATCATGCTAGCTCAGTATTAGACTTGATTAAATATATTAATACGATCAGATTTGTAACTTATTTATCCCTAATGGATTGGTGTTGGTTCTAGGGTTAGCTCTTGTGAATTCTTCACCTTGAAGCTTGGCTATCCACTTTCTTTCACCCGTTGCTTTCTTGATGGCCTTGTTATACTTATTGTTGAAACTGTACTTTTGATGCCAAGGAGATACCTTTTTCTATTTGGGGTTTCATTCGTAATGTATTTTAGGATAGCTGGTGCAATGGCTGGACACTGAAACTATGCCAAATGGATGACAATGACAAGCTATGAAAATTATCATTAAAAGTTTTTCATCTTTATTTCCTTCTTGTTTTCAATATATTTTAACGTTTTTCCTGTCTCCTTTGAGCTGAGAAGACCTTCATAGTCAACAACTTTGATTTTAATGCAGTTACATAGGGTACCCCAAATGCAGTCCTTATATTGCGTCCCTGCATATAGTGGTGTGTTGTTAGCTTGTTCTCACTTTCTCAAGAGAATAGTGCAAATGTTTTGCAAGTCTCTATCGCTGTGTCTTGCACATGTTGCTTGAGTCTGTTCTTACCAACTTATCTTCAATAAGGATGTTCAGGATCCTTGGATATTGTCCATGTTTCATGGTTCACAGTGAATCCCAATTCGATCAAGTTTTGTGATGTCATTCAATCTAATGACAGAAGATTCCAAACTCAGTTTGCTCTATATAGATATAATATGAGATCCTACAATGTTATTGTTTGATTCAAGGATGAGATCTTTAATGTTACAGTCTTTTTATGGGTTTCACGATGTTGGGGGTGTGCTTGTTTATAACAGTTATGTTCTAGTTCCTTGTAAGCCAGTACCTACTGAACTGGAATGCCATCAAATATGTTTTGATATCGAACTTGGATTTATGTTAAGTTGTGATGGTGGTGCAGGAAAAGATAGTTTAACAGATCTGGCCGCAGAGGCTGCAAGGAAAGCTCTCGAGATGGCAGAAGTTGATCCTGACGAGGTGGACCTTGTGCTAATGTGTACTTCAACTCCAGAGGATTTATTTGGTAGTGCTCCACAGGTATGTATTGACGATAATATTCTGATGTAAAGTTGAACTTTTTTTTTATTTTTCTTTCTTCTGTTTGGAATTCAGATAAATACCTGGTAATTGTTTCAGATTCAGAAAGCCCTTGGATGTAAACACAATCCATTAGCTTATGACATTACTGCTGCCTGTAGTGGTTTTGTGTTGGGGCTCGTTTCAGCTTCTTGCTATATTAGAGGTAAAAATTTCAATTATTGTGCTGCAAAGGGCATTTTGTGATCCTTTTAATTAGCTCTACACAGTTAAAATGCTTTTTAAGTTTTTCAGGGGGTGGATTCAAAAATGTTCTGGTAATCGGGGCTGATGCTCTGTCTCGCTATGTTGATTGGACTGACAGAGGATCCTGCATTCTCTTTGGCGATGCTGCAGGTGCTGTACTAGTACAGGTATTTTTTATGTATTTAAAATTAATTTTTATTTTTGCAATTCTTGGAATTAGTTAGTTGATTAGTTTTTTGGACTATCTGTTTGTACAAATTGGCATTTGCATATGTGTGAGAATCTTTAAACTGACACGAAAATGCAACCTGAAACCTAACCCAGTATACTCGTGGTTGGGGTTTGGCTCGAATAACACATATAAATCGACTGGGTCAATTTCGGGTTGATCTGATGTAACCCAATAAACCTATTTGTGGATTTGATAAATATCAGGGAGACAATTGTGGAAAATGATAAATGCTAGACGAAACAAATCAAAAAATTCAATTTCTAAAACATAATACTTAGTTCTTATCAATCAAACAACCATGAACCATATACCACCAATCAAAGTCTTGAAACACATGAGTTATGTTTGATCCTAAACCAAAGTATTTTGGCATTTGAGGTTTACTGTTAACTAACATTTTTATTTTGGTATATTGGGGTGGGTTATATAATAATCACATTCTTATTTTGGACTAATAATTTGATATATTATTTTAAGTCGGATTAACTACTATATTTAATAATTTTAATATCTCATGTAACCCGAAACACACGTGAATAATTTGGTTTAGGATCTTGTTACTTAAGTTGGGTTTCAAGTCTAAATTTCTGACATTGGGTTTGATTAATAAATCCTTCTGTGTAAACCCAATCTATAAACACGAATGCAACCTGATTGCCACCACTACATTTGCAGTCGTCCATTTACACTTTATATCTCACCTTTATATGTGCTGATCACATGCACCATATTTTCCCATTTTATGGAAGGACAAGGTTGTTCTTTATAGAGAAGCTTTTGCCCTTTGGTGAAGCTTCATCTTGTTACAAAGCCTCTTGCATGACTTTGCTTTTAAATGAGAATTACAAGACAATTCAATCTGAATTTGAGTAATAAGGAATTACTTTTCTTGCTTTATCGAGCAAAATCCTTGTTCTGCATGATATTTCAGTTCCTACTTTGCCTGGTTTATGCACAATTTGGAGCTGCTAAATAAAGTATGCATACAAGGGAGACACATCGTTAATGTAGATGAAGAGACTCTGAATGTCTGTTTCTGATAAATGGTGTAAATTTTGCTACTAATCCAGTTCCCACGACTGCTGATGTAATTACATTTCTTGCTTCACTTTAAGTATCATTCATGAAATCTCTGCTCGTTGCAGAAATTAACTACTAACTAAAGGTGGATATTTTTCTTGTCTGTTAATTATTTGTTGCTGCAGGCCTGTGACAGTGATGAGGACGGCTTATTTTCGTTTGACATGCATAGTGACGGTGAAGGGCAAAGGTAATTTTGATAATCTAATCGAGAAGCTAACTCACATTGTACAGACTAAAGTACAATTTTCTATATTTCCAGACATTTAAACGCCACCATGAAGGAAAAGGAGAAAGATGATCATGAACTAGGTACAAATGGTTCGCTCTTGGGACTTCTACCGAGAGGCAGTGCCTACTCATGTATTCAGATGAATGGTAAAGAGGTGTTCCGCTTTGCTGTTCGTGTCGTTCCACATTCGATCGAGCTAGCTCTGGCTAAGGCAGGTCTAACCGCATCAAGCATAGACTGGTTGCTTCTTCATCAGGTATCCAAAATACCATATTGAATGACAGTGCAAACCTTTAAGGGTTAATTGCTAAATAAAATCACGAACTCATACCCATTCATTTTGCATTTTCGATCTTACTAGCAAACCTTTGCAAATAAATACCAAATCTTTATAATTTTTACAATTGGGACTTCCCTACTTTTTCCAATGACCGTAGAGGAGACGTGGATGCGATCGTAGACTAAAATCCGATGGAGAAGTACTAAACAAGGTCGTTCATTGTGGAATTAAGCACAAAATTGATAAGATTCAAGTATTGTACATTTCAATTTTGTGCTCAATTATGCACTAAACGACGTTTACTCCTCTACTTATTTTAGTCAGAGGTGGTGTCCATCTTGTCTTTTCAGTCCATGCAGGTGACATGTCATCTCTCCGGTTGCCGGAAAAATTGGGGAAGCTCCAATTGCAAAAAGTAGAAAGATTTGGTATTTATTACAAAGATTAGAAAGTAAGGTCGAATTGCAAAACAGGTATAAGTTCGTGATTTATTTTGCCCAATCTTTGAGAGGATACTTACTTTGGGTGATAGATTAGGATTACAATACATAAGATCGAGTATTTGAAGGATTACACGACAAAACAAGCTCATAATCGTTCGATCGATTAAAGATGATGCGCGTTGTATAATGTCTGAAGCATTTGTGTTTACAGGCGAACCAAAGGATCATCGATGCAGTAGCAACGCGTTTAGAACTCCCATCAGAGCGTGTGATATCTAACTTGGCGAACTACGGAAACACAAGCGCAGCGTCGATTCCGTTGGCGCTGGACGAGGCAGTTCGGAGCGGTAAGGTGCAGGCTGGTCATACTATAGCTGCTGCTGGGTTCGGAGCTGGGCTTACATGGGGCTCTGCTATCATAAGATGGGGATGAATCAATGCATTTCATTCTTCAATTTTGTGACTTTGTAATTTCGACCTACTCCCGTTATCCAGTTCTGTAACCACACAATCTTCTCCCAAACTCCCTCTTCTCTCTCTTTTCTGTTTCTTACTCTTAGATATCACTCACAGTGATGATATTTATTCTTTTTTTTTCCTTCTCATACCCTGTGTGTGTGACTGGAAAATTGGTTCTCACTAATAATTGTTTTTTGAAATTGTGGTTACCTTCTTATGCTATTCCATAAATGATGAATATCAAAAAGTAAAGCTGACTATATATAGTGCATTTGCCTTGTGTCTAATTGGATTATGTTTAGCTGAGTGTTTCAGAAATCTTTGGGATATCTTTTAAAAAAATATGGTTGGTACGTAAAATGAAATTAGATAAAAATAAAATGGCTTTTGGAATGTAATGAAAAAAAATATATGATTTTTATTATTGGTATGTACAAAGAAAAGGGATGGAATAATCATTATTTTTAAAATTTATATTATTATTACTATTATTTATTATAATTATTTATTAATATTAATTATTTGTATTTGCTATAAATAATATTATTTATTATTATTTACTATTATTATTATTATTATTATTATTATTATTATTATTATTATTATTATTATTATTCATTTTATAAAAAAAATAAGAATAATTTTGTTAGATAAGAAAAAATTGGGTAATATCATATTCATAAGAATAGCATGGGGTGGGGTGAAATTATCAATTCCACGTTCATATGAATATGTATTTCTTCGAAAATTATGATTTTTGCTATAAAAACTTATCAATCATAGGATTGGGAATAGATACAAAAACCACTATTTCCATTACATTTATGTGTATCAATCACCACCTTAATCTATAATATTTCTTAAGAAAAAATTTCCTATGTAGAATTGTAAATACAACACTATTTCTGAACACAACCTTTTGTTTTCTCGACATTTCAATATTTGTAACCACAATGCTCATACGCCCCTCAATTTTCAAGCACTAAGTCTAATTCCTCTCATTATCTTCCTTTTATTTTATCTTTAAGTTATGATGTATCAATTTATTTCGAGAATAAAATCGTATTTAGTTAAGTTTATTTTAAAAAGCTTATAAATTCTAAGGAGTTCATAAGATATTTCAAGAGCTTAAAAGATGAATGCTTCAAAAGCTTATAAGTTGTCAAAGTGTTTGAATAATTAAGTTTATAAACTAGAAAAAATTATGAGTTAGAGAGAGAAAATTAACGAGATGAAGTTGATAGTGTATATGTAGGAAATAACGAACAATAATAAAGTTATTTTGATAAATTCGTTGTTGCTTATATGTTTATGGAAAAATTAGTTGGTGGTTGATAAACTTATTTTTGAAAGAGTTTGTAAACTATTAGAGCTTATTTTCATAAATTATAAATTATTTAAAAATTTATTTTATCAAACACTCTTATGAATTTATAAACTCTTAAATATCCTTTATATATGAACCACAATCTATATCTTAATTTGTTCTGGTTTTCTTCAATTTTATAAAACACGGCTTGTTTCATTTTTTTCTTTTTCCATTTCAATGAAAAAGAAAAGGAGAATAAATAAACTCTCTCAAATCTCAATTGGGTTAAATAAATGAGTGATCTTTATTCTACTACAATGTACTACCATAATCAACTTTATTAAATAAAAAAAATCATTTATTTAATTTTTGATATATTAAAAAATTGATTTTACATTAAACCATCTTATGGAATTACAATTTTGCACCCATCGAATGAAAATTTTAATTTTAAATTTAAATTTAATAATTTAATATTTTCGTATAGATGTAAAAAAGTACATGGTCGCATAGCTTTATTGTAAATATAATTACATAATCCAAAAGCTGATACTTAGCTGCTGGGCTTTGCACAAGCGAAAGTAGAGGTCATCACTCATCACAGTAAATCACAGTAAAGCTCTCAGATCTCCCACTCTCTCACTCAAATGGCAACTGTTAAAGCAACCATCACTCACGACTCATGTCATCTTCGACA
The DNA here is from genome assembly GCA_036937905.1 of Salvia rosmarinus. Classification (NCBI taxonomy): domain Eukaryota; kingdom Viridiplantae; phylum Streptophyta; class Magnoliopsida; order Lamiales; family Lamiaceae; genus Salvia; species Salvia rosmarinus. The sequence continues at coordinate 36,278,494 of CM072823.1, forward strand.
TGGACGGCCTTCTCATCGGTTATTCTCTACATTTCCCAAACTAAACTGATTACTCGCTGGAATTATATTCTTTTTTTTTTCTTTTTCTTTTGGCAGTTAGACTTAGGCTTTTTATGTTATTTGTTTATCCATGGTGTACCGTACTGTTCTTTGTTGTTTGTTTTGGCCTTTTCGGTGGAGTTTTTCTCTAATTTGGTTGATTTTTTTGCTGATCACATAGTATGTTTTATTTGTTTAAGATGTGTTTTGAGTTGCAGTTGAGTTGCAGAAATTAGTTAAAATTGTTGTAATGCGCATAATATTAGCCTTTTGTCATTTATAATTCCTCGACCTAGACATCTTATACTATTTCGTGTTGGAAAAGGTGTACAAAACAAGACAGAACTCACGGCCAGACACAACGTGAAAGTAGAAGGTAGAAAGATCAAAACTAACAATGAATTTGAAACTAGAAAATGTAATAAAATACGCTAACAGATTCTAATGCCGAGTCGAGGAGGCCTCTTTCCAAGAAGACGAGATACGCCCGGTAGTGCTCTGCCCGCGTATCGCTCCAAAGATAAAACGGCAGCGTCTCGTGGTGGCAAGACCGCGGACCAACGAGCTCCGTGAACCGAATGAGGCGAGGACAAAGCTGGACACTAGCTATGTATGCAGTGGAGTGCTTGAATGCTTTGGAATGCGATTAGCGATGGGTGGCTTATCTTTGAGAGACATGTCCTATTTATAGGCGCCGCCCCTCACGGGAAAGCATTGGAGTCAACACCAGATTGATGTCGGGTGTTACGGAGTTATGTCCCTATTGAGTGCGCGGCGGTTTCGAGACAACGTGGGCACGCTTCCGCAGAGCCATCATGTCGGAATACATCGACGGTTACGACGAAACTGACAACGCGCGGCGTCTGTGTTCATTGGACGATCCGGACGCTCTTCAAGTGCACAAGCAGCCCAACGGATTGGGCCACACGAGTTGGGCCTCGGACCAACTCCATCTGGGCTCGATCAAACGTTGATCCAAAAATATAGAGCAATGGCCCACCAACCGTGCCCACGAACAGCCCAAAGAATGCCCCAAAGACCACCCAAAGACCAATTGCCAAGATCCAAGATCCAAGATCCAAGATCCACGATCCACGATCCACGATCCACGGACCACGGACCACGGAACCGAACCAAACCGAGCCGGCCGAGTCGGGCGCAAGCGGGCGGCGGGCGGCGGGCAAGATCCAAGATCCAAGATCCAAGATCCAAGATCCACGATCCACGATCCACGATCCACGGTCCACGGACCACGGACCACGGAACCGAGCCGAGCCGGAGCCGAGCCGAGCCGGGCGCGACGCGGGCGACGGCGCCGGGCGCCGGGCCGGCGGCGGCGGCGGCGGCAGCGTGTCTTGCGCGATGGGCTTTCCACCCATCACTTGTGCACATAATTATACTAAGTGTTCAATGACCCACTTATATAGACAATTAATGAAGGTACATTAATCAATGTGGGATAAGGATTAATTAATCCATGCTTATCCCATTAATCACATAACTCCATGTTTAAGTGACCAACTTTGATCCATTATTTCTCACTCACCGAAATCGGATTTGAGAATGTGAATAGACCACGATCATCTACTCGAACGTAGATCGATCCTATGCCGCTTAATTTCACAAAATTAAACGTTCGTCACTCAAAATCTTGGTCAAAGTAGCTTCTCGAAACTTGACCACATATATAATATTATATATATATGCACGCGATTTTCAACAATCCCCACATGAGTGGAAATAGCCATATGCATGATGCGATACGCCTCGATCCTCAAGAGATGTTAAAATATTTGGACAGTGGTTTATGGCTGAACCTTCCATAGTTAGTACCATCGAGTACACAAGCGGATTAGTGGACACGACGCTGAACTATTCCCCACAGCAGTAATCGAAACAATGGTATTAACACTTTAACACCTCAACCTCATCCGTTCTCACGCTTGATTCCATTTTGACCATGGACATCCACTTTGGATTCATAAGTGTTTTGTTTGAAGCGCCCCACTGCACTTACATAGGTGATTCTTTACCGAGTATCTTGTCATACTCAACCTCCTCGAGGTATCTTAGGAATCATTAAGAGTCAACGACTCAACCTCACCACTAAGCAAGTTTTTCAACACTCGCTTGCTTTCTAGGAATGACTAACTCGAGTGTTTATACATGAACTCATATAGCTTAGTTCTCCATCAACCAAGTTCTTGGGATCTCCGGTCATCATGGTTGGGTTACCACTATGATTGTTCTTAAGATGTGGATTTTAGTCCCATTCCTCTAAAGAACTTAATCATTTGATCCCGGCTCAACCCTTTGGTTAACGGATTGCCGATTATCTATCGACTGACATAGTCAATTGATATAACCCCACTGAGATCAAATGCCTCACGGTATTATGTCACCGACGATATGTCGAGACTTACCATTATACAAACCACTTTTCGCCTTCCAATAGTGTTGCTATCACGGTGAATCATCACGGTGGCACGGGTTTAGACCAACATGGAATATCTTCCAAAATTACGAGCCACTCGGCTTCCTCACCGCCTTTATCCAAAGCTATGAATTCGATTCCATGGTGGATCGGGCTATACGCCTGCTTCGTGGATCTCAAGAAACAAGACCTCCCAATCGTGAACACGCACTCACTTGTAGAAAGTGAATCTTCGTGTCGATATCCAATTGGCATCACAAGACCCTTCAAGCACCGGGGATATCTCGTGAATGCAGCCCATGATTTTGAGTATACTCAAGTACCTCAAACTCTCACTAAAGCCTTCCAATGCTCCTTGCTGGATTGCTCGTGTAACGACTCAATTTGTTCACGGCGGAAGCTATGTCGGGTCGGGTGCAATTTGTAAGATACATCAAACACCCGATGACCTTAGTGTTGGGAAACGTATGTTAACCCTCGCCCCGAGGATCCATCTTGGGTGTTTAATTCACCATACATTGATTATAAACCTAGCATGCGTCTATATAATTAAAGCGCAACACGTTGGGTTTACACGTGTTTACCTTTGGATCTGAAGAGGTCGATGGAACGAGATGAACGGATCGGACTCGTGCTTTGACCTTCTGGACTGTATCCCGGATGCCCAATCTCCAACGTCGAGTGAGGACGATCTATGGAGAATGCTTCGGAAAATCACCCAATATCTCTCTTCTAAATTTTCGAGAATCCTCTCAAGCTTACTATGAGATGCACGAAAATTAGGTTTGGATTAATGAGCATTAGCCTAGACATTATCTCATACCTTATATTTATAATGCACTACCTTAATCCTATATGGAATATTACCATAATCCTATATGGAATATTACCATAATCCTATATGGAATATTACCATACTCTTAGATTATTTCCATACTTCAGATTATTTCCATACTCTCAAGATTATTACCATAATCTTATATGGAAAGGATCTATGCATATACCATAAATATAATTATATCCATGTGGATAAAGAGAATAAAATCTTGCCAATTGGGAGCATGAGGGCGCCGATTTTCCTGGCTACGGGCCTGACGGGCCACCAGGATCAAATGCAAGGAATAAAGATGGGCCTCAAATAAATTAATTATCTTATGTTCACCCGAACATAAATTAATTTATAAACATTCGATCATGCCACTCAGAGAAAGAATGTCGACTTACCCTTTATTACCGAAGTTGAGTCGGGCTTGCACTTAGACATTACGAATCCTCGTATTTAAGATATCGAACGTCCATTAATCATTTCTAGCAATCGATCGCTAAACGATTAATATCCTTATTTCTTAAGTAGTACCACTCAACCTTATTATTGTACTTGAGCTAACTCAACTGCGGGGTTTAGTACAATAAACCTTTGAGCTCCTTAAGGACGCCATCATCCTAAACGGATACGGTGACTGACTGAGATAACTAGCGTGACATACAAGATCGCCACCACCCAAGATGCGGAGAATTGGTTAGAACATATAACCCTCACTCATAACAAGTCAAAGTGATGGTCAAGAACTCATACTCACCTAATACCTTATCGAGGTTTAGATCATCGTAAGTCACCGAGATCTTGGTTCTTCACGACGGTCGAAAGAAGAACTCATCTCATCGTGATCCTTCAATACGTCGAGACGCATCAAAGATAGACAAGCAACTAAGTCAAGTCACTTATCTATCTCGCGCCCTAAACCGACAACTCGTCCTTAAGTCGTCTCACCTGTGAAACTTTTTATATCTCATTGCTCGACCAATCATATGACTTCGTGATCTTCACACACCGTATGATCTAACTTATATATGAGATAAGGGGACATGATATATGCAATCAAGTATTCAAACCGATAGAGATTGTAATAGTGGTAACGAGAAACATTGTATACAAGCTCAACCAAACCGCTTTCAAGATACAAATCCAACACTTAGCATAGTCTTCTTGCCCAACAAAGTTCACCCTGTTCTTACTCAAGTGAACATTGAGCTCTAATGGGTCTTAGCATGCAAACTATCAAACGCTTGAATTTCTTAAGCACTTTCTCAACGAGTGAGATTGTGTCAAGACAATTCCGTCTCGATCTTCTTAGAATCTTGATTCCAAGAATCACATCACTAAACCCATGTCCTTCATGTCAAAATTTCTATTTAACATGCGCTTTGTGTCATTAATGACTTGAGTATTGCTACCCATGATCAACATGTCATCTACATACGCACACACTATAACATAACCATTATCGGTGTTCTTAACGTAGACACATTTGTCACACTCGTTGATTTTGAAACCATTTGCCAACATTACATTGTCAAATTTCAAGTTCCATTGCAACGGCGCTTGTTTCAAACCATATAGAGACTTCACGAGTTTGCATACCTTCGCCTCTCGACTGTGTACTACAAACCCTTCGGGTTGTTTCTATATATACCTCATCCTCGAGGTCACCATTCAAAATGCGCCTTAACGTCCATTTGATGAATCTCAAGATTGTGCAAAGCAAGCAATTGCGGAAGCACCCTAATAGACGTAATCCTCGTCACGGTGAATAGGTATCAAGAAATCGTATCCCTCTTTGTTTAAACCCTTCGACAACCAAACGGCCTTATACTTTTCAATTGATCCATCATCTTGTATTTCTTTTAAGGATCCATTTGCATCCTAAGTGGCTTACAACCTTCTCGCAAATCAACCAACACCCAAGTGTGGTTTTGCGAATGGAATCAATTTCGCCAATGCCTCTCGCCAGAGCATCCCGTATGACCGAGCATAGGCTACTTTGATCAAGTTGGTTCTTCGTCAACATGAACGCAATATAGTCGTGACCAAAATTCTTTGGCGCTCGACTCATCGCCACGCCTTGCTCGACCCTCCGGATCGACTCGATCGCTATGCGATATCGGTTCTTTCTCCAAAGGTTTAGAACTCGAAGCTTCACCATCGCTCTATTGCTAGAATCGGCTTCATTTTTATCCTTGTCTTCTGAGGATAAACACTTTCAAAGAATATAGCATTCCTCGATTCAATCGTCGCCTCACGTCATATATGGTACCTCCGACCGCGGATCGAAACGATAGGCGCATTGTTCATGCATACCCAATAAAGATACAATCGATCGTTTTAGGTCCAATTGTAACTTGTTTAGAAGAGCACCTCAACCTTCGCCAAACACCCCCACACTTTGAGATATTTGACGATGGCTTTCTTCCTTTCCACAACTCGTAGGAGTGACATCCTTACTCTTGGTGGAATCTTATTCAAGATGTAGTTTGTTGTCAAACGACTTCCCCCACAAGTTCGGGCAACCCTCAACTAATCAACAAAGCATTCATCATCTCCTTAAGTGTTCGATTTTACGCTCAAGAACGCCATTAGATCGAGGTGAATATGAGCTGTCGTTTGATGTATTATACCACTTTCGTTGATAATGCCTCAAACGGAGCTACATATTCTCCCCCATCACTTCAATGCCTTAATTCGACAAATTAGTTGATTCTCGCTTCGCTTCAAGTTTTAAAAGCTTCAATAGCCTCGCCTTTACTTCTTAGAAGATAAAGATAACAATATCTTGTACAATCATCAATAAACGTGATGAAGTACTTTTACCACCACTAGTTTGTACAAACTTTAAATCACATACATCAAGATGAATAAGTTCTAGAGGCTTAGTGCTTCGTTCTCACCGAATGAAACGGTAACTTAGCTTATTTTGCTTCCACACAAACCTCACATTTCGTTTGTGTATCGACTTCATTTCACTTTAGTAAATCTAAATTTACTAATCTTTTATTGCATTTAGATTAACATGTCCTAATCTACAATGCCATAAATCGAGCACTCATCAAGTAAGATAAGTAGATGCTTTTCATTCATCATAATTTTGGGTACACGCACAGAACCATTACATTTAGTTTGAAAAGACCCCGTGAGATAACCTCTACCAAGAAACTTTCCAAACTTAGTCAAGACAAACTTGTCCGACTCAAAACTAGTCTAAAACCTTTATTAACTAGAATAGAGCTCGACACTAAGTTCTTGCGAATGTCCGGGACATGCAAGACATCCTTTAATGTGATCTCAATGCCGGACGTCATCTTGAGCACCACATCACCAACTCCGCAACCCTGACGAAGCTTGGTTCCCCATGTTGAGCTTCCTCCTCAACAGCTTGTAGGTGGAGAAACGATCTTTCGGCGCAGACGTGCGCGGTTGCGCCAGTTGTCGATGAACCATCCACCTTGATTCTCGACGTGGTCGACTTCTTCGGTCACCACAGCAGCCAAGTCATCCTTGTCCCATTTGTCAAGTCCTTATCGACAACGCTGGCAACTTGCTTAGCACCTCTTCTTCTTTAGTCGACGACGCCCTCACTTGTGTGGCCATGCTTGCCACAATTGTAATGATCCCGTCAAACTTATGGGCAACCACCTTCCTTTGCCTTTGTCATTGGCATGGGACGAACACGCTTGTTGGAGGACCGCCTCTCCAACAGTTGGCTCTAGCATCGATCAAGCCCTTCCCTTTAGCTTAGCTTTTTCACGCCGACTCGACGCTAGCTCGACGATCAAGTCTTCAGTGTCATATCCTTTCGCAGGCTTAAGGTAGACCTTCAAGTCTCTCCACCCCGGGTAACTTCTCAATCATCGTAGCGACGACAAAGCCGTCTCAAACAAGCAGTGCTCTTCGACTTGAACCTCGTGCACAATGAGTTGAAACTCTTGCACTTGGTCCATGATCGGTCGGAATCGACCATCTTGTAGTCCAAATATTCGCTACAATGAACTTCTTTGCACCGCATCATCACTACGGTCTTCTTTTCTAATGCATCCCACATACTTTTGGATGTCGTTATAACAAAGATAAACACTATACAAGCTATCTTCTAAACTACCAAGTATAAAATTTTACAAAGGTAGTCGCCAAGGCGCCAAATATTATATGTCGCTCGGACGTGAAAGTCCGTCACTTCACCTCAAACGGCGGGCTCATCTTCTACCAAGAAGTTGGCAAGCCCAACGTCGTGGTGAACAAGATCTTTGTTGCCATCTCAAGTCGGATCCTCCAAACTTTACGGTTTCGGCGGCGGCATCATCCTCATGCGGTATGAACAGCGCCGAGATCGATCCATGATCGATCCACAAAGCAGTTAGATCCCATGGATCCAACAACGACCCATCGAAAAGTGCGTCGTCGAACCAAAGGAACCACTAAAGTGGAACCAATTGTTGAACCACTAAAGTGGAACCAACAATCGACCCAAAGTGGTCCCATGGTCGACCCCAAGGCATCGAACCAAACATGACCGAAGCCATTGTGCGTAATTGGCGGCAAGAAGAAGAGAGGCAAGCAAGAAGAAGAATGGCGGCGGCGGCGGCAAAGGCGGCGGCGGAGGCAGTCGGTGGCGTGTACGGTCGACATCTCCAAGCAAAGGTATTAGTTTCAAACGTTTTAAGTTTATTAAGAGTCTCAACTCCTTCGTGGCAAGTAATATCTCGACTTGCGATTGTTGGAAAAAGGTGTACAAAACAAGATGAATCTTGCGGGCGCGACACAACGTGAAATGTAAAGGTAGAAAGATCAAAACTAACAATGAATTTGAAACTAGAAATGTAATAAAATACGCTTAACCGTATTCTAATGCCGAGTCGAGGAGGCTCTTTCCAAGACGAGATACGCCCGGTAGTGTTTCCCGGCTCGCGATCGCTCCAATGATAAAACGGCAGCTGCTCGTGGGTGGCGGCAAGACCGCGGACCAACGAGCTCCGCGAACCGGAATGAGGCGAGGACAAAGCTCGACACTAGCTATGTATGCAGTGAGTGCTTTGAACGCCGGAATGCGATCGCAGAGGTGGCTTATCGTTGGGAGACATGTCCTATTTATAAGCGCCGCCCCTCACGGGGAGCATGTCGAGTCAACACCAGATTGATGTCGGGTGTTACGGAGTTATGTCCCCTATTGAGCGCTGTGGCGGTTTCGGAGACAACGGGCACGCTTCCGCAGAGCCATCATGTTCGGGCGTATCGACGGTTACGATTTAACGGACAACGCGTGCGTCTGTGTTCATTGGACGATCCGACGCTCTTCAAGTGCACAGCAGCCCAACGGATTGGGCCACGAGTTGGGCCTCGGACCAACTCCATCTTTGGGCTCGATCAAACGCTGATCCAAAATATAGCGGCAATGGCCCACGGAACCAGCCCAAAGAACGCCCAAAGACCAATTGCCAAGATCCAAGATCCAAGATCCACGGTCCACGGACCACCGGACCACGGAGCCGAGCCGAGCCGAGCCGGATGCAAGGCGGCGGCGGCGGCGGCATGGCACAAGTGGTGGGCTTTCAAACCCATCACTTGTGCACATAATTATACTAAGTGTTCAATGACCCACTTATATAGACAATTAATGAAGGTACATTAATCAATGTGGGATAAGGATTAATTAATCCATGCTTATCCCATTAATCACATAACCCATGTTTAAGTGACCAACTTTGATCCATTATTTCTCCACCGGAAATCGGATTTGAGAATGTGAATACACCACGATCATCTACTCGAACGTAGATCGATCCTATGCCGCTTAATTTCACAAAATTAAACGTTACGCCACTCAAAATCTTGGTCAAAGTAGCTTCCTGAAACTCGACCACATATATAATATTATATATATATGCACGCGATTTTCAACATTCTGTTCTTTTCAACATATTTTCTTGAAGGAAGAAGATCATTGTCTTCTAGGAATTGTATTTATGCCTGGTAATGTATCAATTAAATGTAAAAAGAAACTATAAATTTGTATCCTATTTTCAGAAGTAGCCTCAAATTTATTTGTATTTGTTTGTTATGGAACCGAAGTACCTCATATTTCTTGGTTGTGCAGTCTTCATCATATAAGTGCATCTTCTTACTGTACGTTGATGAGATTGTATCTTGTGGCTGAGTTGCTATTAATTCTGAACTACTGGCGAATTGCAAAATTTGCATGATTATTCTGACATTTTGTTCACCATTTGCTACGGCATGAGATTTATACTTACTGACATAGCTTCCCTAGTTCTACCTTTATGAGGCAAATTTATCTAAAGTATCTCGTACTCATGTCAAAAAGTAATTGAAAGTAGGTTGGATGTGCACTTCGATTCTTCCAAATTAAGTACGATTTTTGTATCTTCCAAGTGGTTTTTACTTTTTATCCAATGAAGTGTTTTTCATATTTTTAATTATTTATTTCTCCACCCCTCAGACACAGAGAAGTTCTACACTGAAGTCCAGTAGAAAATCCTTGCTAGATACAACAAAACTTTTGATTGGTCTCTCAAAGCTACAATGATGGGCATGAAGGCAATAGAAGCTGCTCGAGTTTTTGTTGAAGAGACTGGAATCAGTGACTCCCTCTCAGCTGAAGATTTTCTTGTGGAGAGAGAGGAGATGCTGAGAGCTATGTTCCCAACATGTGAAGTCATGCCAGGTTGAATAAACTGTTAATTGATGGCAGACTGTATACAGTTTTTCTTTCACTTCTCCAATTCTTTTGATCTGGAAAAAGAATTTTGCATCTCCTTTAGCTATATTAATAGCAATTAATAATGTCACTAGTCATTAATATCTTAACTTCTATTACGTTTTTTGTATTATACGAGCCAGTCATTTGATTAAGCACCTCCATGCGACTGGAGTACCTATATGTGTTGCAACAGTGGTATGTGTACTATTTTTTTTATGAAGTAATGGTGGTTGGCTATTGCTAATTTACCTGGAAGTGTTGCAAGGAAACTCATGAAATATGTCTTACAGTTCACACAGAAGGCATTTTGAATTGAAAACGCAAAGACATGGTGAAATTTTTTCACTGATGCATCATATTGTTCTTGGTGATGATCCGCAAGTTAAACAAGGGAAACCTTCACCAGATGTGTTCCTTGCAGCAGCCAAAAGATTTGAGGTATTTGTCTTATTCAGCAGTTACAAGTAGTTATCTGGCATCCAAGTCTCGATAGCAATATATCTATATGTTCTGGTCATGAAAGTATTGTTATTTGTCGATGTCAGATGTACATAAATTCTTGTAGTATGGGATGGGAACAATGTTTGATCATGCCCTTCACTTTTGCTTCCTGAACTCCATAAGTGTATTCGAATTAAAGCAGATACAGTCAAAAGTAACCGAATGTAGATCCAAACATTAGGCAAAAATGTTGAATCTGCTTGTTATTTGATCAGCTCCTCTATTTCTTTTTGTAAAGAAGCCAATGCTGTTGGTTTGATTTTATTTGGTCAACATTATTTGCATTAGCTGATGGAGATTAATATTTTCTATTACCTATGTGTAATCATGATATTTGACTTGTTTCCATGGCGGACCAGTTGATCCATCAAAGATACTTGTTTTTGAAGATGCACCATCTGGTGTCCAAGCAGCTAAGAATGCTGGCATGTAAGTCCTTTTTCATCATCTCTTTTCTCGTACTCTATTTCATGTTATTTGAGAAAATTAGTTGCAATTAGTTGCAATATGTATATTGTTAATGTGTACAACAGAATTCACATCTTAACTTAGATACTGGGAGAAAAGTTCCATCATATTTTCAAAAATTATTTTTCTAATTCACTTTATTTACTTAAAAAAGTTCCTCTAATGATACTGTGCCCCTACCTGAAGGCTGAGAATAAATGTTACAGGCAGATGGGTACTTTATCTTAATTTGTTTGGAGTCCTAAACTGAAACTGAGATGTTGAATTCATACCGTCTTTCCTCAGTTTGGTCCATAATTTGTGCATAGTTGAGTGCTTTCCAGGGAGGCAATTAGACTAAAATTATTTGTGCCATGTTTTATCGAATATTTTTCTCAAAGAAGAAACAACAACAACAATACTCATCGACATCTATGTTTTTCTTATCATGTCCTTGCTTTGAGAAAGTTTCATTCCTATGTTAACCTTTTTCAAAATTTCTCTTGATTGGGTATATATTCATAACTTTCAATGTTCTCATCTTGCTACTTAATACTCAGATGACACTTTGAATTTAAATGCATACATTTTATGTTATGGCTCATGCAGGAAAAGAAGATATTAGGTTAACTTTGCTTAATACTCCCTCCCTTCCCCAATTTTCTTCCTAGTTTTCTTTTTTGGGACGTCCCCCAATTTCCTTCCTATCTATTTATGGTAACTATCTTCCCAACTTATTATCCTCAATAATATCATTTATTTACATCTTTTACCTCCCATAGTCCACTACTATTTCTTTTTCTTACCCTCATCAACCCATTTATTTATATCTTTTACCACATATGGCCCACCACTAACTAATTTAATCTTACACTAATATGGGACCCTTACTCCTCTCACAATATATTCAACAACTTCTATTAAAACCCGTGCTCAAGATTCCTAGGAATGGATTTGGGGGACGGAGGGAGTATATGATATTTTACTATGCTCTTTCTTCTACTAATTGTTCTTCTGAACAAATTCCCATGCAGGTCAGTAGTCATGGTTCCAGATCCAAGGTTAGATAGCTCATATCACAAAACCGCTGATCAGGTTCTAACCTCCCTATTAGACTTTAATCCAAGTGAGTGGGACCTGCCTCCATTTGAAAAGGCAGCAAGTTAATCAATTGAAAAAGATATCAGCAGATTGTTTCTGGGTGATCATTTTAGAGATCAAAATTTTTATCCTTCTATATGTCTGCTCAAACTTTTGCAAGGAGAGCCCTATCTCAGTGTCAATCACAAATTTGTCCTTAAAAAACTACATGGGCAGGATATCTGTCACGAATTAGAGGTCTAGATGTGATATGACCTCTTTCCTTGAACAGATTTCATAAATCATACCAAACTGAGACGTATCGCTTCTTCTACGGAAAGGTTTCACTAACATTAACTTCCTGCTCTCTGCATTGAACCTATGTGACAGGTTGATACTAAAGTGTGTGCAGACCTTGAGGCGCACCAGTCTCTATCTTTTTGTAGATATCGGAGACCCAACATAGTTTTATAACTCTATCATCACAGTTCGACAGGTATCTCTGACAGTCTGATTTTTCTCACACTGGGTAGACTTACTGATATTTATGAGGGACACACACACATGTATATGTTTGTGTATATGCTTATCTGCTAGTTAGTACTCCGGAAAAAAGGAGCATGCATGATGCATTTATGTGGTAAAATGAATTTGACTTTGAGGCTTGTTTTTTTGTGAAATTTGAATTCATATGTCACTCTCAAACTGAGGCCTGGTTGTCATAAAGAAGGCATAACATGTCCAAATCGCAGAGATAGATAAGTTCTACCTATCGTTGCCTGCATATGTTTGAACACAGACTCGGCACGCTTTCTCTATTCATGAAAGCGGTTTTCCTCTAGTCCTTGTCTGTTTGTTGAGGGTGTGACTAGCAAATAGATTGTCTTTTTTCTATCAATTGCTTGCATGATAGAGCAAAGTTGTCGAAAAGCAATTAGTGGGAAAAAGGTAAAAAATTAAGCGTGTAAGAGCTGCAGCTTTAGTGACATGATCCTATAAAATCTTCAAAAAGAGGTTATCTTTGAGGAATGTCATTGTTTCAACATCTGTCTTTTTCTGAGAGAAAAAGATCGTTTGTTATGTTAATATTTTATGTCCTTGTTTTGAATTGCAATGTTGTGGTTATTTTGTGTTTGTATAGAAAGAGAGAAAGAGGGAGAGTTAAATGAAAACGGCATTAATGAGGTATGTGTAATGTAATTGCAGTGTTGGTTGTCACAGTAAGCGTCGTTATAGATTGGGCCAGTTTGTAACACGACGCTGTCTTTTTTCCATAGGTCACCCCTTTTTTTTGTTCATGGAAACCCGCAATCGTTATTTTTTGTATGTATTGAATAAAAAATTTATAGAGACGTTAGTGAGATTCGAGTGAACTTTTGGCCATAGAAAACTTATTTTACCATAAGCCGTCTGAAGGGACATGGCAACCCCTTTTGTTTCAGCTTTACAGCAGGGTGGACTATTCAGAATTTTCTTGAAACGGTACAACCTTACATTATGCAGAGACAACCCTTTTCTTTAATGGGGAGAAATATTGTACCAAGTCTAATTACAAATCTAGTGTTTCTCTAAAAAATTACAAATCTAGTAATTGGATTGAAATATAATATGATCCAACGGAGAAGTAAGGCAGAGAAAACTTGAACATAAAGTGGGAACTCTAGCCACAACTTGTGGGGAGAACCGCCAACATCCGTCGTAAGGTAAACCACCGCCTCTCATGTCCTCAACTGATCTTACCATAGATGCTAATGCTCACAACTGATTCTGTCGTAAAGGCTAACGATAGACAATAATTCCCCAAATACAACTTACAACTTTCATCATCATCTTTTTTTTGCTAGGCCAATGTATCCCCACTCAACGTCTATTTAGTGCTCAGTGAAAAATGATTCATTCATACGAGAAAAAAAAAATTACATTTGAATCCTCATCAATTCTAATATCTCAACCCCATCGCCCAAGCCAAACTACTTAGTTACGCATTTGTACAAAAGTAAGTGAAATCGTTACGCTATAAGAATAAGACTCGTATTAACTTGCCAAATGAACCTTAATAATCAATATATCAATAATTAGAGAGACGTTATTGTTTCCCTGTAACAAAATTATGAGAAAAGTTAATGGAAATTCTCATAGACTTGTCAACGGAGGCGAATTAGTTATGAAGTGGACAAGTTTCTGATCAAATGCTACGAGTTTAAATTTATATTTCTAGATTGACTCAAACATAATATTTTTCTAGTATATTTTGTGGTTTTCGGAGAAACCCACCAAAACAAAAGTAATTTACCCTGTTATTATTTTATATAATATTGATTTATAATTGGACTATGAATTGTACATAGGATGGTAATGTAGTTATGATCGTGTAATCATAACTCAAACGTCTGACATGCGATATGACATTGTTAGTTGATTCCGACAAGATACATTGATTGGACTGTCACTGAATTGTATCCCAAATTCAATGGCGTTCTTTTTTTTTAATTGGAGCCATTATTATTAACCCAAACTGAAAGGACCACTTTTCTTAAATCTCATTAAATTTTATTTAAGTACACAAAGCGCAAAGGACCACTCGTATGAAAAATGATAATCCATAAAACGTGGTATGTCGATAGACCATTAATCGAAATTCATCTACGCTCTGATATTTTTCGGAAATTCTTCATGAATCTTCTCCCGATAAAATAAAATAAAAGTAAAAAATGAAAAAATAAATAAAGAAAAAATATCAGCCATCACATGCTACATTGCAGGATTTATTTTCCAAGAGTAACTTGTAATTTAGAATAAAAACTCTCTGAAGTCTCTTATGACAAAATTCTATCGATTTAGGGTTCAAAAATATATAACTATCAGTCAAGATACTTCTTTCGTCCCGTATTTATGTTCCTGAAAATTTTAGGTAAGAGTTTTAATAAAAATTATGGAGTTTATTGAGTGGAGTAATAATTTCATATTAGTGTAGTGTTAAATTAATTAGTGGTAGACCATGAGTGATAAAATATATAAATAAGTGATGTTGTTGAAGATAATAAATATGGATAGTGGTAGGTCATAAGTGGTAAAAATGTAAATAAAAGGTGTTGTTGAAGAATAGAGGTATGAAGTATTTTATAGGGTAATTTTCATAAATAGCAAACAGTAAATTTGGGGAACATACTAAAAATTAAAATTAGGAACAAATATGGGGACAGACATAGTATTAAAGATAAAAAAAAATTATGAACACTGATGATTGAAACTATCAATTAGGACTCAAATAATCATGTAGGTCGGCTCCTTATTTTTGACTTACTTTAGTTCATTCTTTTTTCTTCGGAATACGATAAAAAGGTACAAATCTAACATTTTATTCGATGTGTTAAAATGCCAAAGAGGTGATCTCTTGTATATCGGTCCGTATATGTAGATTTTTATATTTTTCTTCAGTGTAAATAATATTTGATATTTTTCTTCAATGTAGATGATACTAAGCAAATGATACTTTTTTTTAATGTAAGTGATATTTTTCTTAATAACAAACGATATTTTTGTCCATCCATACGGTATGGATGTATGTACATAAGTTTTTTGCTGAATACCAAAATGTTGAGACAAGAAGAATACCAGCCCAACCGATAGAGCAAGTACTACACACTTTCGAGATACGGCTGTTTTTTTAACAAATACAGGCACAACGTATAAATTAATTTAGGGCAAAAATTTGTGTCCAAACAATATTCATAATAGAGCCAAACTTATATAATTGGTATATTTGTCATCTATCCAGCCACGAAGCCAGGTCTTTAAAATTGGGGGCGGAATATGTAGAATAATTAAATTAATTTTTATAAAAATATATAATAAAATAGGTAGACTCCTATGTGGATGTCCGCATGTGCGAACATTGATACTTTTCTTCATTAAAATTTATATTTTTCTTTAATGTAAATGATACTTTCGAATTACAGAGTAAAAAACAAATGATAATTTTTTTATATAAGAACAAATGATATTTTTGTCCGTAGTACAATGCAGACGGTTGTACATGAATTTTTATGTAATTAAAATATTCTTACAATAATTCCTATGATTACTCATATTTTGAAAGCAACGTAATATTAAAAAAATTATTCTTAATAGAAGTAATTAAACAGTCATTCAACCAATGGTCTCCCATTGAATTTTAGAACCTGCTTTTCACAATGTTCATGGCATAACAAAACACTTTCCACAATTATAGTTGTCACATGTAAAATAAAATGTTTAAAAATAACTATAGTAAATACCTTGAATATTCAATCTCCATCTTGTGAAGGTTGAAGAATCTTGATAAAGACTAATAGTTGCTATGAAACCAAAAAAAGAAATTCTTTTTGAAAAAATATGAAAAAGAAAAAGTAGATATCAACTATTATCACTACTAAAATTCAGCCGAACAACGACGGATCAGCGTCGAAAAAAAACGGGTCGTGATTCAGCGACGGATTAGCGATGGAATAGCAACGAATTTAAAAATTATTTATTAACGACGGGTTTTAGACGGATCAACGACGGCACACGGCGGGAATATCTCGCGCGAATTATTAACGACGTCATTAAATTTAACGACGGACATATTCTGTCGTTAATATTACGGTTTTTTTATTTTTTTATTACAGACTTATTTTAGCGATGGATAAGGTCCGTCGTTAAGTTATATCCGTCTCTGATCCGTCGTTAAATTAAAGGAATTTTTATTTTTATTTGTATTTAAATTAACGACGGATATTTCCGTCGTTAATATTAATTTTTAATTTATTTATTCCAAATAATATTAACGATGGATATTTCCGTCGTAAATCTGTCGTTAACCCTAACGACGGATATAATCCGTCGTTATATTAAGGGATTTTTTATTTTATTTTTATTTTGCACGTAATTTAACGACGGATACTAGTCCGTCGTTGTTATTTTTCCGTCGTTAATATCTTGTTTCCGTCGTTAGTACGTCGTTATTGACTTTTAAATATAGCGACGAAAATTTCCATCGCTAATCCGCCGCTAAAAAAAGATATCAGACGAGTTTCTTCCCCAAATTATCACTCGCGCCTAACCAAACCCCAATAACCCCACCCCCGCAGACCCGCCTCGCTGGCCGCTGTCGTCCGCCACCGCCACCGCCGATCCTCAGATCGCCGCCGCCTCATCCAGCCTTCCCACCATCCGGCCGCCTGGCTCCCCCCACCTCACACACACACCCTTGCCGCCGCCACGCCGTCGCCGCCCCATCCATTCCAATATTGCAGTGTTATATTTCGCTTAATAATCAAAACACCATTTCCATTCCAATTTTGTATAATTAATTGATTCCAAATTATAATCCATCTCATATATTTGAATTTATTCTTAGTTCCATATAGCAACTGATTATTTGAATTTATTCTTAATGCTTAACACGAAATATGAGGTTAAACATATAAATGCATATTGTTGAATTGATTAATGCATAATGTAGATTAAGAAATTATAATTTTCCGGAGCATAAATTGTACGACTCTTCTCGCTTTTTGTTCTAAAAGAAATAGTTTTGTTTTAGAATTATTGTGATTCTTTCGTTAACTATATTGTTATGCATATTTATTTGTATGGTTTGTATGTTTTAGAAAATTTAGCATTCAAGATATATATGGTTCATATTATATATGGCGTTTATCCATTGATATTTGTATTGTTTTTTGCGGTTATGTGAAGAGTAATATTACTAAATCAGATGTAGGGTGGGAACGGTTCGATTCGTTAATCAGACCGAGTTTTTCGGTTAACCGAATCAAAATTTTCAGAAATTTAATAATCGAAACCGAACCGTTTATTAAGTTCGGTTAACCAAAACCGTGATCGGTTAGTACGGTTCGATTTTCGGTTAACCGAAAAACCAAAAATTGCTTGGAGATTACATGAATTTATAAGAAACGATATGTCATAAGATACAACTTTGCAATCAGATGTGTAAACTTTTCAAATTTTAATGTCCATAAAAAAATTCATCCAATATCCATCAATAAATCAAAGCAATCAACATCAATTCATCAACAAACTATCATGTTCATGCAATGATAATTTGATACATTAGAGTAATTTGATACATTAGAGTAATAGGTTTAAATTTAATTAATATTAGTAATTAGTTTTATAGATTTATAAAAATTAAAATAATTAATAAAATAGAAAAGATTTTCGGTTTTTCGGTTAATAACCGTTCGGTTATCGGTTAATCGAAAACCGAAATAAAATAAAATATTATACCGCAAACCGAACCGCAAACCGAATATGCGGTATACGGTTAACCGAACATGGTACGGTTTCATTTCGGTTCGGTATTAACCGATAACCGAAAACCGTTTCCCCAGACCTAACTGTATGGTTTGCTTTTCTAACATCCTTCTTCAAGGAACATAGACTAATTCTAAATTTGAAAAAAAAAATAGAAAGACATCATCCCTATACTAAAACAATAATACATAATGAAATAATTCCATGGAGCTATATAATCAATAACAATTAATAACGATAATATCTATTAAATGATAATATAGTATATAAATTGATAAAAAAAAATAATAGATATAATATCAATTAATACTATGCTGTTAAGTTGAGACACACTACTATAGAAAATGCGACAACGAAATTAAGAATAATAATTAAAACTGCTACCCCATGAAGGTCCATAATTAAAACACTTTATAAATCCAACGATTGACAAAATTAAATCAAAATTAAATCAGACTTTTGAATTTTTGCAAAGTACTTAAATAAAAAGTGGAAATAACTCTCTATTTTATAACATGATAAAGAAGAGTTTTATAATATTTCTCAACATGAGTTAGATGGAATTAAGCTGAAATAATTTTAAACTTCAAATCTAAGCTTTTCAAATGTACTCATACAAATATAGTAATGTGGAAAAATACAGTACCGTTTTCTTAAAATAATTTGGTGCATGATTCGACCCCCACGCCACCGTGCTAAGTTACTTAAAAATGTTAACGTTTTGGGATTTGCATTCATGAATATACTCAATGTGAGCATTTTTGCTGGACTTTGTCCAATTTATAAAATAGAGGCACATATGAATATTAAAGTCAACATAATTGTTGAACATTAACAATTATATGTTTAATTGAGTATTGGGTTCTAAAAATTAAGCCTTAACAAGTATGAAATTTTTGTTTAATTTTACTTGAGTTCTAATGATTAACTACCAAAACACTTGAAATTCTATAAAAGACTTAAATTTGCGAGGCTTAAGCCTCGAGAAGCCTCGAGGCGCTTAGCACTAAAGTGTGCACCTCGGCCCTCTTTAGGAATCTAGGAGGGGCACAAGCCTCACGCCCTTTTCACACGACAACGGAGGAAAGGCTTAAGCCTCGATATTTTTTGATAATCCGCCTCATCTCGATGTTAAAATGAGCCTCGATGCTTAAGCCTCAAACGCTTTTTCAATTTTAACAATGGAAGTTAATCGTACATCAGAGACTACTACATATATTTCTCAAGTATAGTTCGATATATTAAAACCCAATTAATATATAATATTTCGACTACATATATAAATTCTCAAGATGAAGATGAATAGAACGAAAACTAGCCGAGGTTTGATGATTTAAGCTTTAGGAATCTAGAGTGTGTTTGTATATCTATATATACGAATGTATGTAATAGAGCGAGTTGGATGAATGATGGGTCCGAATATACCGACGGTAAAGCAAAGATTTTGTTATGACGTGCGAGACACGTATTTTGGAGGCTTCGCTCCTTGGTTAGCCCACATCACGTGAAGGCCTATGCCTTCCTTTATAGTACTTTTGATTGGGGACTTTTGATTGGGGACTTTCTTTTCTTGGTGTTCAAATCACAAGATTCACCTCTATCGACTATGTTATCTTCATTTCAAATCCCATTTTTTCACAAACTTTCTGTTAGATTTTAAACATTTTTTCTTCAATTCTAATTTACTTTACTTTTAGGGTTTATGTAAAGATGAGTCAGAATCGTTAATGGATGTATAAGCGTTTTAGTACTCGTGGTGGAATAAATCGTGATTTTATTCGCGGACTTGAAAACTTCATTGAGTTTGCTAGTAATCAACTATCATTCATGGATGGGGAAAGATCAAGTGTCCTTGTAAGAAGTGCAATAATATACCTTATCAAGTACAAGATACCGTGCGATATCACGTTTCAAATTTTGGATTTGTTACAAATTATAACACTTGGATCTTTCAAGGGGAGACTATAGGAAAACTAGATTTAGCCATGTCCCGAGGATCTATCTTGGATGTTTAATTCACCATACATTGATTATATTCCTAGCATGCACCTATATAATTAATTGCAACACGTAGGGGTTTTCTCGTGTTTACCTTTGAATCTGTCGGGGATGAACGGATCGAGACTCGTGCTTTGATCTTCTGGACTGTATCCCGGTTGCCTAATCTCCAATATCGAGTGAGGATAAGCTATGGAGAATACTACAGAAAATCACCCTCAAACCCTCTAGTATTTTCGAAAATCTCTCCCAAGTGTACTATGGAGGCTCACGAAAATAATGTTAGGTTAATTGAAGATTAACCTTGATTTTATCTCTTACCTTATATTTATAATGCATTACCATAATCCAATAAGGAAAGGATCCATGCATATCCCATAAATATAATAATATCCTTATAGGATAAAGAGAATAAAATCATTACCATTAGAGAGCATGGGGCGCCGATTTTCTTCAGTAGCTACGGGCCTGGATGGGCCAGCCCAGGGATCAAATGCAAGGAATAAAGATGGGCCTCAAATAAATTAATTATCTTATGTTCAATTTTTAACATAAATTAATTTATAAACATTCATTCATGCCACTAGAGAATAAATGTCGACTTACCCTTTATTACCAAGGTGAGTCGGCTTGCACTTAGACATTACGAATCCCGTATTTAAGATATCGACGTCCATTAATTATTTAGAGCATTCGATCGCTTAAAATAATTAATATCTTTAATTCCTTAAGTAGTACCACTCAACCTTATTATTGTACTAGAGCTAACTCAACCGCAGGTTTAGTACAATAAACCTTTGAGCTCCTTAAGGGACGCCATCATCCTAAACGGATACGGTGACTGATACGTATAACTAGCATGACATATAAGCACCGCCACCACCCAAGATGTGGAGAATATTTGGTTAGAACATATAACCCCCACCCATAACAAGTCAAAGTGATGGTCAGCAACTCATACTCACCTAATACCTTATCGAGGTTTAGATCATCGTAAGTCACCGAGATCTAGGTTCTTCACGACGGTCAGATAGAAGAACTCATCATATTGTGATCCATCAATACGTCAGAGACGTACCAGCATAGACAAGCAACCAAGTCAAGTCACTTCTTTTCTATACCGCAGCCTATACCGACAACTCGTCCTCAAGTTGTCTCAGCCGTGATTCTTTTTATATCTCATTAAGCTTGACCAATCATACAGACTTCTGTGATCTTCTACACACTGTATGATCTAACTTATATATGAGATAAGGGACACAGATATATGCAATCAAGTAATCAATTCAGATAGGAGATTGTAATAGTGGTAACAGGAAACATTGTATACAAGCTCAACCAAAACTGCTTTCAGTATACAAATCCAACAATCTCCCACTTATACTAAAGCAAACTTTTAGTATACAATGTGTCTCTTTACTAGCTATTACAAACAAAACCATCATTTTGCTTCTCCCACTTATACAAAAGTTTCCTTTATAAGTGGGTGCCATCAATGCAATCCAAGTCCTCGAACGCACCGTGAGACTTTTTGCGGCAGTTTTGTGAATGGATCCGCTAGGTTATCCGTCATATCAATCTTTTCAATCAACACGCCCCTCGCCTCACGATTTTCGTATGACATGGTACTTTCTCTCTATGTGTTTGGTCGCTTGTGGGTCCGTGGTTCCTTCGAGTTTGTCATCGCACCGAGTTATCACAAGAACTATGATACTCTTGGGCAAACCAGTACCACACCTAGATCCATGAGGTAGTTCTCGAACCATACAGCCTCCTTAGCAACCTCCAAGCGGCTACGATTCGCTTCCATGGTAGAGTCCGCAATGCATCGCCGCTTGCACTCCGCCAGATACGACTCCACCTCCCAAGGTAAACACATACCGAGGTAGACTTTTTCTCATCACGGTCACTTGGAAACCGAGTCTATATAACCCAAAGGCATTAGACTATCTCGCATGGTAAACCAGCCTATAATCTCGAGTCCTTTCGTGTACTTGAGTATATGCTTTATCGCAATCCAATGAGCTTGTCCAGGTTAGATCGATATTCAGCTACTATGCCACCGCACAGCGTATATCGGCCTCAGACATAGCATTGCAGACATGAGACTTCCTACGCGGAAGCGTAAGGAACTTGTCTCATTTCCTCTATCTCCTTTGCATCATAGGTGATCGCCTTAGATAAAGGAACGCCATGTCCGAAAGGTAGCAATCCTTTTCGCGGTCTCGCATACTAAAACGAGTAATCACAAGATCAATGTAAGACGCCCGAGATAAGCTCAACATTTTCCTCTTGCAATCTCGGTAAACCTTGATCCCAAGAATGTACGCGATCTCCTAAGTCTTTCATTTGAAACCGATCGGATAACCAACTCTTTACGCCCCGATAACAACTTCACATTGTTGCCAACTAGAAGAATGTCATCTACATAAAGTGCAAAAATACCACATCGCCGCTGACATCTAAACGATACACACAACTCTCGCTAGGCAACTGGGTAAATCCATAGACTTTACCACCTCGTCAAAGCGTAAGTTCCGTGATCGTGAGGTTTGCTTAAGCCCATAAATGGACTTCTTAAGCTTCCATACTAGATGCTCTTCACCGACCACATAACCTTCGGTTGTCACGATATAGATGTCTCTACCTTCCTCAAGATAACCGCTTAGAAAAGCGGTTTTCACATCCATTTGTCAAACCTCAAGGTTCAGTGGGTCGCTATGGTCGTAAGAATTCGATGGACTTGAGCATTGCTACAGCGAAAAGGTCTCATCGAAATCGATGCCCTCAACTGAGTGTACCCTTCGCCACAAGACCGGCTTTAAAAGTCGAAACCTCTCCATCTCGAATCTCTTCCTCTCAGATACCCACTTACTACCTATGGCTTCCTTGCCATCCGGTAGAGGTGTCTTTCAGATACATCCATAGTCAGTATGGACTCAATTTCTAAGTCCATAGTGGTGTGCCATGATCTTGCATCAATGTCTTCAGATCGCTCGATGTATGTCCATGGGTCGATTATTGCTCGCTTGTTTCTCGGGACTAAATCCAAAGATTCACCCACGAACATAAATCGCCGGGTCGACGAACAACCTCCCACTACGACGAGGCGCCATCGCACAATGGCAACGGTGGGTGCAGAACTTGTGGTTCTCTATCTTGCACAACTTGTCGGATAGGAGCCACTTCAGACGCCGGTATCTCCAAAGGAACTCGACCCAATTCAATTTCTTGAAGTATATGGTGTCGATCCTCCCACTAGACACCGACATCTCGCACTTTAGCTTAATCGGTGGTGGAATACGATCATCTTCTAATTCTCAAGAATGATTTCAACTTTGGATTTATGGTTTGTCATATAATCCTCTTCTAAGAATCGGGTATTAGTGCTAATAATGACCTTCCGATCCTTAGACTATAGAATAAACCACCTTTCGTCCCTTTAGGATAGCCAATAAACAGCCTTGCGTCGGATCTAGCCTCCAACTTGTCAGCCTTCTTGTTCAGCACATGTGTTGGACTGTCCCATATCCTTATGTGGCTTAAGCTAGGCTTGCGCCCAAACCACAACTCGAAAGGGGTCTTTTCGACCGACTTGATGGTACTAGATTTAGCAAGTATGTCGCCGCTAAGGCATACCCCGTAACGAAATAGGCAATGTTGCATAACTCATCATTGATCTAACGATTTCTAAAAGAGTCCTATTTCTCCGCTGACACACCATTTTGTTGTGGTGTGCCCAGCAATGAAATGGAGGTAATCACACACTTCACCAAATAGTCCACAAACTCGTTATCGAGGTATTCGCCACCGCGATCGCATCGCAGCGACTTGATACTCTTACCAAGCTTCGCCTCCACTTCCGCCTTAAACTCTTTGAATTTCTCAAAGCATTCGGACTATGCGAAGCGGTATACGATCCGCACTCGAGTAATCGCCAATGAAAGTGACAAAATACTGCATTCTCCACGAGCTTGTGTGGACATAGGTCCACACAGTCGAATGGACTAGCTCCAACACTTCTTCGCTCTATAACCTTCGCCAGGGTCCGGTCGACATCTTTCCTTCTATACATGATTCGCAGATCGGGAACGGAGTAAATGTGAGATCACCCAACGCCCATTCTTAGCCGCCTGATCCTATTTAGATTGATGTGACCTAATCTAAGATGCCAGAGAAATGTGGTGTCATCTTCAAGAAAACTTTCTTTTAAGGTTTGAAGAAGATGCAACATAGTTATAGGTATTATGTTTTGCGTAAATAGTATAAAGCGAAGTATATAAAGTGTCACCACAGATAACTTCGTCATTTCTTATGATAGAAACACCACTATCAAAAATAACTGAATATACATGAATAAAAAGTTTCGAAACAGAAATAAGGTTTTGCCGAAACTCCGGCACATATAAAACGTCCTTTAAAACTAAAAATGTTCTATCAAAACATAAAGAAACATCTCCGACCGCAACGACCTCGACTTTCACCGCTGCCCATGGAGATCGTTATCTCGCCATCATGCAGCCTCCTTGTCCGCAGGAACCCCGCAAGGTGTAACAAGCATGATCAACAGACCAGATCTACTACCCATGAATGAGTAGAACAAGTTGCTAAACATGTTTTCGTTATTAAAGCAAATGGCATACCTTGAGCCTCGAGCATAGGGCACTGGCCTTCCAATGCCCGCCTTGCCGCACTCAAGCACTCGCCTCTCCTTTCGCTTCTTTAAGCCTCCATCGCGTGCATGTTCTTGCCCCATTACTCCCACTATTTCCCTTGCCTCTACCACCTTTGGTGCCCCTTTTTCCTTTTCCATTTTGCAACGAAAAATTTGGGCCCCTAGATGTGCTAGCAAGAGCATGTGCTCCTTTACCCATAACTCCTTCCGTGGCCACGAGATCATTAAGCAACTGACTAAGTGTATACTCGGTCTTGCTCATGATCGCATTCACGCGAAAATTCTCAAAAGTCTTGGGCAGTGTATTGAGGATGATATCGACCTTGGCTCGCCGTCAATACCTCCTCCCAACCGATCAAGACTATCCATGAGATGAGTCATGGAGACATGTTCATGGACCGAACTTCCATCTTCCATCTTACACGCCAAGATTTCTCTCATTGTGTGGAAGCGATCGTCCGATCCGATCGCCCAAACTTACTCTTGAGACTTGACCATATTTCGTCAAGGCTCACCATCGACCGATGTCGCACTGCAAGCCTTGGACATAGTAGTCATCATATAGCATTTGGCCATAATGTTTGACTTATGCCAAAGTCCGCCGACTGACCGCTCATTAGTCGATCGTCACAAGAAGGGCATCGGTTTAGGAGTAGTGAGAACAAACATGTGTTCTTCAATGATAAGAACATATTCCATGTTTCGCTTCCACTCGATAAAATTCGGACCGGATAAGGGATTTTGTGCGAGCATATTGATAATCGGTGTAAGAGACATATCTCGAAAGGATAATGTAAAACACATAAGCATACGATCTCACATAATTCAGTAATAATAATATTGTAACCTTTGATAAAACAATATTAATTGAAACCTCCAATCGCCAAGGAATCCCACATGCAAGCCACGCGTGTGGACGCTTACATGAACCCCCGACCGCACTAAAATATACCTTTTAGTCGCTTAATTTCAATTCATGTCAACTTATCCTTCGACAAATGAAATTAATGATTGGACCTTACTAGACCACATCACTATCGCAAGAAGCGGACTTTATGGAAGTTGTACTGAGGTGATGTCTAAGCAATGACCACAATTTTAACAAACAGAAAATGAATTTTTAGAATTGGCATACCACTAGACCATACCGCCCAATCCAAATTCCTTTGTTATCTCATTTTAAATCTATCTCTAGAGAACTTATGAAAATCGCATATGCAAGCCACGCGCGTGTGGACGCTACACATGAAACTCCCACTTCTCAATAGATTAAAATGTTTTATTTAGAAATCTAATCTAACAAACTTATGACAAACAAAGGCAAGCAAGCCACGCGTGTGGACGCCACTCACAGCATGTATCACTTTGTTTAGAGATCAAAAGTAGACGTCTTGACATTTTAATTTAAAAATTAATATGTCGGGTTACTTGCTTAGTCTTTTGTTCAAAAGGTTTGTCCATGCAGATCACGTAATTCTAGCATGCTTTTCTATAGAACTCAACATGTAAAACATGCTCAGTAATTCTAAAATATGCTTGAAAACGCGATAAACCTAGCATGCTTACTATGCATCCAATCACGAAAACATATAATATGTTTGTTCACGTAATTTAAACATACATAGCATGCTTCGCATAATTTAAACATCCACGACATGCTATGAACGATTAAAATAAAATAAACGCTCATCGTGGCCCACTCATGGAACCCGCACTTTCCCGCCTAATCTATTACATAGAATTGCAAAGAATGATCCTCATAAACTTCGAAAACGGGCCACGCTGCAGACGGGCACGGACCAATTCGTCAAAACGGATTCGGGCGAAAAATGGGGTTCTGGCCGAAAACGGGTCCGGGCCGGGTTGGCCCAAAATAAAGCCGGGCTGCCGCCAGGGCACACCACACGCGCCGCCCGCCGCCTACGCCGCGCCACCTGGTGGTGCTCGCGGCTACTCGCGGTCACGGCTACGACCGCGACCCGCCGAGCTCGCGTGTGTGACCATGCTCACGCCGCACCACAAGACGCTGCGCGCGTTGTCGCGGTCGCCTCGCGGTCGCGAGGTGCTCGCAGAGGCCCGGGATCTCGCGTGACAAACGCTTGCTCCATCGCTCGCGCGATGCTCGCGCCGCTGCGGACGAAGGCGCCACAACCGCCCGAAGCCGCGAGCGCGCGCTTCGCCGCCGAGTGATGCCGAGGCATCCACGCGCAAAGCGCGCCCCGCACCGCTCGGCTCGCCGAGCCGTGCGCGCTGCGCCGCCGCCGCCCATCCGCCGATGCCGACCGCCGCGAAAACACGCACGCTGGTGGCGTGTTTGTCGCCGCACGCCGCCGCGCCCGCACGCCGCCGCCGGTGCCCGCTTTTTCCGGCGTGTTTCCTATCGCCTCGCTTCTTCGTGCTTTCGCTTCGTTTTCTTTTATAGATAAGATTTACAGGAAAAATAAATCTAATCTAACCACGGATTTTCTCGTGGTGAAAAACAAAATCCGACAAAAATAAAACGAGCCACGATGAACGACAGATCCAATAATTAATTAATTGTGCACGTCATAATCAAACGTGAATTAATCCAATAGAGCCAAGATACTGATCCCAAGCTCTAATACCAATTGTAGGGAAAACTAGGTTTATCCCTGTCCCGAGGATCTATCTTGGAAGTTTAATTCACCATACATTGATTATATTCCGAGCATGCACCTATATAATTAATTGCAACACGTAGGGGTTTTCTCGTGTTTACCTTTGAATCATCGAGGATGAACGGATCGAGACTCGTGCTTTGATCTTCGGATCGATCCCGGTTGCCCAATCTCCAATATCGAGTGAGGATAAGCTATGGAGAATACTACAGAAAATCACCCTCAAACCCTCTAGTATTTTCGAAAATCTCTCCCAAGTGTACTATGGAGGCTCACGAAAATAATGCTAGGTTAATTAAAGATTAACCTTGATTTTATCTCTTACCTTATATTTATAATGCATTACCATAATCCCATAAGGAAATGATCCATGCATATCCCATAAATATAATAATATCCTTATAGGATAAAATAAAATCATTACCATTAGAGAGCAGCACCGATTTTCTTCAAGATACGGGCCCGGATGGGCCGACCAGGATCAAATGCAAGGAATAAAGATGGGCCTCAAATAAATTAATTATCTTATGTTACCGAACATAAATTAATTTATAAACATTCATTCATGCCACTAGAGAATAAATGACTTACCCTTTATTACCGAAGGTGAGCTTGCACTTAGACATTACGAATCCCGTATTTAAGATATCGCACGTCCATTAATTATTTAGAGTATTCGATCGCTTAAAATAATTAATATCTTTAATTCCTTAAGTAGTACCACTCAACCTTATTATTGTACTTGAGCTAACTCAACTCGCAGGTTTAGTACAATAAACCTTTGAGCTCCTTAAGGGACGCCATCATCCTAAACGGATACGGTGACTCGACATGATAACTAGCATGACATACAAGCACCGCCACCACCCAAGATGCGGAGAATATGGGTTAGAACATATAACCATCACCCATAACAAGTCAAAGTGATGGTCGAACTCATACTCACCTAATACCTTATCGAGGTTTAGATCATCGAAGTCACCGAGATCTAGGTTCTTCACGACGGTCGATAGAAGAACTCATCTTACTTTGATCCATCAATACGCCGACACGCATCAAAGATAGACAAGCAACCAAGTCAAGTCACTTCTTATCTATATCGCAGCTTTATACCGACAACTCGTCCTCAAGTTGTCTCACCGTGATTCTTTTATATCTCATTAAGCTTCGACCAATCATACGGACTTCGTGATCTTCTAAACACTATATGATCTAACTTATATATGAGATAAGGGGACACGATATATGCAATCAAGTAATCAATTCGATAGGAGATTGTAATAGTGGTAACAGAAACATCAGATACAAGCTCAACCAAAACCGCTTTCAAGATACAAATCCAACAGAGACAAATGTGAGTATAGATCCTGCAATGCAATTGGAAGTTGAACCTCAATCAAGTACGTATCAGACGATGGTAATGGATGTTGTTGGTCCTCGCTTAACTTTATCGAACTCAAGAGGAACCAAATGTCGAGGCATGAAAATTTTACGACATGTTGACGCTGCCGATAAACCGTTGTGGTCGTTGCTCAAACCATTCACAATTATCGTGTGGCTCGACTCGAGTTGGAAAGCGAGAATAATATATCCGAGAAAGGTTTTGATCAAATAATGTAACTCATGAAAGAGACAAATCCAGATGGTAATCTTGTACGATGACTTCTACAAAGACGAAGAAATTGTTGCGTGGCATGGGATTGCATGTGCACAAGATAAATTTTTATCCACATAATTGCATGATTTACTGGCGACAAGATTCGGAATTGACGAGATGTAAAGTTTGTGAGCATCCACGTTTCAAGAGCAATAATCGAGCATCCGGAAATCGAAAGAAATCATAAATTCCATGTAAGAAGATGTATCATTTTCCTCTTACTCCTCGACTACGAGGTTGTATGCATCCGGGTTACATCGAGAATATGCGCTGGCATGCATCGTCGATCGATGATGGGGTCATGCGCCATCCGTCGACACACCGCATGGAAACATTTGAACATGAAGTTTCCTTTGTTTGAATCTGAGATTCGTAATGTTAGATTAGGTCTTTCGACAGACGATTTCCAGCCTTTTTGTCAATCAGGGCAACAATATTCTTCATGGTCTGTTATAGTTACTCCTTATAATCTTCCTCCATGGATGTGTATGAAGGAACAATATATGTTTCTCACAATTCTAGTGTCGTGGCCACGTAATCCAAAAGAAAAGATTGATGTGTTCTTGCAACCATTAATTTCGAGTTAGTAGATTTGTGGGAATCGGTGTCCTTACCTATGATGTCTCATTGAAACAAAATTTTCAGATGCGTCTTTGCATTGCTTTGGACAATTAGTGACTTTCTTGCGTACTCTATGTTGTCCGGATGGAGCATGATGGAAGGTTAGCTTGTCCACATTGCATGGAGGATATCAAGCGTTTACTTTACCAAAAGTGGTAAACAGTCATGGTTTGATAATCATCGAAAGTTTTAAACCCGATCACCAATTCGTAAGGGATAGAAGAGGATTCGAGAAAGAATATGGTGATTACTAGTAGTCCACCAAGCGCTATCGAGAAGAACTATTATCTAGGATTGAAGGAATGGGACTAGTGAAGGTGATCGAAATGGGTAGTGATGCAATAAATAGTAGTATTTCCAAATATTTTGGTAGTGGTTGGAAGCGGAGTATATTCGGGATTTACCGATGAAGTTCTCTTTTGATTCGACATAATTTGGATGTCATGCACATAGAGAAGAATGTATTTGATAATGTGTTCAACATCGTGATGAATATTCCGTAAGACGAAGATACGAGCAAATCAAGAGAAGAACTTAATTTGTACAAAGAATAGACCGTAGTCGAAGATGAATGAGTCGACAGTGCAAGTATCCAAAAGCTTCTTACACACTTGACAAACATGAGAAAAAGTCTTGTGCGAATGGGTGAAAAGTCTTAGATTTCAGACGGTATGTCTCAAATATGGGCGAGATGTGTAGACATGACCAAATTGAAGATGTTTGGGATGAAGAGTCACGATCGCCATGTTTTTATGCAACAGATACTCCCGATTGCATTTCGAAAACTTCTCTCACCTAATGTTTGGAAAGCAGTAACGGAATTAAGTTTATTTTTCAAAGATTTGACCTCTCGAAACATCAAACTTGAGGACATGTGCAAACTTCAAGAAAATATACCAGCCATTTTATGCAATCTTTTGAACAATAATGAACCATTCTTTATTCTGTAATTCAGGCGGATCGTCGTTTTCAATATAATAATACATATGTATTGCATATTAAGTTACTAACGTACGAGATGAAATACAAAGTAAAAATGTAATAAAAATATTTGGTAAATGACTTAGAAAAATATTTCAGATGGCAAGTCGAGGACGAGGTAGAGGAGCCCAGTCTAGTCATGGAAATATTTCTGCATCTACCTCATCAGATGAAGGAGTTGGCACCTCGGTAGAAGGACTTACGATAGGTGGAGGAGAGGGGTCGAGCAGTGGGTCTGCACATCAGACGATGGGGAAGAAGACCTTGACTATTGTGAATGAGTACCTATAGTTTTATTAGATTATTTTTAACTCAATTGTACTTATTTGAATATAATGTATATTATTTTTAACTCAATTGTAGGATTTTATGTCCATCGCATGATGTTGCACATGTGATAACGGAGTCGTTCAAGAAGGTCATGAACCATCGGGTTTCAGTTGGAAATTGGTCCCTGATGATCAGAGGTGGGTGTATTTTCAAGACTTTCAGGTATTCTTTCTAATTTATTGCATATATGTATATATATATATATATATATATATATATATATATATCTATTTTATGAAGAATAACTAATCAAATTTATGCTTTCAGAATTATTTTTGTTGGGATGCGGCTTTGTCTACTGAAGTAGTGTACCGTGCATGATGCTAAAAGGCGGCAGTGAGATACAAGGATCTAATTCATAAGATCAAGAGGCACAGAGCTGACGACTTGCCACCTCCATACATTCCCAGATCGGATTGGCCTGCGTGGCAGGATTATTGGAATCAGCTTGAGGTGCAGACTAAGGCGGAAAAAGCTAGAAGGAATAGGATGACGAGCGGATGGTGAGGGACGGGATCGTCAAGCACAGGGGTGGCTCCAGATGTGCTTTAGATTATGCTACCAGCATTGTAAGTATTTTTTTTTTCGAATTCAATTTGATTTAGTCTAAAATGTTAGTTTATGTACATTAATAATGTTTGAGTGAATGAATAGGCCAAAGAACGTGGAGTCGACATTTCTCAGGTCCAGTGGGATGTTTTTCAGAGATATCATGTCGCTCCCGATGGAAGTTATACAGATGGGAAGGCTCGTAGCATCGCGGTAAGTAGATTATATATTAAATATGGTAGTGATGTAAAAATACCTTCTATTTGAAAACTTAAACGATTTTACTTCAAATACATGAGCAGGTGGAGGACCAAGTTCAGATTTTGACTCAACTGCTATTACCAGCATTTAAAACCCCAGTAGATAGGACTCAAATCCTCGCGGTATCCTGAGGCGCGAATCGAAGAAAAGAGATTGTTTGGTGCCGATTCTCTCTCGGACATTCATGGACAGCGACTCTAGTTCTAGCTCTGCAGCGACATCACGTATGGAGTCTCCAGGATATCAGAGAAGATTGATGGAGATGGAGGAGCAGATGCGGTTAGATAGAGCGCAGATGGAAGAGCAACTACGGCTGGAGAGAGAGATGCGTGAGCAGACTGAGTCGATGATTGAAGCACAACAAACTGAGCATACACGGTTACTTCAATGCTTCAAGCTCGCCATAAGCTCAACAGAGGCATTCCAATGATTCTATCGGGCTCGAGTAGCAGATCGACCTCGATCACCCTCCACCATCTTGATTCCTATCTTTACGTTTTTACTTCATTTATGGATATGTTGGATTCAGTAGTTGAATTGTTGGATTTGGATTTGGATTTATAACTCCGTATCGAATAGTCGTTGTGAATTATAGAATTGTGATGATTGTGGATTTATTGAATAGTTGTTGGATTTGGAAGTTTGCATTTGTTGGATTTGGAAGTATTGATAGATATAATACAGGTAAAAAACCCGGCTAAAACCTAATATGAAACTGGCTGGAGAAAAATTTAAAGTATAGCGACGGAATAGAGACGGAACAGAGACGGAACTGCGACGGATCTGAGACGGAACACAACTTAATGTGTCGTGGTGTTTCAATGACGGAAAAAAGTCCGTCGTTGATCTACGACGGACCTACGACGGACCTATTCAGCGACGGAAAACAGTCTGTCGTTGTTATGTGACTCTGCGACGGATCTACGACGGACTTGCCAACAAGATTCAGCGACGGAAAACAGTCCGTCGTAAACAACGACGCACAGTTTCCGTCGTTAGTTCGACGTAAATAGACGACGGGTCAAATGACTACTTATCAACGACGGATTTTTTCTGTCGCAAGTCCGTTTCAAAGTTTAGCGACAGAATGTATACCGTCGTTGTCTTCGTAACAACGAGACTTGCAGCGTCGGATTTTATCCGTCTTAGATCCGTCGCAGTTCTGTTTTTACGACGGATTTGTGATGTTTAGCAACGGATTTTTCCGTCGCTGTTCGCTGCGTTTTTTTGTAGTGTATCTCCTATACAGCAACAACAAAAGTAATTGTAAAGACCTTTTAATTATTCAATCTTGATTTTATTTTATCATTACTCATACTTTTCTTAATTGTTAATTGTTGATGGGGCAAAAGTTAAATATTTCTATAATCACATAAATAGAAATATATATGTTATATACACAGAAAATTGAGGTGCGGCAATTGTCTCACCTCTCCCAAATGTGGCTTTGTGATTGCATCTATCCAAACTCATCTATGGTGTTACACATAAATATCTATAAGAAAATTGATCACATTCCAAGCATTTTTTAATTTTTTAGGAACTTTAAGTTAAATCAATTTGGATCATTAATCTTTTCCCGACAATACTGGCCTCAGATTTGTCACTGCTCTTAGTAAAAATAGATTCTGGCTTTTCCTATTTATACTTTCACTTATATTAAATTTATCGAGAATACTACACAATATGTATTTCATATCAATGCACTGCATCAACTGCAGTCAGATACCCAACGAGACGGACGTGTGTGTGTTTATAATTATATAATTGCACATCAAGAATCTAATTAAGATGGAATTCACTTGATAACTGTATCGTAGTTGTCCAATTTAATTTCAACTCATTTGATTAAACTGTTAATCTATTTATTAATTGTTCTTAGCGTCTATGATGTTATTTGCAGTGTACCATACTCTTGCAGCTTGATTTTATCTCTTATAATTAATATAATGGCTCTCGATTAGAATTAAAATAGCATAGGTTTTGTATTCTGTTAAATAGGGAGTCTCTTTCTCAATTATTTACTTCGTCAACTAGTTCATGTGCAATTATTCTGTAGCTCAAAAGTTTTCTAGATGCTTAGTAACACTAAATCAATAATTTAAGAGACTGCTCCAAAGAGATTCTATACATAAAATTATTATTATTATTATTATTATTATTATTATTATTATTATTATTATTATTATTATTATTATTATCCACGCGACCTACAAGTTACAACCTCCCAGCGCCCTTCACCAAAACTTCCTCTCTCCCCACCGAGTCACATACACAATTGAAATTAGCACGATGAACTCCTTTCATTTATTATTTTATAGTATGATCTTAGCATCAAGCCAGCCAATTGCAAGCACAAAAAAACAAAAACAAAACTTTACTTTTTTTTTTACATTTGGAAAAGTAATGGATACAAATTTTCCTATTATACTTTAGAATTAAATACTATTAATTTCAAATATAATTTAGCATGTTATTGGAATGCTTACTATTCAGGATTGACAATATGCATAAGTATTTTTATTTTTATCAAAAAAAGTTCTCCAATCATAGCCCTTCAACCGAATATGGATCAAGAAATTAGCTACAAATTTCTAATCCATTAAAATAAAAAATTGATTAGTCTACAGTCATTTTTATCTGCCCAGCTATAAACGCCCCTAAAGAAAGAAAATAAATAAAAATATATATATATATATATATATATAGGGAGGTTAACGTGAGAACCATTTTATTGTGAGAACGTGAGAACTAAAAATGATGAATTCAGTGAAAGTTGATGAATCATTGGAAAGTTGTGAATCCAAAAATAGAATTTTGCCTCATGTGATTCGAACCCGGTGAAAATTTTAAATTTTGAATCCATTAAAAATGGATTCAT
The DNA here is from genome assembly GCA_036937905.1 of Salvia rosmarinus. Classification (NCBI taxonomy): domain Eukaryota; kingdom Viridiplantae; phylum Streptophyta; class Magnoliopsida; order Lamiales; family Lamiaceae; genus Salvia; species Salvia rosmarinus. The sequence goes on from CM072823.1 coordinate 36,313,437, forward strand.
CAACTTTCATTTTCATTTGGTTCTCAGTTTTAGGGATTCTTATTTGAACAAAACTATATATATATATATAGGGAAGGTTAACGTGAAAATTGTGAGAACGTGAGAACCAAAAATGAATTTTTGATTCTGAATGGGAAAGAACAAAATGGAATTTTCTCCTCAGATTCATTAACTACGGGTGAAAATTCATTTTGTTCATAAAAATTTTCATGATTCATTAACTTCACGTTAAAATTCATTTTGTTTAAAGAATTCTCTCTCTCTCTCTATATATATATATATATATATATTGTACTCTTCTTCTTATTGTACTCTTTTAACAAGAGAAATGAATATAATTTTAGAACGACGAAGAAGATGATGGGGAATTATTTGTATCTATCTAATTTTCGAGAAGAATAAGAAGAAGATGATGGGGAATTATTTGTATCTATCTAATTCCACGTTATGTATATTCACACCTCTCTCTCACCCTATAGAACTGTTACATGTAAATCGATCAATAGAAGAATAAGAATTATACCGATTAATATATTGTATTTTGTTTTGATGTTGTTTTTTTCCAATTGAAAGACATGGTGATTATTGTTTTTATGTTTTCTTTATTTTGGACTTTTTTGTTTTCCTTTAATTGGGAAGAGGAGAATAGTAATATTATTTGAACCCTAAGCGAATATGAAAAATCGACTATTGTTGATAAAAATAACTATGAAATGATATGCAAAATTAAGCATCTGCAAGAATAAAATCGCTTTACAGGCATGAACACATATTAATTAGATTCATCGCCATCGCTAATATTCAACATTAATCTTGGATCTGCCTCGATTTAATCATTCAGTTATAATTTAACTAATATAATTATATTATGTAGATTATGAGCGGGAGTAAAACAGATCCACCATTGCCTGCCTCTAAATTTTAAATATTAATTTTTCTTTCAATTTAAAACACAATTTTAAAAATTGATAGTTTCTTCTTTCTAGCCCCCTGGGCTCCGCCCCAGTTTATCACATTGTTCAATTCAAAACACACACAAATTTCTAATCAAATTAATCTTCAAAAACCCAAACACACACAAAAAAATCTTACCAAGAAATCATCAAAGTTTCTACATTAACATATAATTAAGGCGTAGAATAAAACACGAGATACAATACAATACAAAACAAAATTCTAATAAAATGATCAATTAATCACTGGCCTTATTCTGCTTCTCGACTTAGCCTTTACCGGCAGAATCCTGATTCTCTTTGCCACTCTGACAAAATCCCTGCGCACGTAATTAATAGCATATTTTCATCGTATGAATTATAATAGATGAAACATATAATAATAATTATTATTATTATAGACTCACTTCCAATTAAGGTCACCGACTAAAAGGAGATCGTTTTCCATGTCTTCGTAGGCAATAAGGTGGCCGGGAACGGCATTTGAGAGATCGAGATTGGCTTCATGGGCTGAATTAGGGTTTTGATCGGCGGCGATGTCGGCGAACATCTGGCGGAGGGCGCGGGCGAGGCTCTGGTAGCTGCCGTGTTTGTGGAGGCTGATGCGCTGGCAGATGGATCTGCCCTCCAGCACCACTGTCACCGGCGGGACCACGGCGGCGACGAGGTCGTCGTCGAAGCCGCCGGAGGAGGTGGGGCGCATGATTCTAGGGTTTGAGGAAGCCATGTTGGCTAGTTTGTAATGCTTCAGGCTTTCCTCCATGGCAGTTGCTCGCTGCTCTTGCCACATGCTTTTTAGCGGTTCTTGCCTTTGGCGATCAAAGCTGCTCATTCTCTCTCTCTCTCTGTGATTGCGGCAGAGAAATATATATATATATATATATATATAGGATATATTGGGGTATCAAAATTGTGATTTTATGCTGTCATAGGAGAGAGAGAGAGATTGGGGAAGAAGAAGAAGAAGAAGATGATGAAGTGAGATATTTGAGTGTGTGGGTGGTGAGAGAGAGTGTATATAGAAGGAGAGAGCAGCGTACGTAAACTGGAGCTACAACTTTTCAAACTTCAAAGCTACTATTAATTGGCTATACAAATTCACTTCACTCCTCTTAACTACTGTCATCTCTCCTCAATTCGCCTATAAACTCTATTCACTATTTGAAATTGAGAAACAAAGAAAATTGTGCATGTGTGCAGGGATGGAGCCACGTTGGGACCTAGGGAGGTCGTGGGTCCCCAACTTTTTGAAAAAAAATATTAATATATAGATAATCTGAGAAAAAATAAAAGATGTGATGCAAGTTTAGATGGTTAAGTTTTCCTTATTTGTGTTCTTCTTTTTTTCTTTAATTTATCAATTTTCTTTACAAAAATTCTTTATTCTTTTATCTCTCTCCTTATTTGTGTTCTTATTTTTCCCTTTAATTTATCAAAAGTTTTTTTTTTAAAATCTCTCTCCTTACTTTGTGCTCTTCTTTTTTTTAATTTGTATTATAAATTAATAAAATAAAATATTTATGTAAATAATAAAGCTTTACATGTGAATTAATATAATCAATCTAATTTTTTTAAAAGATTATGATAAACTTATTATAACACAACAATTGAAGACATCCAAGTTATTTGAATTCTTTTTAAGCCCTTAAGATGTTGTTGATGATAGAGCAATCAAAATGAAGATCTATTGAATATATGAGAATTATTTTAGAGATATAAGTATTGATCACATCTTTATTATCACAAGTTCTTTTTTCGGAAAATCTAAGATTAAAATTTACCATTCTTTATCCAACTTTATGTCTAATATGTATTATTTTAGTACAACTCTAAACTACACTAAAATTTAAATGTTAAATAGTTTTCATCATATTTTATTTCAATCATACACATTTTCCGTAAAACTATTTACTTACACCAAATTTCGTACGAGAGTGAAAATGTATCATTTCGGTGCAAAATCCATATCAAAATGGCACTATACATTGGATTTGCTCTTATGATCCACATTACGAGATGGTCGTGTTCTTTTTTCTTTTTTACATTGTCATGTAATTCAAATAATATTAAATTATTATTGAAATTCTCATAATAAGTTTCTAATTTTATTTTTGAAACTACACTTATAACTTCTCAAAATTATAATTATTTGGGTTCCTCATAAATTAGATAAAGAATGTGGCACCATTCGAATCTGTCTCTCGAAGATTAATTGAGTCAAGTTGGACGACCTAGATAATTTATGGAGATTTGGGAGATACAAAAGGTAGTTACTAATGTTGTTTTCGTATGTATAGTTTGTTCCACTGTATATCCACTAGAGTCTTGAAAGTATAAAAAAAACATTTATATGTAGTCCTCAACTACAGTAAAGTGATCTGAAATTTTGAAGAGTTTGACAACATATGTAAGACAATAAGCTTTGTCTTATATGGACTCAAAGTATTATCTTCCACTAAATTCTAATATATATGATGTAAGGATATGAAATATATCTCTTAAACAGAAGAATTTGAATATTGACTTAAAATTTGTAATAAGAAATTTGTTTGGAGCATTTTTTCTGGAGCTATTTGGTCGAGTCCATCCTAAATAAAGGTTGACTCGACAAGTTTGAATTGTTTTCAGAGATTCAGATACATTATTCACTGAATGTAGAGTTGCTTCATTCATTCTCAAAAGTTTTTGTCAAATTAAATTCTCGAATTAATTGAACTTTTTGGCAAAAGATCCAGAAGTGTAGTTTATTTTATGTAAGGAAGGCATTACAACAAATTAATGAGCTACTAAGAAATTCATGGCAAACCCTATATATACCTTTTAATATCCTGAGAAAAATGGTACTCTGAGCTTGACTGCATGTCAAGCAAATTCCAAATATTTTATTACTATTAACATATTGGTGATATTAAGTTAAAAAGAATAGGAAAGGGTTTTTATGAATATTGAAAGTATATTCTAATTAGATTTAGACACGACGCCCTAGTAAATTGCACTTGCCAACACTACTAATATTAAATGACCCCGTGTTTAAAGGGCAAATTCAGAATCCTCTACATATGCACCGAAGATATAATAAGTAAAATAATATCTTGGCAAACACATATAATTTATGAATCAGAGATATATTTATGTATCGCTAGTATTTGTCCTCCGAATACAAGTTGAGATCATAAGTATCATAATTTCTATAGCATAATTGTAATTTTGTTGTCTTTTTACAAAATACATCATTAAATTCCTAATTTGAATCCAAATCGTAATCCATCTTGAAGTAAGACAGTCTCACACAAATTTTTGTGTATATTAATTGGAAAGAAGAAATTGGGATGGCACGGAACAAGACGTCCCGAGGTCCCAATCCATAGGACCAAAAGCAATAATGATAAAGCAAGTAGCTACTTTTAATGTGGTATAGTGATTTGCAAGATCTAGGGTTAGCGACTATAGTTGTACGAGCGACCATTAAAATTTAAAGAATGGGATGTTTGCTTGGGACCGAAAAAGGGGGACGGGTTTCGCCCTTTTCAATTCCCACCATATAAATTATAAATCAAAACTTTTTAACCCTTTATTTAATTCTCGTATTAATGCGGTCATGTTATTAGGTGCGTACGCACCACACCACGAGCTGTATATTGTTATTTAAGTGGGTGTTTTTCATTGGGATTGTGAAAAATTAAGCGTAAAGGAGAAGGAATAATTTGCAGAAAACATGAAGCACATCAAAAACAGAAGCAGATTCACTATTAGAAAATAAAAATAATAAAGAAATAGGTTGTTCTTGTAAATTGCAATTTGCATGGGCTGTGGAGACGACCGCGTTGTAGTAGGCGATGGGTTCGCTACTTTGACTCCAAGGCGGTCGGGCCAATATTTTACACCGCCGCTCTACTCGATGTATATAATATCTTTTACATAAAATTCACGTAAATCCGTCCGCATTCCGTACGGACGGATAAAACTATCATTTGTTATTAAGAAAATTATCATTTATATTAAAGAAAAATATCATTTGCTTAAGTATCATTTACATAAAAAAAATATCAAATATCATTTACAAAAAATATCAAAGTTCACATGTACGGATGGATGTACAAGAGACAACCTCTATCTTTTATTGCAAAATTAGGTTGTTAGATCCATCTTTTATTATCAAAATCAGGTTAATATCAATTTATGGTATTTTGGCGTGTTTTGTGGAAATATCATGACTATAGAATATGTATAATAAATTTTGATCTTTCAACATTTTTCTTTACAAATATCACTCAATCAAAATTATGGTATCGAATTTCTGATCTGGCAAGCCTTAGTAAGTAAACTAATGTGGAATAGATAATGATAGGGTTACTATCAATTTATAGATGTGTGTCAAGTCATAGATTCAATTACATTTTCTAGAAAAATGTTGATATTTTTTTCTTTTGCATGTTACAAAGGTCCGGCTTTTTATGAAACGCTCCAGAGTTCGACGGCAATTTATTATTACTATTATTTATTTATTTTGATGGATCCCGCGTGTTGGGTGCGTATTGGTGTATTGGGGGAGAGAATATACCTTAAACTTTTTTTTGACAAGGCTGATTGACTATTGAGTGTAGCTGATCGGGTAACTAGCAATACTATTGGTCAGTTCAAATAAGAGATGTCTTGTACCGAATGTTATCAGTTTGCAAACCTACTGACTATTAAGATAACTAGTCAGTTGGACTGACTGATGTGCTTACCAAATGTGGTGGTTAGTGTATTTGTTTTATTGAAAACTTAAAGTCAATTTGAAATACTTAGTCAATTATTAATTAGGTACTTTTCAGTTTATTTCTCTTCAGTATCAATGAGATATTGAAAGAGGGTTTCAAAATTATGTTGTGTTATTGTGTGTTGTTGATGACAGTTCAATAACATGCAAACTTAAAGCAATACTTAAAATAAATAACACGTTGAATTTTACGTGGTTCGGAGAGATCAACTCCTACGTCTATGGGCTGATTGCTCAATCAATCCACTAACTTTGCATTGAGTCTTGTTTACGGGTATAAGAGTAAACCTAGATACTGAGGTCACCTTACAGTATCCTACCTAACTCGGCGTTCCTCCTAAGCTTGCTTGTGCTAGGAAACTACTAACTTCTTTCAGGATGTAATCGACTTAAATTCTAGCTTACGGGTGCTAGATGACCAAGATTTCAGCAACTAACACTTCATTGCCTCCTTGCTCAAACTTCTACTCAATTTTTGGGGTTTAATAGAGGGATTTTCAACTATGGATCTGAGTTGACACAAACGTCAAACTCAGTATGTCTAGGTTTGAGATATACAAGATAAATATCATAGACTTAAGAAAGTGTATACTGGAATCTCGAGCTAATAGATATATGTGAGTTCGTGAGATTTACTGATAGCACTGTTAGTTTTCTTCTTCGAAATCGTTGTTTGATTGGGTTGAGCTTTGAGTTTGAATACTTTGATATTTCAATTATGCAGCATTTAGGTAACCTTCAAAAGTTGAATTCTATGCATATATAGAGATGAATAAGATTAGAGTCATTGGAGGGACTACCATTCAAATCCTTCTAATTGTCGTTTGAATTCTTCATGTTGAGAATCCTCTTACGTGTCAGCAGTTTGCATCATCGTACACTGTAGCTCTGCAACTCTGAAAAGGTCTTCTGGCATGACATATCTTCTGTAGATACGCTACAACATGTAGCGAGTCAAACACTCAAGGTATAATATCTTTCGTGTTTCTTCAGTTGAGTTGATTTTGTTTTTTATCAGCATTGACTTTAGGTTGGACCAATCAAGAGAGCCCCTTCTTTTATCAGCAGGCTGAAATCACGTCTTTTGTCAGGTTCAAACACCTAATTCAGTATGATGCATTCATCAGAGTAGATAAATAATCAGCTTTGACTTGATGTAGTCAGCATTGACTACTTGTCTCCAGCTTTAACTATCGATTGACAGCTTTGATTCCAGGACGCCAGCTTCCTGATTGTCATGTTTTGACTTCAGGATGCAAATTTTGACTCCTGATAGCTTGTTTTGACTTCCTCTGACAGTCGACTGCCAAATATGACACTTAGTCATATCCTGACTCCTTCATTTCTTCAGCATTGAGTCTCAGTCTTCGATCTTCAGTCTTCGATTTTACTCCAGTAGCTCTTTTCATGAGCATCGCTATACTTCAGTTCTTCATACATCAGTTGGCCTTCGTCGACCACGATCCTTGATTGAGCTTCTATTAGTTATACGACATCGATGCTCGATCAAGAGGGTCGACTTCAATCTTTTAAACTCCTTCAGTCTTGGGTTTGTCCAAGCTGGTAGTTTTACTTGAAACATGTAACACAAAAGCCTAACTTTAGAACGAGTCACTAGCATTAGTTACATCAACAAGACAAACATCAGAGGTTTGAGATTTTATCAAAACACACATTTAAGATAGATTAATTTTCAACAACTTAGCAATTTTTCCAACATTATTATTATTATTATTATTATTAAGTTGAGTTTGAGAAAGTTGGAAAGCATCTCGGTCATGTTATTGTCTTCTGTTAAAATAATTTAAAGTGTGAGAATTTTTTTTCTTTCTTTTTTGTCATTTTGATATCTATCATCTAATAATGAAATATGGGTATGCAGGTGACCAAATATGGGCTCACGGTTTACTCATCCTAATTTGGAAATCTAGTAATAGAAATCAAAGCTGATGGAGCGACTTTGTGCATTGGGAGTTTGAGATTCGGATTAATCTGGGTTCAATATCAATGGGCCAAATTGTATTCCGAATTAAAAGTTTAGCCCAACAATAAACCGATCCCGATTTCCCATCAGTGGATAATTAACTAATCCCTTTTCTTTTCTTTTCTTTAATAATAATAATAAGTTATTTATTTGGACAAAAAAGGCAAAGGTACGAGCATATCCAAGTCTAAATATATTCTGATGCAAATACACCTAATTGACTTAAAAATTATAGTACAATTTACCGTTCATGCCAAAAACAATAAAAAAAATGTAGAAATTATTAAACATTTCAGTTAAATAGAAGTGCAATACACGTATAAAACAATCACAACAATAATAACAATACCGTTAATGCCAAATATGCATTGATCCTGCATATTTTTACGGCTACAATGGGTTGTTTCTCCAGAATTGTGTTTTGTATCTCAATTCTTTTGTGCTAAATCTTATATTTTGCAGCTTCTCTATCTTATTTGGCTATCTTGCAGTGCTGCTGCTTAGTATGGGAAGTTGAATTGCATAGCCTGTGCAAGAATATGATTGTCATTCTATGCTTAGTATGGTGAGTTTATGTTTATGGTCTTTGTCACGTTTAAGGTTTATGTATATGAAATTGGACATATTCTTCCAATATGAAAAAATAATGTTTTTTCATTTATGTTTTTTCGATACTTGGGGTGGTTGAAATATTTCCCATTACAATATGGATTATACAAAATATGATTCACATTCTATGCTTTTGATTCTAATAATTTGTTGTTCTCTCTCTTGCAGACTCCACTCCACTCCCTCCCTGCTTTTCATTTCTTTTTAGTTGACGTCATGCTTCTTATTAGTTGACGCTTAATTTGTGTGGACGGTTGAGTCAGCCATCTCTGCTAAGCAAACGGATTTTTCAAATATTATTTCTGTTTTGTAGATTTACTAATAATAGGCAGTCAACAATCACAGTTTGCATTATCGTTACCTCATAATTGATCTCCAAACACTCGGTAACAAGAAAGTCATATATAGCAAGAGGAAATAATTAGATATATGTATGGTTAACTGAAAGTAGGTGCTTTAATTGTGCATACAAATACAAAAATGAAATACAAAAGACGAGCTAGAGAAATATAATCCAGTGGTCATTTTAATGTCAAAGCTCTATCATCTTATGCAAACATCTTCCAGTGGCTTCGCTTAAATCTCCATTTTGAGATCCTTTCGAACCATTTTAGGACCATACACTCTCTTCTACTTTCTTGCCTCCTCTATCCAGTGACAGTTCATAGTTTCCTAATCTCTTATGATTGTTTCGCATAAGTTGAAGCCGACCTCAAATATGATTGATTTATATAAGACAAAAACTTAGGTGAGCTCCGCCTTACCATTAACTTACTCTTCTTTTCGTTAAAATAATTATATATTAATTGTGGTAAGTAATGATGATTAGATTTTATTAATTTTTAATTATAATTTATTAACTTTTAATTATGGTTTATTAATTCACAATTAATTAAGGTTTATTAATTCATAATTAAGGTTTATTAATTTAAAATTAGGATTTATTACTTCAAAATTAGGGTTTATTATTCAAATTAGGGTTTACTAATTCACAATTATGGTTTATTATTCAAAATTAGAGTTTATTAACTCACAATTAGGGTTTATTAATTCCAATTATAGTTTATTAATTCCCAATTAAGGTTTATTAATTCATAATTAAGGTTTATTAATTCACAATTAAAGTTTATTAATTCAAAATTAAGATTTATTAATTCACAACTAGGGTTTCTTAATTCAAATTATTATTTATTAATTCATGATTAGGGTTTTTAATTCAAAATTAAGATTTATTAATTCACAACTAGGGTTTATTAATTCAAAATTATTATTTATTAATTCATATTATTAATTAATAATTAATTTGCAAATTAATTAGGGGTCTCACTGTGCAGCAGTGCGCACAAGAGACCACCCTTTATATAATAGTTATCAAGTCATTATATTATAGAACTCATATAGTGTGACTAAAATGCTAATCTGTCAACCATAATATCTTCCTCAGTTAACGCTAACTTATGGCAAGCATAAATGTCTTGCTCAAAGTTCAAGGGTTGAACTAATGAGCACGTAATAGAATGTTGCTGTATATTGTACAGTATCTTTATGAAACAAGTAGTAACCTCAAATTAGAGTTCTACGTTCATTTGTTTTGTGATCTTGTGAAAAACAAATTATATCTAAAGCAATATCTCATAAATTCTATGGAACCATCATATTGATTCTTCATCATATATGGCAATCCCTTGTATTTTCATTCTTAATTTTTTAAATTACACAATTTATGTCTTCTTAATTACAAATTTTATTTTCATAATTAACTATACAAATTTTGACAAAATACTTGTGAATTAAAAACATTAATTATGAATTAATAAACCATGATTATGTATATGTTATATTTATTGGTAATAAATACTCCATGATTCTATATAATTACAATTCAATTGATTAAGAAAAACTTTGGTACTTTATTATCTCCAGTAAGTATGCAAATTAAGTGTGAACTATTTACATAAATCAGCTTCTTTCTCTCCATCTTCTAAGCTCCTATGAATCAAGAGTTATTCACCTGCAAACATAAAAACCATTTTATGAAATATATCTCCCCATGCTTTCTCCTCATCCAAACCATTATCTCTGTTCTGGGTAATTGTTCTTCATAATGGTGAAAATTGAGGTCTTATCAGCAGCACGACAACTCCTCGGTGGGAAACAATTTCCAAAAATCAGAATTCCCTCCTTACCACTGGTGGGAGAATGTGAGATGCCTAGCTTTGTTTTGTCAACCGGGTGAATGGATGTATACATTTTAGATAGATCTAGGTGGTTGAATCGTAACCTCATCATTTTGGTTCATCTCCATGCTCCACCGCGATCAGCGACTCCAGGTGGCTGAGTCCCAGACTCATCGTTTCGCTTCGCTATCATGCTTTTTCGCAGTCAACAACTGAGGGTGACCGATTACTGTAATAACATTATTTATAAATTTAATCAAGTTTGGGACAACTATGAGTATGTACATTCTAGATAGATTCACGTGGCTAAACTCTAGCCTCATAATTTGTTTATCTTTGTGCTCCACTGTGATCAAGGACTGCAAGTGACCCTAATCTCATCATTTCGTTTCATTGTCATGCTATATTGTGGTCAGGGCCGTCCCTGAGGGCGGGCGAGCATGGGACACCGCCCATGGCCCATCATTTTAGGGGACCCAAAATTTTATATATCCTCTTATATAAATATAAATATTCCTTCAAAAAATAAAATATTTCATGTCCCAAAATTTTGTTATAAACTTTTGGGGTCCAAATTTTGTAAAAAAAATAATTCTTTTATATATTTTATATTATGCATCTTTTTAGATATATTCAATTATATCTCCATAGTGAAAATGGTTCATTTTTGTTGTTTATTCGGGATCCATTATTTATCAGGATCGACCCTGATCGCAGTCAACAACTAAGATGGTGATTGAAACTCTAGCCAAGTATAAAATTGTGCAATAAATTTCTCCTCGTGAAATCCAATGTAAAGTTATTCTCCGTTGAAAGTGACAACAAGTAACTTTATATCATATCTAGAAACATGGCTCTAATACTATTTACTTTGTAGACGGAGTAAAGATTTAAGTTTCTTATAATTATGACGTAAGGCTACAAACTAGTATGTGATAAAAGAAATGAAATAATAAAATTGAAGACAAAGACGGTAGATTTTGTCAGGTTTTAATTTTTTAAAACGGCCATTCAATCAATCTCGAAGTTAATGTCGCAAATTTGGACTTTTTGGTTCTGAATCGGCAAGGATACGTAATATTAGTGGTAACCTTCAAATATTTTCAATTTAAAATGTGCTTTAATTTTGCATTTCTGAATATTTGTATAGGTTATCATTGCTATCTTCTTAAATATAAGCTCAAATCTTAAGAACCCTACTATCTACTCGATCTATTTAGTCAGAATAATTAATTATGCAATTAAATCATCACAGAAAAAAAAAAGTTCGACGTCAAAATTCAATTTATTAATAGAGGCAATAAACCTCCACTAATTGTTTTGATTTTAGGTACTTATTTTCTTCGGTTCTAAGGTGAGAATTAAATAGGGAAATCAATGTCGCCTCCGTATTGAAATAACCTAACAAATTTTTTGAAGATCCTCCATGTAACATTACATTACACTACGTTACATATAGGATCATTTACTTTGGGTAATAGAATAAATCGATAAAAATACTATGAGCTAATTTACTATATATATATATATTGATAGATGTATTTGTTTTGAACTTGTATGATAATCTAATTCTTCATATACTCAATCATATGTTTTATCTATCTATTCTTCCTTTCACACAATGTAATGATGCCTCATAATACGTGGTTCTTGTGTGTTTGCTATTCTCTTGTTGAATATTGTACTTCTGTTAGTATAAAATTTAGGTGTATGCTGTGGTCTTTACATAGCGGGTGTTTGGGGGAGCTTATAAGCTCAGCCAAACACCCTCATAATTGGTATGAATTAGTACAATAAAATATAAGGTATTAATACTACATGGAGTATACAAAGTATGGACAATTAGAAATAATTATTTTCATCAAAACAACGTAGTTTTTCAAGTCATCGAGTTAAAAAGTTGGCTTGCGGTTCTAGCTGCTAGTTAAGTTCGGTATTAAAAAGTTGACTCAGATTGGTCCATTTTCAATTGATGAAAGTGTGTTTTCATAAATAGCTATCGATTGAATTAGATTTGAAAATATGAACTTCTATTAGGTTAGATTAATATACTAAGGGCCTGTTTGTTTGGCATTTATTCTGCTCTAGGAAAGTAATCTTATTTCGAAATTTCAAATTTTTGTGTTGGTTGAATTTTTATAAAACGAGGCGTTATAAGAATCTTGAAAATAAGAAAAGTACTTCAACTTTCTAGGAGTCTTATCCCCAATTTTTCTTAGGTATTCTTTTTTCTCATTCTCAAAATTCTTAAGTACTTGTATATTTAATATTATTTTCATTATTTTATTGAAACGTAAACTATAATTTTTATTTAATAGTGTTTTGTGTTATTATTATTATTATTATTATTATTATTATTATTATTATTATTATTATCTTCATCTCAATTAACAATTCATTTTTAAAAAAATCTAATTTAACTTTATAATTATGAATTATTTTTATGTACCTTAACAAAGTTCATTATTGTTATTAGAAAATCGATTATAAGTTTTTTTTATGATTGTTAATTACAATTTAACTATGACATCAATTGATTAATTATATTTAATAATCAATACAAATTCAGAATTCTAATAGTTTTTCGTGGTATTTTCCTACCACATGATAAAAAATTTAACAGGATTATTTTTCATGAAATTATTTTTTTAGGAATACTATTCTCAATGAACATTATTTTCCTGTCAATCAAACGATTCTTAAATCTTTTGTCATTTTCAAACTTGAAATTTTTATTTATCATTACTTCTATTTTTTAGCATATTAAGGTATGGCGTGCGCACCCACGATGTAAGTTCAAAGTCTGTTAGTTACTTTTTTTTTATTCTTCTCATCCCATTATCATTGTTGGATCGCTTCATCCGTTATCCGCTATTATTGCTTAAAAAGGAAACAATTTTTACACTAAAAATGTATCAATTTCGATCACATGTTACTTTACACACAAAACATATAATACTTTTTTACATGTGTTGTCCGCTATTATATATCCGTTTATAAAAATGAAATAATTTTATTTTGTCTATCTCCCAAGTCCTGGGTCGAACCTAAAATTTCTTTTCTTTTTTCCGTTTATTTCTATCCAATTATTCATACTTTATAATTTCTATTCTCGTGCTCTTTATTTTTTTCTTTTTATTTCTTTTCGTGTTGTCTTTTTATTTTTCTTTTTTTCTATAGTTTGTTTTAAAATGATAAAATAAAAGATATATACACATAATAAAGTTTTATATGTAAATTAATGATCAACATTCTAATATGTTTTATATGTGAATTAATTTTAGATTTAATTGTTGATTTGTAATGGTACAAGAAAATCAAGATTTGAGTTTTGTAAGATAAACATAATAACACTAATTCTCTTAATTTTATAGCTATTATTCATTGATTTTTAGTTATTTATAAGTAAATCTTATTTTATTTTTGTAAGATATTAAAACATAATGAAGAAGAAATATATTTAGTATAAACAATTACCTCCATTCAAATAATATTCTATTATTTAAATTATTTTTAAATTTTAATTTTAAAATTGTAATTAATTGGCCCCAAGATTCACGAAGGAGTATGATGTAATAACGATTATGTTATTTGAAGTTCTATTTTCTTATTTTATATTCAGTAATGAAATTGTAATATCAAACTTGTTATTTTACGCAAGAACCTAATTTAGTTTCCCCCACTGAATATCTCTAAGTCTGGAACCGGCTGTGGATGGCAGAGAATTTCTCCAATCAAATCAAACATCATCATTTTATTTTCATATTTTTACCCACTCTCCAACCAGTCTTTCTCTATTGTTTCTCATTTTTCTATTTTCTGCATGTGTCTGCAGTCTTCACCCCTTTTGTACCCATATCTGATAACTTTATTTATAGTAACCCACAAAGATTAATTCCTAACTTTGATATATCTATAACCATTGGCATTCTTATTACCAATAATCCATTAAAATTTGTCTATAATCTAACAAAACTATATATTCTCTCAGAAGATGTGGATTAAAAGTAAAAAGTAATTGCAAAGATACCATTTTGTCGTTTTTACATCTTCATAAATAATATCTACATGTATATTTAGATATTTTAGATTTCTTTTTCTTATTGTAAAATTAATATTTCTATGGGGAAAATGTGCACCCACCAACTTAGTCGTTTTGATTGGGTTTTAGAGTGGTTGTTGGATTAAGTGGCCACCAACCTTTTAGCAATCACCCCCCCCCCAACCCAACAACCCCAAACTTCAATCAGCCACGGAGCCACGTTAGGTGGGGCCCCCACTTTTGGAAAAAAGAATAGTATAATATTTTATAACTAGAACTTTTTAAAAGATGAGAACAAAAATATTACTCCCTCCGTCCACCAAAATCATTCATCGATTTTGGTAGCACGGGTTTTAAGAAAATTGTAATGAGTGTAAAGTAAATGCGTATGAAAAAGTGTGTCATTGGGATAATAAATGAATATATTAATGGATTGTGAATGTAAAAAGTGGGCCATGAGTGTTTTTTGTAAATAAGTGGATAAGTTTAATGTAAAAATATAAAGTTCGTGTTTCTAAAAAAGGAAAGTGAATATTTTTAGTGGAATGACCAAAATGGAATTAAATGCACGAATTTAATGGACGGGTGTAGTATTATATTGAAGATGACGACATGAATCAAACAACAATTTTCAACTCTTCAACTCAAAATGGTCATTTTTCTCCTTCGGCAAATAAAAGTAACAAAATATATAATTTATATTGAAGAAAAATATTATTTTTATATTATAATTAGAAAGTATCATTTATACTAAAGAAAAGTATCATTGTTCATACATACGGATGTTCGCATAGAAGACCACCTCTATAATTATTAGATTTTCGAAATTCTAAATATATTTTCTTTGCTATTCTTTTATAGTTCATGTACTTCATTCACATCATATGGTTTGAATTTATATTTATAATTTATTGTGGACTCGTAATGGGTACAAAAAAGTCAATATGTAAGTTTTATAAATAAAATCATTATGTTAAATTATTTTAATTTTTGATTGATTTTTATTTAATTATTTACAAGTAAGTTACGTTATTGTACTATTGCAATATATATGAATATTGTACAAATAAGATACAAATTTAGTTATCAACATTTATTATTGATTGTAAAATATTTGTATATGTTATATATTTTATATAATAAAATATTTAATATTACGTTGTCATGTAATTTAAAACATATATGTTATTATGTAAATTTCTATTAATTTCTAATTTTATTTTAAAATTGATACTTATTACTTTTAGGGACGCAGCGATCGGGATACGGGAAGCGTGCAGAGCAGCCTACGTTCTCTTCATCTAGCGGCGGTGAGCACCACGACGCGTGCGAGTCGGAGGATCATCGTTGGATCACAGACACGATCAATGATGTGGTTAGAGAATATTCAGGACTCAAGACGTGGTTTGAGTCTATGATAGAAGGGTGTCGATGTAGATGTTCGATAGACCGAGGCATATCGCCCGTCCGTCGTGGAACTACCCCATCGGCGATGCGGAGTGACGATCGGGACCGTGGCCTTCTACTGCACTCCTATATCGAGATGTACCCATAGACTCCTCTAGCAGATCCGGCGTCTCGTACACCGCCGAGTATACACCTCATCGTCGGCCTCTACAGGAGTATGGATCTACCTGCGGATTCATTAGCCCATCACACAATGAGGATCCACTCGTCATTCCATGCCGAGATGCCGAGACCATTGGTAAATTATCTTATCTTATATTATTGCATCATATTTGATATGTTTACTTTTTCTAACTCGTTGCTTAAACAAAAATTAGCCAACTCGTAGAAGCGAGCAGTAAGGTTCATGCGCTGACCGAGGTCACCGTGACGTGAATAGCCCCGTGCCTCGTCCTATCCCCGATAGTGTATACGCTTCTTATGAAACTTTTCGAGGCGAGGACGGGTTCATGATTATTAGAGGCATGGATGCATGCGACCTACGGTGATTTTGTTCGCATCAAGACCCTACTTGACGAGACGAGCGTGGGGGTAAGTATCACTTCTATTTCTATTTCTATTTTCATATATGAAATCGTTATTTAAAAATAAATTATTTATTGCAGGCTCTTGATTTGTACATCTTTGCGATCCGAGGATCGATTAATAAACAGCAATGACTTGTTGAATGGGGTCAATGATTCGAGCACTATTATTTTGGACACCGATTTCTTTGTAAGTATATATTTCGTATTTCTTATAGATGTGAATATATAAGTATATATTTTTATATATATTGAATTTTTATTTCTTGCTGAATAGTTGTACATTAGTCGAGAGTGGCTGCATATTTCTGAGCGTAGTCAAACGCGGCAGGATCTAGATCATGGTATATCTACGTGGGCTCCATCTGCTAATTGGTATCGGGCAGTCCGTGGTAGTAGCAGGGTGGGCCAAAGTCATAAACCATGGCTTTTGCTGAACAGGTAACTTCTTTATACAATGACTAATTATAAAATATATTTTTGTTTGTGCCTTTACAAAATTGAATCTCTTTACTGGTCATCATCCTTGTTTTAGCAGAGGTCGATCATTTTGGCTCGAATGCACATGACGGCCGGTGTGTGAAATGTTCGATCCGGTACATTATTCATTAGACCCCGTGCGACAAGATGAGCGGTTGATGAATTGGATCGGCTTGAGGATGTTATTTACACAGTTCTTACTCAGAACTCGTTGGTTTGAAGATAACAGACTCGGTGTTCGTGCCTTTCCGCGTGATCTGACGTTTACATTTCTCGCCTCGATGTACGTTCGATCGGCAAGACAACGTCAGTGCCGGAACGTACATGTGCATGTATGCCGAACGCCTCATTTCTGGTTCCCCGAGCATCCCGTGGGGTAATGAGAATGTATATGCCTACCGTAAAAAAATAGCTGCTTCTATATTTGAATTATGTGAACGAGAGTCATAGATAGAAAGTGGTCGAAACATGTTACTAATTATTATGTAATAACCTTTTTGTATTTGAGTGTATTTTCTTAAATATTGTAATATTTGTATTTGAGTATATTTTCTCGAAAATCATAATCACAACCCAATAAATTATATCATTCTATTAGTATACTTTTAGGTATATCAACCATTTATAATCACTTAACAACATATAATCTAATATCTTTGTCATCAAGTTTTCATTTCAACATAATATGTTTATAAAATTCAACTTTTCGTATTCTTAGTTCTCAACTCCTCAATTAAGCTTCATTACTCCTTACTTACATAATATGTTCACAATTCATAAGATATATGAAGAAGAACATTAAAAATTCATAAAAGTATCATATGTGAGCTTAATCATCAATATTAACACCATATATTAACTTTAATATATATATATAGCAATTAAGCACCTAAACTAAAAATTTTCAATTTCAACATATGAATTTAGAAAATTCTAGTAAATTCATAGAATGCTTAAATTATCATATTAAACTCATATATCAAGTTAAGTGAAGAAAATAAATCAATATCTCATTCAATTAATGGGATGGTAAATAAGGACATGATTGTCGCAGTGTGATCGTGGAACCACACAAACCACACCTCTCACGTGCATGACTTGTATCGCTTGACCCCATTTCTCCTCCACCAGATCTTGATGGGGACGTTCGGTTGGATGACGATGGCGCCCAACTTTGGACGACCCACGCAGTCGGACCACGGCAGTGGCGTGATTTCAACCAGTGCGACATCGGTAGGAAGCATCCAACCGGATTAGGCGGAACATGATTTACTCTGTATGAGTAGGTCAGACTAGCTTCTCGGCGTGGTAGTATTCTCCCACATAGCTGGAAATTTGGTCATCTTTATGCCGCACAAATTAAAATTCAAAGATAAAAACAATGATAAAGTTGTTAGTTATAAATTGGAATACCGTATTAAAAAACTAGCAAAAGATTGTTCAAGCCTCATGAGGAATAACAGAGCTAGCCAATTGCTCATCTCTTCCATTTGTTCTACCTCGAGTCCCTCGGTTACCCTCGCTTGTTGCTCGCATAATCATCCCAAGTAATTTTTATTCCATCCTCTCGACGTATCCACGCATCAAATTCTACAAACGTGCAGAGATCACATTTGCACCGCACGCTCCTCCTCCTCCTCCTCCCTTCTTCATCGACGATGTAATTCGTCATCATCATTGTCGTCAACGATCGCGTCGACCACTTCGCACATGTTGCGGCACTTTGAGGTGTATTTTGCTCAAACCAATTATATGCTCCAAATTGTTGTGTGAATGACTCATCCAGAGATGAGTATTGTCGTGAGTCATTATCACGTGGTTGCTCGAATTGTGGCATATATGCTTGAGTTCGGTTGGGGCCTCGCCTCCGTATGTCACATATACTCTGGTTGGGCATAAACCTCGCACAATCGAGCTAGGCGATCATCGGTAGTCAAAAGTGATTTGATAATTTTGACTATTGAGTCCCTAAACACAAAATTCTGGCTCGTCACTGACCCCAAGTACAGCACATGATGTTCAAAGCAGCCAGCTAGCTATAGGCTTTTTTTAAATATACATGTGTACATATAGGTTTGAGATCAGATTCTTGCACATGATTGTAAGTTCAAAGTGCATAAGTCCATGAACCAACTTCATCCTTTCACCACAAGTTTGTATTATTTTTTGTTGCATAAATTTTAATAAATTGTAGTACATATAAGTGAGCGAAGAAGAAATTCCATATAATAAATATAAAGTGATGGTTTTTTATAAATAAATGGATAGATTAAGAATAAAAATTGTGAAATTTATATAAGATCATGTCCAAAAAAGAAAATACAAATTCCATATAATAAATATAAAGTGATGGTTTTTATAAATAAATGGATAGATTAAGAATAAAAATTGTGAAATTTATATAAGATCATGTCCAAATAAAGAAAATACAAACTTTTAGTTAACAGATCAAAAAAGAATTTAAATACAAACTTTTGATAGACG
The DNA here is from genome assembly GCA_036937905.1 of Salvia rosmarinus. Classification (NCBI taxonomy): domain Eukaryota; kingdom Viridiplantae; phylum Streptophyta; class Magnoliopsida; order Lamiales; family Lamiaceae; genus Salvia; species Salvia rosmarinus. The sequence goes on from CM072823.1 coordinate 36,332,919, forward strand.
AAAAGAATAATTCTTTATCTATTTATAGTTATACATATAATTTATATCGAAAGAGTAGAAATGATTAAAATATTCCATATATTATCCTATTTAACATCAAATCTTCATATGAATTTTTTTTGTTCTCAACTATCGGACCCGTTTGGAGTAACTTGTTTAGTGGATATAGAGAGATCAAGGGATGAAAAAGAATAAAAAAAACCATGAATCAACCAAAAGAAAAGAATACCATCACAACTATACAAAAGGAGCAAAATTAACATGGGTAGCCAGAACCACAGTTTCCGGCTCATTACGATTACAATGGACCTTTGGCTAACTCGTCTACTAGCATAAGATTCAGTAATTATTTGTATATAATACATAAATATATTTATATTTCATAGCATCCGAACAAAAAAATCCCTTAATAAACTAGTTGGAAAGAATGACAAGAAAGTAAAGATTACAACACTGAGACATCCGTTCGGTTTTGGTAGGCAAATCTTTGACCATCACCTTCCTATATAATTACGCTTCGTGGACCAAATTTATCAACCCGAGCAAAGCCGTTTGGTATAATAGCCTCCCGACTTTTTATTCACTCATCGTAGTAACTATCACCATACATCGCGCAGATACCTTCCAGACATTTGCAGATTCTTTACAAAGCTCTCAGTTTTCGAGCTATCCAGAGAACCCTGGGATACAAAAGGTCATCTGTTAGTTCAAGACCCCATCGATTTACAATTACAAGAACCAATCTGGAAGGGCTTCTTTTTTCTTTTTTGTAATAAATGAGCCGTCAACATCAGGAAAAAGGTGGAAGGTTCAAGAAGTTTGGGTTAATAATGCAACCACTAAAGGATGTGATGGGAGTTGCACCAAGAAAACAATGAACCCCACAGAAACGGGAGCACGACGAGTCAACAGACAAGGAGACAAACCTGTTCTTGCACAATGGTGTGGAGAATTCGGTGGACATCACGTGCCATGCCCTTAGCATCACCGCATACATAAACATAGCCTCCTTCAGATATCATATTCCACAAATCTGAGGCCTGTTATTCACATGAGTAAAAGGTTTAGCTGGAGATTCATGTCACAAGATTGGAATAGAAGACAATTTCGAGTGCATGATTAGATATAATTGATTTTTACCTTTTCTGCCATCTTATGCTGAACGTAATCCTTGGTAGGTCCGTCCCGTGAGAATGCAAGGACGAGCTCAGAGACCACTCCAGCTTTAACAAAGTTATTCAATTCCTCTTCATAAATAAAGTCCTGAGAAAGGTAAAATAGAAAAACTTTACAATTGGAACCAATTTTCAAGGTTTAATGTATTTATGGAAATGGTGAAAAATTTGCTAACCATTTTGCTGTTCCTGCAACCGAAGAACAATACAGCAGGACCAAGTTCGGTACCAGATTCCTTCAGAGCTAATCTTTCCTGAAATATAAACGAAAATTAATATGTTAATGCTCAAGGGCCAAGTAGGTGACAACCGAATGCCTCAACACAAACCTGAAGGAAACCCCTGAATGGAGCCAAGCCAGTTCCGGGGCCTATCATTATAACTGGTAGTGTAGGATCGGCGGGGAGTCTGAAGTTAGAGGTCCTAACAAAAATCTGTGCTGAAGAGCAGTCTGGACTTTCCTCCAATGGCACGGCATTCTGATAAAGAGACAGAAGGTGAAACTTAACAAATGGAAGAAATTATTATTCGTCTATAGTGATGAAAGTAACACCAAACTATGTCCAACCATCTCATTAATTGAGACGAAACTATTAACCATGAGAAAGCTTCAAACTCAAAATACCTTCATCCATGTTGAGCAGACACCCTTGTGGATTCTTCCTGTGGGGGTTTTCTCATACACCAATGCACAAGTGACGTGAATTCTTGAAGGTGCGATCCTGGTGTAGAAGTTATGAAACATGGAGAGTCAAGATGGTGACCATAATAAAGATTAAAATAAATGAGAAGAAGGAAGCCAAATGGTTGAAGGCAGGGGACATAAATACTCACTTTGGGGAGGACGAGATGGAATAAAATCGAGGCTGCAAGCGAGGAGCAATTCCAGCAAAGAAAACACCAAGAGGAGGCTTGACCGATGGGAAGTCAGCCATGACCTCAAGCAGGCTTCTCTGACCAGCAACGACATACTGTGCATATTCTTCCTGAAATACAGAAATTTAAACTCATCAGTTCATAACATGAGGACATATTGATCGATTCAGACATTAAAGATGATGAAAATATATGTACAAAGACATTTAAACATGTTCATACCTTTCCAGCAGGGGAAGCAAGATGTTTGAGCCGATCAGCTTCACTAGGGTCAGAAGCATAGGTAGCTAATGCGACCAAAGCAGACTGTAAAAATTACAAAGAAATGCTCATCAGCTGAGTAACAAACAATAAACATCCTGTGAATAACACAATGCAGTAGCACACCGTACCTTTTTGGGAGCGCTCAAAAGATCTGCGTATCGGCTTAGTGCTGTCCTTAGAGTGCAAGGCGGGAAGGGAGGAGGCAAGGCACTTCCACCAAGGGGCGTACCATCTTCTTTATCAGTATGAACTGAGAAGTATGTCTGAGGAGACAGACCAAGCAACCTTTCGGCTTCCACTACAGTCTCGATCAAGTTCTCACAGTAAACACCAACATGGTCCCCAGTTTCATACCTGAGGAATAGAAGAATAATTTAGGGAAAAGACAAGATTTTCCTTTTGCATTGAGTTCAAGGTTAGAACATGCAGTTGATTATTGATCAATATTCAGCATTGAAGGAAATAAATGACTCACTCTAATCCACTGCTAGATATGTCGAACTCCAAGTGAGTGCAAGAGCGATCAGAGAGAGGAGTATGAAGCTCTTTCTTTACAGCAACATTTGCTCTACAGTAGAGAAAAAATGTTAGACAAGGAAAATATTCTAAAGAAACCCCAAAAATGGAAAAACGGGAACCCTTCATCACCTGCAGGGATGCTGAGCATCATAGGCAGCAGTGCCATTGGCATGACCATAGGCTAAGGCATTCTCTGCAGCCAGTCCTTCTGGTTGGTCATGTAACACAACACGATACTCCAAAACTGCAGCAGTATATGGAGTTGAAACAGTTGTTGCATCATCCCCATCACGGAGCAAATTATCCAACTCAGGCCACACATTCTCTCGCCTGCATTGCCATGTCCAACACAAATTATAAGAAACCTTTCAATATGTTAAAACGGGACAGATTTTATCAAGTAAAAGATGATCCATGTTCTCCATACCATGCTGAAAAATCATCTTCAATGCATTGATCATCATCTCCAAGACCCACAGGGATAAGCCGTTTTCCGCCTGGAGTTAATACAGTACAGGGTAAGAAAAAGTGGATAACAAATTACATAGCTACAACCAGGAAAGAGCAACGAGAACAAAGAATCCACTCATTAACTTTTCATCCGAGATTCCTATTGAAGTCCACTACTAAACTTAGTGAATCAGATTTTTAAGGCAATGAGGAGAGTAAGAGAAGGAATCTAAATATATTTTCATGATTTCCACATTTGAATGACATAGAAGTAACTACAAATCCCAGGTTGGAGGAGCTACTTAATTTGAAAACAGCACTACACCAGATACACCACGAGTTGGCGTCGTTGATAATCAAACATTTCGAAAAACCTAACAATCACGTCTCAAAGAAAACATTCAAACAAAAACTACTCCCAGAAATCTGCATACCTTGCTCAGCGAGAATCTCATCCACCACTATTGCAATCTGTTATCAAGATTAGTTAAAAAAATAACATGTGAGTACCAAATTTTAAGCAGTCACCTGCGAGCAATTGCACATGTATATTAACAGATACGCATACAGACCTTGTTGAAATGCTCATACTGCCTGTTTCCAAGGCCAAATACACCATAATGGAGATTCTTAAACGAGTCTGCCTTCTCTTTTCCCTGCACCGCAAAAACTTATTAAAATCAACACCAATATTAAAAACCTAAAGGTAAAAAAGATTAGACACTGTTTAACTTTTTACCTCGGCAAACCATTTGTAAAACCTCGCAGCATTGTCGGTAGGCTCACCATCCCCATATCTGCAATCAGCCAACCCCCAACCAACTCAATTAATTACATGTTGAAAAAAGAACATGACCTCACCATATGATCTGGCACAAGCATATAGAAGAAAGCAATTTCACCCGTAAATGGAAAAAGCTACAACTTATGCAATAGAGACTCGTAATTCAAAAAATGATGAACCTACGTTGCCAAGAAAAAGAATGCAAAGTTCTCCTTCTTCATCTTCTCCTCATACTCTTCATCATCAGCGGCATAATCATCCTATAAGGATCAGAAACGCCATTAAAAAAGAGAACAAAATAAATCTGCAAATTTAATTACTGAACCAGAAAAGTAAGACAATGCTTACCAAGTCAACCACTTTAAAGTTGGCCTGCGGATATCTAGCTTTAGCTTCTTCGGCAAGGGCCTACAGCAGTAAAATAAAATCATTATTCACCATAAAATATCAAATTTGTTCAAGAAAAAAAGAAGATTATCATTACTAAAGGTGTTGTAGATCAAATAGCAAAATTATCGCTCATGATTATGAAATTTATGATCAGCTCCCAATGATTAATTAGAGAATTCTTGAAATTTCGAATTTGGATTCAACAACCACCATGAATCTTAGATTTTCATATGTCCTTTTCAACTTACTTCAAACTGCAGCAATCTAACTTTCTCGAGGGAGTATTTCAATGTAATTTAATCCCTTTTTTTCCAGCTACCAAAGACTTTTTCAGTAAAATTTATAAACTCTTTTTATTTTACCTTAGCAAAGCCTTCTGCAGTACCAGTCTGCGTCCCAAAAAGATGGTGACCTTCTTCTTCCCATCATCCGCTTCCTCCGCCTCCGTCGGCGCCTTAGGAACCACCAGCTTCGGCGGCTCCACCGCCTTCTTCGCCGATCCGGCTCCGCGCCGCCATATCAGATACAGGACGCACCCTAAGAGCACCGCGACTGACGTGGTGAGCATCATCATGAGATCCTTATTCTCCATCAGCATCGCCACCACGGCCGGCTGCGCCGCCTCTGCGGAGCCGTTAGAATTGTCGAGCTTCACTCCTTTCAAGATCGCAGACATCAAATCCAACGGCGAAAGCTTCTCGGAAGTGGATTCCATGGGGTTTTGAAGTCCGAAGAAGATTTAGAAGATTTTCGATTCAACGCGAACACATAAAAAGTTTCCCCGAATTTCGTAATCAGAGTCTCTCCGTGTGTTGAGGATTTGGATGTTAGCGTGAGCTTTGATGAACACTGCAGAGACAGCGTAGATGAGTTTGGAGAGACTCTACGGAATGAGAAAGAGGATTTGTGGGGGTGTTTATATGCAAGGTAGAGAGAATAGGAAGCAATACAAACGCCAACCAAACCAGACCGGTCAAAAACCCACCTAACCTAACCACTAACCTGGGTTAGATCGGGAAATCCCCATTAATATCGTTTTGCTTATTCTGATTTTCGTAATCAATATTTTCAAAATAATGTAATATCAGTGGAGAATTAGGAAATACATTTACTAAATAAATATATATTTTTACCGGATTAACATAAAAATTATTTTTAATGTGAGAAAAGTGAACCAAATTTTTAATACATTTATTGTAAAAAATAATGCATCGATGGAAAAAAATATTGTATCCAAAAAAAATGAAACTATCATCCATCATGAGATTCGAAATTTCATAACTAATCATTTGGTTCATATAAATTGTCTTGATTCTACGTTCTCACATTAAAAATAAATATTATTTGAATCTTAATCTATCTTTATATTTGTAGACTAACTAATTTCTCAAAGTAAATAAATTAATTTCATTTATCAATAATTGTATCATTCAAAATAAATATTTTTATTAGACTTTTTCAATTTCAATAATTAAGTCCACCGAGACTACATCTATATTTAATACTCCCTCCATCCCCAAATTTCTTCCTGTGAATTTTGGGTACGAGTTTTAATAAAAGTTGTTGAGTGCATTGTGAGTGGAGTAAGAGTCTCATATTAATTTAATATTCCATTCGTCCCATTTAAAGTGTTAATTTCTTTTCGGTACGGGTATTTAGGAGAAATGTATAAAGTAGTTAAAGTGTTAAAAATGGGTATGGTTCATACTTTTTGAGGGAATAATTATTTTCTTAAATGGAATGAGACATTTGTAATGGGACAACCAAAAAGGAAAGTAAGACAATTTAAATGGGACATATGGAGTATTATATTAGTTAGTGGTGGACCATAATTGATAAAGAATAAATAAATAGATTGTTAACGGTAAGAAAAAGAAATAATGATGGGTCATGAACGATAAAATATATAAATAAATGGTATTATTGAAGGTAATTAATAGGGAAGATAATTATCATAAATAGAATATAAAAGAAATTCAAGGACGTCCAAAAAGAAAAATTAGAAGGAATTGGGAGTTTGAGGAAATATATTATTTTAACTACCCATAAATTATGCATTTATTAACATTTAATAATTTATTTCACTTAAACCCTATTTATCACTGGAAACAAAACGAGAAACAAATAAAATGCAGCAATACCTACTTCTTAACCATACGGCTTTATTCAGAAAAAAAAAAAGGAAAACACACGGCTAGAAACGTATCGAGTTTGTCCATGATTTCTACACACGCTTTTAACATAACCTTGAAATTTTAACCTCGCAAGTTGCAAATAAAGGCACAAACAGCTAACACCAAAAAACAAAGGCATAAACAGCGGTCATCGTTATTAACGGTAGTATTTAATTTCCAATTATTTGACTAATCTGCCCCTCGTGAATTGGTTGAAAAACAAATAATCTTGACCACAGTGATCAGGGCCAGGGGGCTTCAACGAGTAAAGTGACAGTGAAATATTGCTAAATTTGGGAATAAACATGATTTTGGATTTTCTCAATCTCCAAAATACCCCTTCGTGTCGTGTAGTGGTAATAATCTTAACCTTAATTACTCCATCCGAAAACCTGCATTTAATTTATTTTTAGAACATCTAACAAAAGCTTGTATTTTTATTTTTAAAAATATCAATTATCATCAATCTATCATTTATTTACAAAAAAATCTCATATAATCTCATATTTCTACTTCCATTACTCATTAATATATTTATTAATTATCTCAATTCATTTTACACTAATTATAAATATTAAAATATGTGTCATCAAAATCAATATAAGCTTTTGATGGATGGAGATAATATTACTCATCAATATATTTATTAATTATTTCAATTCATTTTACACTAATTATAAATATTAAAATATGTATCATCAAAATCAATATAAATTTTTGATGGACTTAAGCAGGAGGAAATACCCTTGTGCGTCGCGTGTAGCCTTCTCCTCCTAAGGCTACAGCCAGCCACTCATTTTTCTACACGTGTTCAATTGTTGCATCCTTTTTGGCCACTATTTTCTTCAAGACTCCAGCAATTTTATTTGACTGTATTTGCGAATGCCGTCGGTTGCTTTAATTGCCACCAATTTAATTTTATACAAGTAATCAAGAAAAGTTGGCTTTACTCTCATCACAAAAACACAAAAGTTATAAGTACGAAAAGTACGAAAAATTTCAAGAGAAAATAGGAGTGTATTTGTGGAATTAATCGTCTTTCTTTGACTTAACAAAATTCATTAAGGCTTAAGAAAAACTAGTTCAGATAGTCAAGTTAATGCACTAAAAAAAATTAAGAAAAAAATTATAGGTTCAAATATAACATGCATGTAGGTTGTGGTTCCATTTTATATGAATATTTGATAGAACTAACAATTCATACATGTTTGGTCATAATTGTGTTAGTACTATATGATACGCATGATAAGATCAAATACTAGTATCACGAGTTGAAGAAATATACAAGTATGGAAACAATATGAAATATACAAATATGGAAACGATATAAATTTTATTTTGTTAGTACGACACAATAATAATACGAACTAAACGATAAATTCCAACCAAAACTATGAAATTGGTTAATAATAAAAATAAAGTAAATAAAATAATGATAAAATTAATGTTAAATATATAAAAATATTATCGTGTTATACGAACATGACACGATCCAACACGAACACGAATACAAAACGAAAATTATTGTGTTACAAAAATACGATATAAATCCGACATGAATACAACTAAAATGATCATGTCCGAACACGATAAGGTTGGACATTAACCATTAATTTCTTGTATATTCGTGTCATGTTTCATATAGTGTCGAAAATTATCAATCTTAATATATGATTTTGTACTAATTTTGTTGTTTGTTTATTTAAACTTATTATTTATAATCTTTTTTTTTTTGGAATTTTCAATGAAAAAGAGAGGGTTGATTGAGGCACTTACATTCATGTTGCCTTGATTCCATAAAATGTGCCGAAATTAATAATAATTCGGTTAATTTAAAAGACTCTATACACAATGTTTTTTTCTAAAATCTTTATATATATTAAAATTGAATCAGTTAAATTATTTTTCCCGCCTAAATACTCAAGGTATGTTGCAATAAATGTATTATATTAATATATACTGTACAATAAATTATCTTAGTATAGTAATATTAATTATCTTTATGATGACATATTAATGATATTAATTTTTTAAATGTATTAATTGGGTGCATCGCCCAATTACTTTTCGTAAGTGAAATACACATTAAACAAAAAGTACTTAATTACTTAATTATCAGTTGAAGTTAAATATTATTTGATTAATAATACATATAAAGTAAATTATAAAAATTATATATTTATAAATTATATTTGAATATTATATTTAGTATATATATTCAATTTATTATAGTTACATCATTGACTAACTCTCGATAACCAACCATTTTTATATATAAACCTAAAAATACGCACATTCAAATTGAATAATACTCATTCCGTCTCATCCAAGATGTCATGTATTCCTTTTTGGGTTGTCCAACCCAAGATAACATATTTTATTTTTAGAAAATAATTATTTTTTCAAAAGTTATGGAACCTACCTATTTTTTATCACTTTATACTCTTCTTCTAAATGACCGTACCGAAAAGAAATGGGTCGTCTAATTAGGTGGGACGGAGGAAGTATAAGTTTCCTAATTAATAAATTACTAACTTAAATTTTAGCAAAGTAATATTTCATTTATTTGATGTTTCCATGGATAATATAAATGCTCCAACATTGCCATGTCATACCAAATTGCAAATACTCGAAAGTTTTATTTGAATTAAAACCACATAAAATACAACGGTCCAATGAAGAGTTCAATCCATCATCCAGATTTATAGAACTATCTCATATTGTTTGTAGAAAAAAAATATGCTGATATTTTCTTTGATTTCATGGACAAATGATGTGGCGGTCATTTCAAAGAAAATGGGCCAATAAAGAACGAGAATAATTGAAAGGAGAATGAATGACAAAGTTATTGAAGAGAGAAAGAATAAGAAATAATTTATGGACTGATATTTTGAAGCATTTAAATTTAACTATGACGATGGATTTTCTACCATTTTGGAACAAGGACACACTCTGGTCAGGTCGACTTTATTTGTGGACGCCATGTATGTGCCTTGAATATCCGTACATATGGGGGATCAAAAGCATACAGAAGCATATTCCATATGTGATGTATATGCACGACATATTGGGGGTATTCGCACGTAAGATAGACCTGACCAGACTTTTATGTTGGAACAATGAGAATTTACACTCTTTTTTTTTAGAAATTCTATTTTCAAACAATACTAGTTTCTAACAATGGGAATCTTCACTCATTTTTATTATTATTTTGAGAAATTCTATTTTCAAACAAACGCACATACAAAATAATGCATAGGTCCCATGTGGTTCATATGATTGTTCTTGTATATATCTTTGATAATTTATCGATTGTCTATCTAAATCAAATTATTTGATTTCATTTGTAATTTACTAATACGTTTATTAGTCATTGTAAGTATCCCTCATTATTGATTATAATTTTAATAATTAAATTAAACTTTACAAATTTAATGTTTTAAAAAATATAATATATTCTCCGTGCATCGCACGAGGGTAAATCTAGCTATTATAAAGCAAACAATTTTTTTAGTCATTATTGTTCGATTTAAACTTCTACTTTACAAAAACATTATGATATGCTACGAAAGTATTGTTTTGATTATGTATGGTAAAAACAAGAAGAATCTAGACCTAGAGGTGAAGGGAGTGTTTTATGACCAAAATCTCTCAAGTTCAAATTATTCTAACACTTTATAAGTCGAATTGGGTAGTAGACGTAAGAATAATATCAACGATTATAATATTTAAATAATTTTTATTTTCTATTGAATATTAATTTCAAACTAAATAAAAATCAATATGTATGAATTAACCACTTTGACAATATTTATTTATCTATAATTGTGTTGCAATTAATATAAGTAGGAGCAGAGGAAGAGTGGGACAATGGGCACCATTGTGAACTAGAAAAAAAAAAAGAAATATTATGATAATTAGGTATTTAATATATTTTTATAAACCCTATAAATCATCATCGATCAATGTTAATAATTTATATCTTTATATTAATTGGTAATTCATAACCTCAAAACTACTACTTTTTATTGAATTAAATTGATTTTATTTTGATTAGATCTATGCCTTCAATCGATTGTAATTGTATTAAATTATTAAAGTGAATTTTATCTATTAATATATAAATCCATTACATATTGGAGACACCACATTTGTCTTGAATCCTATGTGGCATTTTCATGATTTAACATTTTTTTTTCTAAAATCCACAAGTTTCCTTATTTGACCACTTATCGTCTTTTACTATATGATTTATGTTAGTATTAAATATGTTATTATAAATGCACATATATATATATATATATATATATATTACTTTTAACTTCAATTTATAATTTTACAACAAAATGTTTAATTTTATTTAAAATTATTGTATCGTTAATTATCATCTAACGTGTCCTATCAAATATTCATTTATTTTTCTCCTTCCACAAAAATATTTTTAAGTTTAATATTTTTAAAATAAACTTTATAAGATTAATATTTAAACTTTGCAAGATTATTAAGAAACCAACCATCATATTTCAATAGTTTGAACTCTCTTTACAAGATTAATATTTAAACTCTATTTTGATTTATCTTCAATACTCATTTATTATATTTTTAATTCATATAATCTAATTTTATATATTTTAATATTCTCAAATTTTTCTTAATTAAGAATATGAAGTTTTCTTAATTATTTTTACTAATTTTTTCTTTTTTATATTTTGAAGCCCAACATCATTTTTCCACAAGACTTCATTGATTGAATATCTAAATAAAATGATATTTACATGTAGGGGTGACTATTTGGGTATCGGGTAGTCGGGTACCCGATACCCAACCCGAAATTTCTCGGGTATCGGATACCCGATTACCCGAAATCGTGTGTAGGGGTCGGGGTCGGGTAGGCTATTTAGATGAGATCGGGTATATCCGACGGGTAGTCGGGTATACCCGATACTCGATTTGTTATAAATATTTATATTTTATATATTTAAATGTATAATTAATATATTCAAATTAATATATTGTAAATATAGTTTTATTATTCTTAATTTTAATATGTGAACTTTATAAATGATAACTTAATATTAAAAATAGCATATACATTTAAATATGTGATATGCTATCATAACTTGACAAATGAGAGTATATAACTAACATTATATATCTAAAATTATGTACAAAAATAAAAGCAAAATAAACAAACACAAAGAAAAAATGTTATCATACACCAATATCCAAATATATAGCTAACATAGTTATTAGTAGTAATACAACATATATATAGATTTATATATAAATATAAAAATAAAATAAATAAATACAAAAAGATAAAACAAAAGTGCATGTAGGAAGAATTTATTATTATTTAATATTATTAATTTAATAAACTAATACTAATACTTACAATAAATATATAGATTTATATATTAAAAATTGAATTTTAAAAAAAAAAGTAAGTCGGTATTCAAGACCGATTTACAACGGTCGTGGTCGGGTAGCACTTTTATGCAAAATAGAGACGGGCACCCAATTTTTCGAGGAGGAAACCGACCTGACCGAATAGGCAGCCCTATTTACATGTCTCGAGGTATAAACTGGGTACTTATATATGAGTTTGGGACGAAAACGAGTAGTAAAATCACTTTCTAATTGGTTTTGGGATATTTAAAGATATATACATCCCGGATGAGTAATTAATTACTGTAACGACTTATATTTATAAATTTGAACGAGTTGAGAACTAGCGGAATCTATATGGTTTTGAGACAATAACTTATAGTAAAATAACTTTTTAATCGAATTTGGGACGGATACGAGTATATACATTAAATGTAATACGATTGTATAGCGAAGACATCACCTTAATTCATGCGCCTAAGTAGCACCTCTAGTATTCTCTATTCTTATTTATAATGGATACTAATTTTGTAGTTTGTAAATTCTTATATTATAATATTTATTTATTTTATATATCTTGATATTTTCTTAATTAGAGAATATGAAATCCTTAATTACTTCTCATTCTTTTTTTATTTGGAATTCTGCATTATTTTTTCATGATACTTCATCAATTGAAAATCTAAATGAAATGATATTTACATGTTTGACTAATTAGTAGGTACCAATATACGAGTTGAGATGGAAACCGATAGTAAAAATCACATTTTATTTGATTTAGGATACGTACACGTATATAAATTCTAGACTATAAATTATAAACAAGTATAAACGTTAATCAACATGCCCATGGGAAAATTTTCCATTTTCTAAACTTTTATTATTTTATACTACTTATTGAGCCAAATAAATAGTATAATAACTAATTATAGTAACAACATATAAAACTATATGAGTTTAAAATGAGAATGAGAAATAAAATTATTTTTAATCAGGTTTGCGAGTATTAGTATACGACTTTAAGACAAGAATGAATAGTAGAATTACTTTTAAATTGAGTTTGGGATGGCTACGAGTATATACATTTCAGATGGGTTTGGATTTATGAACATAGCCTCATTGTTTCGATTAATCAGTCAATTTTTTCTGTAAACTTCACAATTTGGAGGCATAAATAAATTTGGATCCTTCTTAGGTTTTATAATATTTATTATTAATTTTTACTTTATAATGTTTGGGTATATTTAAGACATATAATCAATTACTATAACATTATATTATAAAATTGAAATAGGTTAGGGAAGTTAGTGGGTGTTATATACGGGTTTGAGATGAAAATGAGCAATTAGCCAGTATTTACACTATATAATGTTCGAGTTTTATTGAGACAAATGACCAATTATTGTAACAACTTATATTTAATTATTTAGATATTTATAAATTTTAAATGAGTTTGGTTAATTAACTTATATTATTATATAAGTTTCAGACGATAATAGGTAGTAAAATTAATTTTTAAAATCAAGTTCAGAACATCTATGAATATATAAATTATGAACAAGTATGGACACTAATCGACATGCTTACGTGAATTTTTTTCTAACTTTTAAATATTTTGCTAATTATACTTTGTAATGTTCGAATTAATGTAATTGTTGCGGATAATAATTATTATAAGAAGTAATATTTATAAGTTCAAACAAATTCTGATGATTATCAAGTATTATTATAAATTATGACGTGAAGTTATTTCCGTCGAAATTCGATGGATTATACACTACTTTTTTAAAATACAAATATTAAGATATATTAGGGGATCAAATTGTGCTTTGAACGGTTGATTAGTAGTCATATTAAAAGTTTAATGTAAAATATAGAATAACTTTCACAAAATTTTATAGCTTGAGTCATATGCTGTCCATTAATTATTATAGTTTCATTTATATTGTATGAATCAATTTTACAATAAAATATCTCATGTTATGGAAGCTTCATCTTCATCGGTTGATTTTTTATGATTACAATTAAGATATTAATTTCTAATTTTATTTTAAATTTCTATTTATTATTTTTTTAACATTATCAATTGTGCCTTCCTAATAAATTTTTTTGTCCCTACCACTGATTATAACACGTAATATGTTTTTACGTGCATTTATTTGAGTAACTCGAACACACGAAACAAGAATCACATGTATTGACAAAAATATTAGTGGCAACATTAGTATTTTTTGGTCAATTAATACAGAAATTTTAAAGGTTGTCTCACGATGAACTCGAACCCGAGACCTTTGGCCTCGGGCATTAACCACTCTACCACTAGACAAATACACACATGCAACATTAGTATTATCACTTAATCATGTAAGTACAACGGCTGTTCAATATTCATGTCCCTACTGTGTAAAAGTTTGAAGCACTAAGGCCAACTTAATTAATTATATACCACTCAGACTTTAATCCATATTTTATTCTTTAGCAATAAATCACAACTGCTATCTAAATTAGCAACTTCTAAAGTCATTACTAAATGGGAGAAAACTGCCTTTCTCTGTGGAGATAACACTACATTTGTAATTGTAACAACTATTATTTTTTCATAGAATGAGTTTATATTGTAATTTATTTATCTTGTACGAGTTGTTGGTTTTTATGTAGAAATGAATCAACTCAAAGCACATGCATGAGTATGTAATATTAATACAAGAATCGTAGATAATTGGTTATGGCTGAAAACAACAATCCGTTTACGTAACTCACTCGTGCAACTGTATCCAAAGGAGGTTGTCACCCTCTTTGTGACCATTTATCCCATATTTTAGTATACCATTTATGTCTTACTATTTATTTTATTTAGTTTTTTGCTTTAATTTTCTACATTTTTTTGTGTTTTAATTATATCAGATGGAAATTGAATTATCGTACTCTATAATAATAAAAGGGCTCTTTACTTGAATGTCCTTAAAGGAAAAATAATCTCATTTTTTAACTAACAATCGATTTTATTTTTTTAGAAAAAAACTTATTATTGAATGTTAGGTTATAGCCAAAATAGGTTATCTCAAAAACGAATGAATAAATTTTTGAGTTTTGGATTTTGAGGTCATAGCCAAAATAGGTTATCATTTTTCCAAACGTAGATTATTAGATAAATTTAATAATGTGTAGGAATTGAAAATACGTAACTTAATTGGCTTTTCAAAACAGAAACATCAATTACCATTGGTCCTCGTAATAGAATAATTAGGCTCTACACTTGTGGGCTGAACTTGTGAGGTTCTCTTCATTTAATAATATTAAAGAATAAAACAAAATCTATATAAAAATATTTATTATGCACGTAATACTATTGGTGTACAATAATTTGTGGTGCTACGTCTCGCATTATCTGAATTCTGAGGGCTGCTGTCATTGAATATATTAAATGTAGAAATACAATTATAGCTTGAATTTCCATCACCACTGCCTTTTAAATTTATGAAGACCCTAAAAGCATTTGATTTTATTCAGAAATTTCTTATATTTTTGCAAAACTTTGCCTATATAAAGTAAGATTCCTAATATTATTTAATACATTTAATATTCAATTTTACTAAATATATCCATTTTACTCTATTTTTACAACCACCATCTACATCGAGTCATTTCATTTATATAGTTCAATTAATTGATGATATATAATGAGCCTAAATATAAGAACTCTTTGTATTATCGTCCTGAATGTCTATGCCATACCAAAATCACTATATTTTGTAACGGGTCGTTATCTACCTTTTTTTAATCATAATGTATGTATACGAGTTCCCTTGTTATATAGTATAGTGTATATTGTATGTACATAATAATAAAATAACAATAATAATAAGAAATTAATATAATATAATATAATACAATACAATGTGAAGTAAAATAAAAGACTATTGTGCAGAGGACACAACGATATGTTATTATTTGATTTTGGGATCAGCATTTCGTATGTATATGATATCTTTATGCATCGTCATTAATTCACAAAATTACATTTTGAAGGTTACGACCGTACTTCATATATATATACACGTGATCTAAAATTGAATCGGATTACTAGTATCATGAACCACAAGTAATTTTAATCAAGCTGATAAATCTAGTTACGTGAGTGTGCGGGATTTATGTAAAGAATAAAGAACACCGAAGCTTTATGTGGTTCGATCGTTAATGAGATCTACGTCCACGGAGGAGTTTCCTCAATACTTTCACTATAATTTCAAGATGATGAGTGTGAGTTCATGCTCTTAGTATTCGATAAGTTCACAACCCTTCTATTATCAATTTTCCTTCTATTTATACAACCCGAGCACCGCAATCGAAGGCGTGCTCAACCTCCATTGGTCGTGACTCTTCCTCGGCGTGCCTCCATTGGTCGGGGCAGGACGCCGCCTACGTGCGCCACGTGGAGGTGGCGCCCGACTTTGGTTCCGGGCGTGTCCTCCATCGCCCGGTGGCGCTACTTTGGCTCTGGGCGTGTCCTCCATTGGCCGAGGGTGGCGGTTACGGGGCTAGGGTTTTGGGAGCGATTAGGATCGCCTTGGCTCAACCGCCATCGACCGAGGGTGGCGCCTTACTGGCTGGGCGTGTCCTCCATTGGCCGAGGATGGCGGTTCGGGGCTAGGGTTTTGGAGCTAATTAGGGCTCGCTGGGCTCAACCGCGTGGGCGCTACCAACGTTAAGCGCACTCGTTTGGCACATTAGTGGGCTTAATGGTTGGCCATATCCCATCACATGCCGACTTTATTTTCTCGGAATAATATAATTTTGATTATTTTTCATTAACAACTTTGTAGAACATGAATGTAATTGATGTCTCAAAATACGTTGACTAGATCACAAGAATTGGAGTGACCAAACTAACGGTCGAATGTTACAAATTCAAATATGAATGTAATTAAAATCAAGCCATCCTTTCCCATATAATGTCATCGTGTACAACTGGCATCACCCATTATTTTCCTCGAAAATGTTTTGTCCCCATGAACAAATTTTCCAAAATCAGAATATGAGTTTACCTAGAATGCATGAAACAATGAATTGTGTGTCACATATTTGAAGACTAATGCATGATCACTACAATTACTACAAGAAACGTAGATATATCTATGTTATCTGAAAATGACGTGTTTTTACCCCAAAACAAAACTTCAATGATATCACACACACACACAAAAACACATAACATCGTAATGCTGAACATGGGATTGTCATCCGACTGTGTGAAAAATGGCATTATATAGTAACTTTCCACTTTCATTACATTTTTTATAGGAAAATTTTTATTGCCAAAATCCTCATTAAAATCTAGTTTGGTAAGAATGTTTAGATAACAAAGTCACCCAATATTTCTCTCTCTCTCTCTAACGAATATATATGGTAGGAAATTTGTTTACCATCATTCTCATTTCTCATCCATCCAAATCTAATTTTCTTTTTGCAAAAACTTTGGCACAGGCCACAATCATTAATCATTTATAAATTAGGGTTTTTATTAGAGTTAGGTAATTTCTAATTAGAATTTATTAAATTCTTATTTAAAATGTAGGGGGTGTTTGGCTAAGCTTATTTTAGAGAGCTTATAAGATGTTTCAAGAGCTTATAAGTTGTTAAAATATTTGGATAATTGATCTTATAAGTTAGAGAAATAATTGTGAGTTATAGAGATAAAATTGTTAGATAGATAAAATTGATAGTGTAGAGAAATAACAAACTATAATAAGGTTGTTTTGATAAATTCATGGTTCTTATAAGTTTATGAAAAAATAAGTTAGGATTGACCAACTTATTTTTAAGGGAGTTTATAAGCTGTTAGAGCTTATTTTCACAGCTTATAAGCTGTTTAGGAGCTTATTTTGTTAAACACGTTGCAACAACTTATAATAGAGGAGAGCAAAAACCAAACCAAACCGAAAAATTGAACCGAACCGAAATTAGTGGTTTGATTTGGTTTCGGTTTGGGGAAAAAATTTGGTTTTCAAACCGAACCGTCCGAATTTTTTATTATTATATTTTTTTATATATTATATATATATGTTATTTATATTATTAATATTTAAATTGGTTAATATTATATATATTTATATATATGTAATATATATATATATATATATATATATATATTATATTATAAATATTATAATATTTATATTAATTATAATTTAAATTCGGTTAAAACCGAATCGAACCAATATTTCGGTTCGTTTCGTTTGAAAAAAATCGGTTAACCGAACCGCCCGAACGTTTTCGATTTTGGATTCGGTTCGATTTTGAACCGAACCGCCCGAATGTTCACCCCAACTTATAAAGCCTCAAGCGTTTTATAAAGCTGTTTTAAAGAAATTTATAAAGTTCTCACCAAACACCCTCGTAATTAGAATGGATACATCATATATTCGGATGCACAGCAGCACAAGAGGGCATCTCTCCTTCTCTTTTAGGTAATCTGTTTGCCTAAATATTTTCAGAATCAAGTAAAGAAAGGCATCGGTTATGAACTTGAATGATGATTACCAAAAAGATGGCACTATTTTTACTTTTAGAGCAAACCCCAGCTAATATAGCGGTTCTAGTTTTCTTCCTTATTTCACCTACCAAACACCAACCAACTAATATGGAAAACAATTAATTAAATTAAGGAATCAACCATATAAACTGAAAGAAAACAAACAAATAAAAAAATATAAATTGGATGCATCATGCACCGTTAAACATTTCGCGATCTTCAAACCCGCCTGGATGTGATTTGTGAAAACTCTTGGACCATACATATTGCTTATTGCATGTGCCTTACTATAAGAAATCATTTTGTATTTCACATGCACAACTTTAATTATTTATTACACTTATAGAATAGAGTTTTTAGGTCCTTTATGTGTTTTATCCATATAAATTATTTGATCCCAAAAAAATGTCATTTCATATATAACGAGAAAATATCAATAATCGATACATTTAGCTGATTATACTCGAGACCATATAATAATTGGGTACTGATTAAAGTACTTAATTAAAAATGAAGTACGAAATCAGTTTAAATAATTGCGTGGGGCTAAAGTCAGTTGCATTATTATTAATTAATTTATTGAATGCATGTTGCCTCGCTGTTTCCTTGAATATATTTTTATAGATATTATACTATATAGTTGTGAAATGATAGATTCACATTATAGTACCGCTTTCAGTTGCCAATTAATACAGATTTTTGGTGGTAGATATTCCTAGAGCTAGCTAACAAATGTTGATGGTTAGGTTTGAGCTAACTAACTATAGTGGATTTGTGTATTAAATAATGAAATTATTTAATGAAGGACTCTAAGAAAGTTAATCTATATGAACTCATTTACTAGTTAATAGTATATGTAGATCTTAGAGAATTTTTAGATTTAAACTTGAATTTAATTAAACTGTGGATTCATATATGTTCACTCGTCACTACTATATTAATGTTCATTAATTAAACAATTTAATTAGAGAATAATGGACTGATTATGCATCTGATAACCATTAAACTAATTCAAGTACATTCATAATTGTTCAATTCAGAAGCAACCAAATATAGTTGGTTGAATATTGGTTCTAATACAACAGAACGAAGAAAAGTATTATAACTTCAAATTATCAAACCAAGATAAACACACTCCATACTAATATAACAATCATCACCTCGATCTGTGACAATAAAATTGAAATTTATTCTTCCCTAAAAAGTCAATAGTAAAGATAGGTGGCTACTTAATTACTGATTATTTGCTGTTATTTCAAATCAGTCTCTTAATCCTTATAAACATAGCATGCACCCTACATAGTTAATTACCAACTATTCGTTATTTTTAATTTTCCAAATATTGGAATATAGACACATAAAATGAATACTTGCATTTCTGGCTGTCCTCATCAAATATTTAAGAACGACCCGGCACGGATTGACTGCACGACCGCATGAGCATCAACACGTAGTCTTTTCAGTGTCTTTGTCTCACTCACACCTCCGAGAAAACTTCTGTGGGGTCACCATCCCACAATTGCTCCAAGCCAAGACGCTTAACTTTAGAGTTTTATGAGATGGACTAGAAAGAAGATGCATCTTGTTGGTATGAGTAGACATATCAAATCCTTTTGTTCTCCTCGAATATGCGTCCCATATCTCGCATATTCTCGAAATCCTCTCATTCCGGTGTGTTACGGTTCATTCATGTACCCTCCGTTTGAAGCCTTAATCTGAGCCGCCTGTCCATGCCCGCACTAAGGTCCACACCGCTTCCAAGCCCAAGACGCTTAACTTTAGAGTTTTATGAGATGGACTCCAAAAGAAGATGCATCTTGTTGGTATGAGTAGACATATCAAATCCTTTAAGCTTCTCTCGAATATGCGTCCCATACCGCATATTCTCGAAATCCTCTCATTCGGTGTGTTACGGTTCATTCATGTACCCTCCGTTTTGAAGCCTTAATCGGAGCCGCTCCTTGTCCATGCCTCTGCACCAAGGTTCGGCTCGATACCATATATAACCACCGACTTCCTGATTGGTGACCATGACGCATCAACACGAGTCTTTTCGGTGTGATTTGTCTTCACTCACACATTCCCCGAAAACTTCCCAGGGGTCACCCATCCCACAATTGCTCCAAGCCCAAGACGCTTAACTTTAGAGTTTTTATGAGATGGACTCCAGAAAGAAGATCATCTTTTGGTATGAGAAGACATATCAAATCCTTTAGTTTCTCCTCAAATATGCATCCCATACCGCATATTCTCGAAATCCTCTCATTCCGGTGTGTTACGGTTCATCACGTATCTCCGCTTGAAGCTCTTAATCGAGCCGCCTCGTCTACGCCCGCACCGGCGATCACTCCGTATCGCTTCGCCACAATTTAATTGGCCGACCTTTATTGAACTGTTTGCCTGACAACTGATACAATATTATTTTATACGTCGCCTACATAAAACATTTTTTCGGATTAATTAATGTGAACTATTGTGAAAATTTTAATAATTCTCACCACCGAGTCAACTATTTTGACTATCAACAGAGTACAAACATCCCAATGCCTTCGCATTTCGTCCTATTATATATTAATAAAATAATACTATTAGGATACTTCCTTTACTTTTGATATTTTTTTTCGTCAAAGTTGGCATGAGTATTCGTCAGTGGACCAGATCGGTGCAGGACCGCATTTGCATCAGTTTTGAGGATTTTGTCTTGATATCATGGGCGCTTTCAAAGGATTTATTTTATAATACTTATAGTGAATTGATAAATTATATTACTCTTTCTGTTCATTATATTTATATTTTAATTTTGATGATACGAGTTTTAATAAATATAAAGAGAATGAAAATAATAAATAAATAGAATAATAAATAGTGGAATTAAAATATCAGTCATATATAAAGATAATAAATGAATATATCATTGAATATTGAAAATAAAAAAAGGTAGGTCATGAATGATTTCTTTTGTAAATAAGTAGATAGATTTATGATAGAAATTATGGAATTAACTTTTTTCTAAAAAGGAAAGTGAATGTTTATTGTAAACATACCTAAATAGAATTAAATGAATATTTGGTGAAGGAAGGGAATATGCTTTTTTAATGCAGTTAATTTTAAGAAAATCTTTTTCTTTTTAAAAAAAATACGCGCATTAGTCCAACCCCTCTCGCTGGCTGTGTATATTCGCATCTTCTGACGTACATGAGATAGAGATATTCAACAACATACAAAAATTAGTCATATTTGATTAACTAAATTAAGTAATTGGTCACCGATTAGAATTTTGTTTAGGGAAATTTTGAAAGACCAGCACGTTTGATTATATAAGTAAAAACTATTAAATGAAACAGTCCAATTATATTTCAAAACATCTTATTTTTCCACAACATTCAAAACTATTTTTTGTATTTATTATTAAAAATAGTGCTTGTTTGATTGTTGAACAGTTACTTTTCCAGTGTTTGCAGAGGGCGCGAGGGTGTCATATGTACTATAATTAACACTACAAAAAAAATACGTTCTTAACGATTGAAAAATATGTGTTGTAAACTTGTTTCCATTAATGACGGACTTAAGATGACTCAAAATATTCGTTGTAAATCCATAGTTAAAATATTGTTAAATTTTGCAGTTATTTTTGTTAAGAAAAATGTTGTTATTCCGTTTTTAAAATTTGTATATATTTCAAATGTAATCTAATTATTTTAATTTCTATCGTTAATGACTCATGTTTTTTAGTGTTTTTCGAATCCATCGTTAATCCTTTGTTAAATAAAATTTATTTTTTATTTTTATAAATATAAAATTCACAACGAAGTTTGTCGTTGTTAATCTGTTGTTAAGTTGCATTATATCCTTAACATGTTGCTCCAAAATTATTTAGTTCAAGTGACTAACTATTTCTCTCTTGCTCACGCTCTCTTTCTCTCACTCCCT
Organism: Salvia rosmarinus; assembly: GCA_036937905.1. Lineage (NCBI taxonomy): Eukaryota > Viridiplantae > Streptophyta > Magnoliopsida > Lamiales > Lamiaceae > Salvia > Salvia rosmarinus. The sequence continues at coordinate 36,355,401 of CM072823.1, forward strand.
CTTACTCGATGCCCCATCATTGAAGCCCTATTTCTCGAAATCCAGCCACCTTGAGTAAGGCTAGTTTTGTTTTAATTTAGTTAGGTTGATTAGGTTATTTAATTCAACATAAACATCTACAAAATAGGTGCATGCAGGATTCAAAATGAAATGTTGATGTTGGTGACATTTTATACTACTTATATTGCTCCCTTTTCATAGTCTAGGTCTTCATGTATCACCATTTTACCCCCTTGGTATATTTTTTTACTTATCAGACTATAGGTTTATGAATTCCATTTTCTTATTCAAAGAGTTTACTAACTTCTCGGTAAGAATGAGGGTAGATGGTCTTAATTCCATATTTTGTTTGAAGTCATTATATAATATATAGTTGTGTTGAATTGTGCAATGCCCTACCTAATGGGTTGGTGCAGACCTCACATCGGAGGGAGATGACTGTCGATGAGGGAGTGGTGATGAGGCCTAGCGCCATTGATAATAGTGTCACTTCCTTTGTCTTCTTTCAAAGTCCTTGTGTTGTAAAGTCCTCAATGGGGACAAACTGTTTTTATCTGCTTTATCGAAATTCTTACGATAAAACAAACTTTACTTCCAGAATTGTTTATTATATACTTGTTTATCGAAGCTCTTGTGAATTGTTTATCATATTAAACATTATAATAAGAATTTTTTTAATGATTTTAATTTTTATTGGAGAATTACAAAACGATGAAAAATATACTTTCGTTAATTGATTATGAAACGTCCGCCGTTAAGGCGTCATCAAATTACCATCGAAAAAATCATCACCGTAACCTATCGGGGAATTTAGCAATGGTCATGTCCGTCGTTAAAATAATCAGCCACGTTGGATATGACGACAGTTATTTTTTGTCTTTAAATTAAATTAATGATGAAACACGTATATTTAGCAACGGTATTTTCCGTCGTTAGAGCCGTTTTTAGTAGTGTAAGTTATTATGCGGAAGATCAAGATATAATCATTAACTTCTTAATCATATATTTAGTATAGTATTTCAATAATACCTTTATTCGGTCAATAATATCTGACATTTTATATTTATAATGCAAATATCATTATTCATTTTATAAGCTTGGTTAAATCTTGTGCGAACTTACATATTAGAATGTGGTCCAACATTAATATTATTTTTTCATTTCTTTCATTGAAAAATTATTACTAATTCTTATATAATACTACTACGTACTACTACTAATCATAAATTATTATCATTATGCTGCAGATAGAGCAAGAAAGTACGTAAATTTCATTTCCTTCTTTTTCTCTACAGATTATGATGTTTTTAGTATCGAAATTTCCATTTTCAATATAGTATGCATACTTTTTAGTTCCTATATTGTTTACTAATTTTTTTAATTATTTCCCCTTCGATGAATATAGTTCCAGCAAAATCATAACATGATCTGAAGTGAAAATTTAGTATATATATCCCTTTGAAAATAAAAATTATAGCATATAGATACGCAATCGCCATTACTTTTGGAGGCCTCACTATGACAATTACAGTTTTAGTTTAAAAAATGATTTGGGCTGTTTTAAAATTTTGATCACAGTTTGGGTTTAAATCATTAATAGTGTATTTTCCCAATTTATATTTCATTCTATTAAACTGTTAATTAGTCAAAACTGGCAAGATTTAGGTCAGTTGACCATGTCGATGCATGTATTATTACTCCATTTATTTCCCGATGCCGTCTGGTGAAGGCAATTTAATTTTATACGTTATATAATTGCTATATAATTTTGGTAATACAATTAGGAATTCGAGGAATAACTCAAATATAAAACACAAAAACTCATACGTGCACGTATAATGCGTATACTGTTTAATTATAAAAATCAGCGCTATTTATTACTTAAAAATCAACGTTGAAAATCACTGCTAGTTTTTAGAAATAAACAATGAGTATATGTGCTGCAATTTAACGATAAAGTGATTAATGTTACACAAAAGTTTCGATTTCGAAGTCATCGTACACGACTTTTAAATTCGATATTTAATTGAAAATAAAATAAAATAAAATAAACAATGACGGGAACCATGCACGCATGAGCAGGAGACTAGCCCAATGTAAAATTTGGAAATATGCGCATGAATCGTCGTTGTCTGACTTTATGTATCAATTTTCAAAATATCATAACTTATATAAAAGGGGGAAAATAATGTAAAAGAAAATAGTCACACTTGGCGAACTGCATATATAAAAAATTGTCAATTTTATAGTTGACGGAAATTGAAACAATGGAAAACCTGGAAAAGGTGTATGCGTAATTTCCTCTTGGCATCGTAAAAGTGCTGCATTTAAAAAGTATTAATTTAATTTGATCAGTTGAATTTCAAGTATGTATTTATTCAATAATTTATCAAAAGTCTAATCCTGACAACACAGGTAACAAAAAGAAAAGGGAAAAAAGATAAATTATAATTAGAAGTGTTTGAAGTAGTGCTTTGACTATTTGTGCTTGTTTGATTTTTCTGACAGCTACTTCTCCAAACATTTATTTGTAGAACGAGTTGGAAAATTGAGACATGAATATCACCCAATCCATTGCACCAAATAATAAAAAAATAGTCTTCAATAAATATTGACTAGAATAAGATCGTTGTTGGGTTGGATCAACCCAACAACTTAGCGTCTAATCCAGTAAGTAATGTACAATTCTCCTATTTGGTCCCCAAATCCTAATGGCCCTATAAACCCCACTTCGCTAGAGAAATAATAAATTTATCATATTAATAGTAATTTTATGCTAATATTAATTTTCCTAGTTCAATTCACATTTAGTTAGGATAGTTAATTAGAATTCTCTAACAACCTATCAATTAATCAGTCAAGTTGGTAAAATGAGCCGTTATAAAAATCAGACATCACTAATCCTATATATATATATATATATATATATATATATATATATATATATATATATATATATATATACTAGCATGTAACTCGTCAAGTTTCGATGGAAAATATTTTACGTTATGTTTATGATCATTGTAAATGAAATAATATTTACATTAGAGCAATACGTTTTAATTTGATATACATAAGTTATACTCGTCAATTCGATGCAAAATCACATTATATTTTATAATTTATGAATATAAATGTAAATATTTGAGGCGTATTGATACTTGTTCGCACTGCCTAGAATGTATATACTTGTATCCATCTTAAATCCGATTATTTACCAAAACTTATTTAAAATTATAAACATGATTTGTTACATGATTGGTTATTCTTCTAAATAAAAATCAAACACTATAAAATAAACAATAAATAATACTCTATCATCACATTTAAAATGTCACACTTTTCTTTCGTGGGTTGTTCCATTACAAATGTCTCATTCCATTTTAGGAAGTAATTATCCTTCAAAAGTGTGGACTCTACCAACTTTTTAACAATTTAACTACTTTATATTTTCTCCTAAATACTGCACACAAAAAAAACGACACTTTTAAACGAGATTGGATGGAGATATATAACAAAACATCCAAAACTAGAAAAATTCAAGTAGGGATGTAAATCGATGTTAGGATTCCTTTAGAATTTATATGGTCGCATATCATAAATATGATTAAAAGGTATGACTACTACTCATTTTCGTTCGAAACTCATGCAGCTAATACCCGCTAACTATCTAAATATGTTTAATTTTATAAATATATTAAAGTGATAAATTATCTATCTCAATAGTGGTTCGAACAATATAGAATAAATATTAATAATAAATAATGTACATAACAACATATTACAAAATGAAGAACATGTCTAGCATATACATACCAAAGACCGTCCCAAATTTGATTAATTATCCGAGCCTTATGTAATTTTATAAATATAAGTTGTTACAATAATTAGTTATTTATTTTAATAAAACTTAAACATTACAGAGTAATTATTAATAATAAATAAATAAATAGCAAAATATTATGATAGTGGAAATTTCACATAGATATGTCGATTAATGTCTTAACCTATCACAAATCGGATTAAAAAGTGATTTTACTGAGACGCTCCGCCTCATTCTCATCTAATAATATCCGCTATTATCCGAATTCATTTAAATATACAAAATATCTAAATAGTAAAATATATGTTGATTACAATATATGGTTATCATCTTAATAAAAACATTGAATATTACTATTTATTTCCAAAAAAGTTATTAATTGTGATTTCTCATAAAAATTGATGTGAGATTAAAACATTTCACATAAGTATGTATATCAATTTTGTACCCGTCTAGAATGTATATTGTTGTACCCAAATAATATAAATAACAAAAGACTTAAAACTAGAAAAATTATGTACTCATCTCATTCTCATATTTTAATATCCGCTAATTATCTAATTCGCTTAAATTATAAATAATATAATTAATTAAATACTATTATTTTAATAGATTAAAACCGAAAAATATCACATAGACATATTAATCAATGTCTGGATTGGTTTAGAATTTATGTAAATGCCACCTGTCTCCAACCCGATTAAAATTAATTTTACTATATATTCTCGCCTCATTCTCGTATAATAATCTTAGTTAATTACCGAATTTGTATAAATTTTATAAATAATAATATATATTATTGTAATAATTGAGTATCCTTTCAATAAAAATTAAATATTATTACTATTTATTTCAAAACTTGTTATTAATTTGTGAAGTCTCATGAAAAAATTGTTATGAGTTTCAAAATTTACTTAATTTTTTTATAAAAATAATCATTTTATTTAGATTTTCAATTTGTGAAGTTCATGAAAAATCATCGTGAGATTCAAATAAAATTTCTCAAAAAATATATAACTATTTAGTTGCCCAACTAATTAATTAATTGACCAAATTAAATTAGTGTTGCAAAATAATTATTAATTGTGGGATGAATAAAAATACACACAATTATTTATATAAGACTAATTTAGTTTGGAGTTAGATTAGAAAAAAATGTGGAAAGTAAATCCTCTCAAAAAAAAATTGAACATTGATTACTATTTATTTTGAATTTTTTTGTTAATTTGTGACATCTCATGAAAAAAATTGTTATGAGTTTCAAATTTTATTTATATAAAATATATCATTTCATTTAGATTTTCAATTTGTGAAATTCATTAAAGATCGGTTGAGATTCAAAATTTGTTTAAAAAATTATAAAAAAGTATATTATGCTATTGATATCTTAAATTGGTAAAGTCTCATGAAAAATTTAAAAATAATATTAGTCAAATTAAATTAAATTTCTCAATAAAAAAATATAACTATTTAGTTGGCCAACTAATTAACTAGTTGGTCAAATTAAATTAGTGGTGTAAAATAATTATTTATTATGGGATGAAAAATATACAAAACTATATATATAACTCTTATTCAAAGTGGAGTTTGATGAGAAAAGGATATGGAATATGAGATGTAAAGAAAATGGGAATAAAGAAGATTTAAGAAAAATAAGAATAAATAGATTATATACGTAATCTTATTATATATTGATATATCCACCCACTTATTAATAATGTGCCACCTTATAGAGGATCTCCTCAATAGCACTAAGTAAATCATATTTCACCAACTGAGTTAGCGACTTTGATGAAGCATGGTACAAGAAAACCTCATATCTTGGAAGCAATTATACACACACATATATTTATATCAACACAAAATTAGAAATATATATAAGGATACACAATCTTCACATTACTCTGTCACTCAAGTAACTTATTCTAGTACACACCACTCTTAACCTTGCATAATAACGATAATGATAACAATACCCGCATTTTTCAATCATTTCACAAAAACGCCGCCGATATTCTCGCCGTGATTCATTGTCAATGACCTCCCGAACACGGGCTCGGCCGCCAGTCGCGGCGGCGTTGCCGTAGCGCCTCGCACCTCCCTAGTGTCGATCACCTCCGCTGCCTACGATGGCCTTCCCCGGAGATGTAGCGTAGGGCGCCCACCGCGCCACCGAACGGGCGAACTCCCCGCCTCCCCGCGATCCGCCTCGTCTTGACCGGCCCGAGCCGCGAGGTTTCATTTCTGCGCGATAGTTGTTACGGTTGTGGTCGCTTTCGGTGGCGGATAAGAAAATCTATCGTAGTATGCATCGGTCTTTGGTTTCGTGTGCACGGGTGCATTTTTAGAATTTGAGCCATGGGTGTTATGACCGTTGGGCAGCTTCGCCGCTTGATGTTTGATGGTGCGGATCTTTTCTTGGCGATGATCGGTGTAGTGTTGCGGGGATAATTACCCGCAGCGTGGCCGCTTGTTTTCTTCTTTCCTTGTCGTGGTCATAGTCATACCGACCGCCGCCGTGTTTCGGCTTTGGGTAGCAAACTCCGTCGCGACACTCGACCTCGTCATCGTCGCTGCTGCTGTCGTCGTCGCTGCTAAACCTACCGCCACGGCTGTCCCGGAAATTCTTCCACGGTGAATCGAGGTGGGGCGCGTACACACTCGACAAGTGCCCCGATGGAGGATTATTGGCACTATGGACAGTCTTACGTGGCGAGTCATGTGGGGAGCCGTTGGTGCGGCCCAATCTGGGAGAGTGGTTGTACTCGTTCCCTTTTTTGAGCTGAGCATGAGTCGAACCACGAGGCCAGACCTGGTCTGGTCTCGTGGTGTAGTCACTGTACGTGACAACTTGTTCGTTCGATGCCACGTAGCTCTCGACGTGGTGGAGTAGGCTACGATGGCGGCCGGCCTACCCCGTAGATTGGCTCTCTTATGCCGTAGCCTTGGTAGTCTCGGTTTGTGTGAGCATCGAGTGTGCCATTTTATTGAGGGCGCACACTTGATTGAAAATGTGATGAGCTGATATGTTTGTTTGTTTTTTGGTGTGCTAAGTGTTTGTAACATGGTTGTGTTTATATAGGAATGTTTTGAGTTACTGTTGTGATTGAAGACACAAAAAATCTTGTGGACTGGAGTGGAGGTTGTTTTCTGTTTTCACTAAAGCTTCTCCATCACAACATTTGAGGGAATCAAATTCTAGTGAAGACCCTTCTTTTATTTCAATAAAGATAGATGTGAATAATTTTATCAAGAATAAAGTTTAGTGGCCCTTTTGGTAACTCTTGTGCAGAGGAAATGGAATGGAATTTTTTTGAGAGATAATAATGCTTATATGGTGTGGTGTTTCACGCTTTGCCAGAATATTGGAATCAGACAGCTCATTGTAATTGTGTTAAAGGAGAAAAATCAACCTCCTGAATCTATGCTCCGTCATCTTTTTCTATCTTGTATTTATTTATGTGCATCCAATTAATGTAAAATATTAATATAAATATAATATATAATCTGGATTGTCTTTTGCAACGAAATATAAGGGTAGATTAATTAAATAGAAGAATACAAAATCAGTTAGTAAGTCAATGCATAGAGCCTAATTGAATACCGCCGGCAATAATTGAGAGTTAGAGGGAAAAGAAATACTCCTATCCATAATAAGTGTTGTTTTTTGTCGTAAAAAATCATATATAAAAGAAATGTGTTATATTTCTCTTTTTGTCCTTTATTATTTTATGAAAATTGAACAATTGAAAATGAGGATAACACCCAAGAATAAGCTGAAGAGCGGATGGTTCCTGTCCTATTTGCAAATAGCTTGAAAATGAGGGATTTTAAGCACACTTTCAAGATCCTCTGAGCCTTTTTTTTATGTAAAGGATCTAGTATGGTTGGTTAGCTTTTGATATTTTTTTCGATTTGGATTTTTATGCTTCTAATATTTTGGGGCATTCCGACAATTATATATCTGTTAATCTAATATCCACCGGAATGGTATTTCCTACATATCCATACCATTCTTCATAGTATACCTGATAATGGGGAGGTATAGCCACAGTATAAGAAGTTTGACATAAAATTTCTTTACAATTATGAAATAAGACATTTATTTGATGACAGATGAAATAACATTCATGAGTTTTAATACGACTTAAATAGTATGATTGTGGATTATTAAATGAGAGATGATATACCCAAAGCTAACCCAGCTTTCAGTATTAGAAATGTTTAAATGATTAGTATTAAGAGTTGAAATAGTTTTTGTTCATATTGCTGGATGCGTCATTCTACGTTTGGATTGGTGGTCCAGTCCCACCTAGCGGGTGTGATCTGCGAAGACTTCCAACCCATATATAGCTATTGCATGTGTGACTTAGAAATTATATTATCTTATTTTGACTGATTATTTTTGGTATATAGATGAAGGAGGATTGTGTTTTATGTATAAAGTGATGTGATCCATTAACTTTAACCATTTTTAGATAAAAATAGTTTACTTTTAGAATGAACCAACAATAATAATGGATATTCCAAAAAAGAAATAAGAATAATAATATATTTTAATCAATACTAATTAAGTTCAAATAACTATTAATAACAAATCACATTTTTCACGAGATCATATGCTTTTCCATTTTCTTATATATGTACTGTCCGTGTCAACACTCACTAAATTAATACAAAAAGAATTCGAACCAAAATATCCAAACTCCAAATCCTCAATATTCTCGAACCTATATATTATATGATAGGCATTTGCAATAGAAAATTAATAATTATATTCTTTAACACGTAGTACGAAATGCATGTTTCGCATGTGTGTTATTGTGTGTAAATGCACACGTGTATTATTATATAACTTTTTTGGTTAATTTAATACATAAATTTTAAAGGTTAAATGTACCTGGCACCTTTCTACGGACATTAACCACTCTACCATTAACCAACATATACACTTATTATTATACAACTTGTTACGTATAATAGGCATTCACTAGTTTCAGTTGCCAGTACATATTTTATTTTAATTATTTTAAAATCTTTAAAGTAGTTGTGGTAGATATTCCTGCAATTAATGGACAACAAGATCGTGGGGTTAGGTTTCTGTTGTTAGTAGAGTTGGCTACTGTGACATGGTACATTAAATTGTTTAATGATGTAGCAGAGCAAAATAAATTTATGCATTTAATTATTCATCTATTAAAGTACTTCTAGAAGGTATTGCACCAAAGATTATACTATTTGTCCATCATATTTATTTAATTTCATTTTGATCCGCTCATAAAAATGTTTATTTTTCTTTTTAGAAACATCATTTACCCTAAACATACCTATTTATTTACAAAAAACACTCATGGTCCATATTTTTACACAAACTATCCATTAATATAATCATTTATAATCTTTATTGACACACCTTTTAATCACATTATCTATTAATCTATTTATTTATTATATTCATTCACTTTACACTTATTATAATTTATTAAAACTCGCCATCAAAATCAATAAACGAAAATGATGAACGGAGAGGTACTATCTTCGCAATTTTTGCTTGGGGCTAGAGAGAAAATGGGCTGCGCTAAGTTGTTTGAGACTAACACAAATTCAGAAGAAAATGAGCCCAAGTTAGATCTCAGTGGCCCAAATGAAGATGATTTGCAGCTCATTTTAATTTTAGGGCCATCTGTGTTCTATAATTTTATTCTTTATATTTTTATCATTACGAATGCAGACTCGTATAAGATTTTTTTTTTCTATTAAGTTTTCTACGTTGCTAGAAATCAAAGCAGAGTTTGTTGTGATAATCATATCATACATTTAATTTTCCACCTGGTCTAGTATATTATGAGCATGATTGTAATATACATAACATTAGCATATTTTAGTGAAATATAAAATGTGGATAAAACTAAGCACGAATACTAAATAGTATAAGTAAGGGTGAACATTCGGTAGGTTCGGTTAAAAACCGAACCGAAAATCCAAAACCGAAAAAACCGAACCGTTTAAAAATTTCAACCGAACCAAACCGAATTTTTACTCAAACCGAACCGAACCGAACCGAATTTTAAACTTGCGGTTTTTGGTTAACCGAACTTTTAATTACTACTTCAATAAATAAATTAATCCAGAAAATGATAAAGCCATAAATTTAATATTCAACAATCTAACCTTAAATCCAACAACATTCATACCATAAATCCCACTATTAAATACTAACAACATAAATCCAAGGATCAAACACCAACAATAACATTAACAAAACATCAAACAATTCCCTTCTACTTCGATAATATGAAAGAGCCCATTGTGCCTTTGTTGAGAGCTTTTGATCCATTAGGCACACCTAAAATTGTGAAGAAAGTCACAAATATTAAGAATATAAATCTTAAGATGCTGCACATGAAGATGATGAAGTAACTTAAATGCAATCAACTATATCATAATAATGTAAAGCATCTACAAATGATAAATTAAAATATTATCTATATAAAACCTTAAGGACGCTACCAGAATTATGAAATGGTGTCATATGCTACCTATAAAACATGCATATTGAAAGCCAATTTAAAACTAAACCAAGAAAACCATATAAGCAAAACAACAATATGCTTACAATCATCATCATCTTTCTTCTTGTTCTTCTAAATATCACAACGCTTGCAGATCCACTTGTGCCAATATTTTTCATACCTATAAAATATATATATGTATATATAGCATGTATAACATTGTTAGTAAATTATGGTAATACAACTATTAAACAATTCCAGGTCTTCTTCAATTGATATAGGTTGATTTGAGTTTCTCATCCAATCTTGAGCACATATAAGACTTTCAACAATTTTAGGATTTAGTGAACTCCTAAAGGGTTAAGAACTCTACCCCGGTACTAAAGGTGGATTCCGATGCTACCGTGAGAAACCGGCATTGACAATACATCCCGAGCAAGACAAGACAAGATAGGAAACCTATATCGGTTATCCTTCCACCACTCAAGATATTGAAATCCTCAAGTCGTGGACATCATTTTCTTCAAGATAGATATCTAATTCACTTTGGTTCCCTTCTCCACTTTTTCTTGAGCTTGTACTTGAACTAAGACTTATGGGCTTTCTCGTAGTCTCAACTTTGGAAATTTGTCTCGAATATGCACTGATCTTCCTCGTGTGTTGTTGCCACACTCGAGGTCGACGATCACTTTATAAGCTTCAAATAATTCTTTGAGGGTATCCAATGCACCTTGAGCTATACTTGAGCCAAGTTTATCTCCATACTCATCAACAAGTGCATATCTATCCAACCTTATAACGTGGATCTACGATAACAACCACATATAAAAGTTTGTTCATCTTATCCGATCTCTCCAATATTTGTCATACTTGCTTTCATTTTCATGCTCATGGATTTTATAGAAAGATCTTCACTCTTTGCCAAATCCTTCAACAAGGTACTCACCGACAACAGCTCATGATAAAAAGATTAGACGTAAATATAACGAACCCGAGATTAGAATTGTGAGTTCATAGAAAGTGGACAAAATCTCAACCATACCCGTGGCACTTTTCCAATCAATATGTTGCACCCCATCAAGAAGCTCAAGTGAGAAATATGGGTCTTCAATTTCAAATCGCTCAAATGCCTTTTCAAATTTGAGTGCAACATTCAACATTAAATATGTAGAATTCCATCTAGTTGGCATATCAAGACACAATAAACTCGCTTTCAATATTTTCAAGAATGTAACATTCTTTAAACCTTCTTAGTCTAGCCAGGTGAGTGTCTTACAAATCTTATTGCATCTCTAACCTTCTTGATTGTAAAATTTATCTCTTTCAATCCATCACCACAATCAAATTAAGGATATGAGCAACACATCTCATATGGAGATATTTTCCCTTCACCACAGACAACTCGAGAAGTAAGTTTGCATTCATCGAAATAATGCAAGTGTCATTCAACTTGCATTATCCATCGTAATGGCAAACACTCAGTGATTCCTCACTCACGCAAACAACCATCAAGTTGTTTAGCTAAATCCTCACCCTTGTGACTTTCAACCTGCAAAATTGATAATCTTCTTATGAAGAGTCCAATTATTGTCAATGAAATGAGCAATAATGCACATGTAATTTATTTCTCGCAAAGACGCCCAAGTATCCGTAGTAATACACACGCGTTGACGATTTTTCAAAACAAATCATAATTTCATCTTTTCATCTAAGAATAATTGATAGCAATCTCTTAATATCGCCAACGTGATGGAATTTTGAATCTTGGTTGCAAAGCGAAATAAAATCTATAAACCCTTCTCATTCCACAAACTTGAATGGTAGTTCATCCCTAATAATCATTGAAGTTAACTTTTGTCGCATAATTCTTGATCAAATTTCCAAGTACTAAGATTACCAATAATGCTATCATTATCCCCGACACGCATTGGTTGCAAACTCAACTGTGATTGCCTTAAATCCTCACTACAAGGATGGAGTGTGCAAAGCAATATATGTGCCTTAAGGTTAGAAGTACCATTTTCTTAGGGTGGAAGCATAGACCTTACCACAATAGTTGCACTTGATTTTTGATGTCCTCCTCAACAAAGGGAGAAATGATCCCAAACCCCGATCGAGGCTTTATAGTTTTCCTCTTTGGGCTCTTTGGAGTTGTTGATTCATCGAAAGTCCGCTCTACGTTTGACTGGTGGAATTTCCTTGTTAGTATGTGAAATAATCATTTAATTGCATTAGTCTCATCGATGCACATACATAAATATTATCATCCATATAATTAGAAAACAAAACCTCTAACTATGATGGAATTATTAAGTGCAATGGCGAGAGGGAAAAGAAAAAGAAAATGAGTTTGATGTCTTACCCAATACAGAGCATCTTCTTCTATATCCATAAAGTCTATCGCACAACATCAAAAGATTTTAGTTATACTATAATAAATTAGATAAAAGACAAGAATTATAGCAACATCATATTTAAATTCCATATTAGTTGTCTAATTAACTAATTCACGGAGGGCCATCTTGAACAACAAAAATTGCACGAAGAGTAAACAATAAGGAAATAATCAATCTTAAGAAAATCGTGAGAGAGCAAGTCAATCCTCATTTACGGAGAGATCCTCAAGCATTTAAAATAACTCCTTTATCGCCTCATTACCAAGTCCATCATAACAGATTAATCAATTTTCTTGATTTAACTCTATAGTTGGTGGCATTCGTAATCGATTTCCTTGTAAACAAAATTATGTTTAGATAGTTACATAAATAACATATAAGCCAAATCTTCATCCCTCAACAATTTCACAAGTTGCAAGTTTCTAAGTTCAACATGTTATCAAGCACTACAAACTTTGATTAGAAACAATCTTCCCAAGATCATTGTGATTGTGAATCATAAAACCCCAAAGCACCACAAAAACTTTAGAAAAGTAAACACAAAAATCCAACCGCCCTACCCCAATCCGAACATAAAGAGCAATCGAAGAAAAATATTAACTTAATCAATTCCATAAACAAAACAGCTTCGACTCAAATCATGCTTAAGCTTCACATTGAACCCCCACTTCAAATTTCCGAAATCGACTATAAGCAAACACTATAGTTTCCGATTTTAGACTCGTAATCAAAACTCAAAAGAACATAAGTTATGAATCAAAACTCAAAATAAAAACATCCAAAATATAAACCAAGATGATAACCCACCTTCAATTCGAAATGATATTTTTTAAACGATACGAACTGAAATCGAGCAAGACAACTGGATGAGAGTGAGATGCGTGCTTGTCTTTGTGAGCACCGCAACTGCAGGTTTTGAGTTGCAAACTTGCAACAGAGCTAAATTGATTTGGGGAATAAATCTTGATCTTGAACTGAAGTAGGGCTCAAAGTTTCATCCAAATTTCGAGAGATGAGAGAAGAGAAAAGTGGAAGAAATGACAAAAGAAGAAAGAAGCTTCCGAGAGGCGTAATCCCAATTCCAAAGTATGTTCACGTCTTTAGGGCATAGCATTTATGAATTAGGAATTAGGATATGGTTTAATAATTTATTAATTTAATATATATATAAACTTCAATTGATTCGGTTTAAATCGAAATTTTGGATTACTAAACCGAACGGAACCGAAAAATTTTGGTTTATTTTTGCATCCAAACCGATCAAATTACCACGGCTCGATTCGGTTTTCGGCTTGATTCGGTTTGCTCACCATTTAAGTATCAAAATCGATGATGAAATAAATAACTCAAAATACTCGAAAATTTGAATTATGAGAAAGTTTCAAAAGAAAACCTTAAATTATGGGTTACTTGTATATCCGATAAAAGTAAGAGAGGCCCCAAAGCCCCAAACCCTAATCCTAGATATCTCGAACCTTTTTCTCCCAGAACACAGCAATCATAAATATTTAAATTAAGCTTTATTTATCATTTTCATTTTAAAATCAACTCTTTGAAAGTGCGAATAGAAGTAGGAATACTGATACAAAGATCTACATGTATTCGATATTCTGAACATATAATCTTGTCATTAATGTGTCATGTGAGATAGATACAAACTTGTAATCGGAATCTTTAATGACAATCATCCAATCATTGTAGATAGAATAATCATCTTAAAATTATAATAATAATAATAATAATTACATGTTATTAACATTAAAATTGTTAATATTCTCATGAATATTCAACATTATTCTTCAAGATTCCTCAGTGGCCTAAATACTGATGTTTTTCTTGCCTTTTCCTGAATACTTATTAACAGTACCCCTCGTGATCATGAGTAATGAATGCTCATTGTTATTGTTGATGACGTTTCTCAGAAGCCAGTTTATTTAGATAGCTTTTGCTATTTATTACGTATTCATTATGTTTGTAGTCAAAAATAAATTACAAAAATTAGGTGTCTTGCACACGTATTGTTAGTGGATGATCCAATCTTTGTTTCAAATTTATTAGCTCTTATCAAATTGAATTAAACTTGTGGTATATGGAGGACACAATCTTTATATCATATTTATTAGCTGAATTAAACAATTATTTTTCATTCTTTTTATAAAATAACATATCTTTAGCTATCTAAAATATTAAGCTGTTGATAGATATCGTATTGTATATTATATATACTTAAAAGTATGTGTTATATATATGTGACTTGAATATTTAAATGATTGCACTATACTATAGTGCTTGTTGTTATGCCAATGATACATACACAGCAATGCAATTATTGTAACTAACTTATATAAAAACTTCACAAACAAAATACCCATTAACAGCAACAGCATATGTAAAAATTAAGTTGAGTAAAATCTCCACAAATAAAAACACTGCATGAACTATTTTTCTTAGAAACTAACACAACGCAACGCAACGCAACGCTCATTCCTAAAAGAAGCTTTTTTCAGATTATTATCATAAAAAGGGAAAACAAACACAGGCCTTTCTATTTCTCCAATATCTCTCTCCTTTCGTTTCACCCCTTTTTCTTTCTCGTGAATTTCAATTTCAAATTTCCACCACCATTGTTTCCAGATCTACATTCTCGCTCTGCAAATGCCTCCAACTGATACGAGCTCCGATCTCAGAGTAGACTCTCTCTCTCTACTATCCCTGTCTCACTCTGTTTATGAACCGTGTCAGCTACTTCATTTTCCTTTAACTTACTGTAAATCCGTGTGTGTGTTTTTGCTTGTTCTTATGCAGAGGTCATCAACTAATCCGCCTACCCTAAGTATGAGGTAAGCTATAAACAGTTTTCAGAATGTATTTCGTTTTTATTTTATGTTTCGTTGTACAACGTCATGGCGGAAGATAGGGAAAAGTGGAAAATAAAATAAGAAATTCACGTTTTCCCAATTATTTACTCGCTAATTCAGAAGCATTGTTTGGTCAGTGAGTATGCGTTTGCGGATCTCAATAACTTGGAGCATTGTGCCAAGTATTTGAACAATACGCTCGTCACCTTTGGCTTCCTGCTTCACCTGATCTATTCTCTAATGACCCCGTGAGTTACTTTTACAATTTTCTTTTGTCCTTTCTGAATTTTGAAGTTTTATTAGACTTCCATTTGTAGTATTTGTTTTGGTATGTGTTTAATGTGGATTGTTTTTTAAAATAGGTATCGGTAGGAGGACTTGCAATTGTATACATGCTTTGTTACAGCAGAGACAGCGGGATGTTGAATATCGGGAGTCCGCCAATGAGCAGAGGCAACGGTAGTATTTCCATTAAGTATTATTGTTGATTGTTGTAACTTACTATATTATTATGTAGATTGTTGTAACTCTTGACTACTTACTATGTTACTAGGGCATGGTCTGCTTGATGAAATCTTAACTGGTTGAGTAATTAGGTTTTAGCTTTTAAATCTGGTCAGGCAACCCCCTTCCCTCCCAAAAAAAAAAATAAAAATTGAAGTAGAAGTTTGAGGGAAGACTTTATTTTCCTTTCTTGCAGCTTGAGTGTAATAAAGCAATTGGCCCTCCTGTTGGATCTTTCTGAACAATGTGTCTGGCACTCAGCAAACATATTTTTACTTACTAGTGAATTTCTGTTTCCAATCATGTAGATTGTGAGGATATTAATTTCTGGAGTTTTGATGTTGGGAAGGAACCTAGGCAGGGATTTAGTAGGTTTTGTTTTCTTTTCAGTTTATTGTAGTTTAATATAATAATTCAGTGTTCTGGACAGCCAGATTATGCACTAGTACGTTGCCAGTTTTATGTCGATCACTGATGTTAAAATGTATTTTCTAAGGAGAGTTGAAGCATCAAATGTTATTTCAAATTATTTGGGGCATTTAGAGTGACTACTCTTGTGTAGCCTAAGGGCATAATGCATTCGATTTGGCAACTTGATCATAATTTATTAAGAAGGTGACTTGATGTTATTGCCTGACAGGCTCCTATCAGACATTTCAAGATTGGAAGCTAAAGTGAGAGGCTGGAATCCCAGTTATCTGAAAGATAGAGAGATAGCTAGTATGACGAGAACGGTGCGGCCCAGTGTATTCATTTTGAAAGATCAACTGAGTTATCTTTCAGTATATTTTTTCTGTTTTGCAACTAATTCAATCAATAGGAAGCAAAAGCTACAGCAGCTTTCAAAACCCAGATCGATAAGTTGCAGCAGGAGCGAGATGAATTTCAGAAGATGGTTTTGGGTAACCAGGTTTACACTTTACCTTCTTCTTGTCATTGCCAGATTTATTAGTCATTGTAAGTATCCTCATTATTGATTATAATTTTAATAATTAAATTAAACTTTACAAATTTAATGTTTTAAAAATATAATATATTCTCCGCATCGCAAGGGTAAATCTAGCTATTATAAAGCAAACAATTTTTAGTCATTATTGTTCGATTTAAACTTCTACTTTACAAAACATTATGATATGCTACGAAAGTATTGTTTTGATTATGTATGGTAAAAACAAGAAGAATCTAGACCTAGAGGTGAAGGGAGTGTTTTATGACCAAAATCTCTCAAGTTCAAATTATTCTAACACTTTATAAGTCGAATTGGTAGTAGACGAAGAATAATATCAACGATTATAATATTTAAATAATTTTTTTCTATTGAATATTAATTTCAAACTAAATAAAAATCTATATGTATGAATTAACCATTTTGACAATATTTATTTATCTATAATTGTGTTGCAATTAATATAAGTAGGAGCAGAGGAAGAGTGGGACAATGGGCACCATTGTGAACTAGAAAAAAGGAAATATTATGATAATTAGGTATTTAATATATTTTTAAACCCTATAAATCATCATCGATCAATGTTAATAATTTATATCTTTATATTAATTGGTAATTCATAACCTCAAAACTACTATTTTTATTGAATTAAATTGATTTTATTTTGATTAGATCTATGCCTTCAATCGATTGTAATTGTATTAAATTATTAAAGTGAATTTTATCTATTAATATATAAATCCATTACATATCGGAGAACCACATCTGCCTTGAACATGTGGCATTTTCATGATTTAACATTTTATTTTTCTAAAATCCACAAGTTTCCTTATTTGACCACTTATCGCTCTTTACTATATGATTTATGTTAGTATTAAATATGTTATTATAAATGCACAAATATATATATATATATATATTATTACTTTTAACTTCAATTTATAATTTTACAACAAAATGTTTAATTTTATTTAAAATTATTGTATCGTTAATTATCATCTAACGTGTCCTATCAAATATTCATTTATTTTCTCCTTCCACAAAAATATTTTAAGTTTAATATTTTTAAAATAAACTTTATAAGATTAATATTTAAACTTTGCAAGATTATTAAGAAACCAACCATCATATTTCAATAGTTTGAACTCTCTTTACAAGATTAATATTTAAACTCTATTTTGATTTATCTTCAATACTCATTTATTATATTTTAATTCATATAATCTAATTTTATATATTTTAATATTCTCAAATTTTTCTTAATTAAGAATATGAAGTTTTCTTAATTATTTTACTAATTTTTCTTTTTATATTTTGAAGCCCAACATCATTTTTCCACAAGACTTCATTGATTGAATATCTAAATAAAATGATATTTACATGTAAGGTACTATTTGAGGTTCGAGTGTTCACTCTACCAACTCCGAAATTTCTCGGTATCGATACCGACACCAAATCGTGTAGGGTCGGGTCGGTAGGTATTTAGATGAGATCGGTATATCCGACGTATGATACCCGATACTCGATTTGTTATAAATATTTATATTTTATATATTTAAATGTATAATTAATATATTCAAATTAATATATTGTAAATATAGTTTTATTATTCTTAATTTTAATATGTGAACTTTATAAATGATAACTTAATATTAAAAATAGTATACATTTAAATATGTGATATGCTATCATAACTTGACAAATGAGAGTATATAACTAACATTATATATCTAAAATTATGTACAAAATAAAAGCAAATAAACAAACACAAAGAAAAAATGTTATCATACACCAATATCCAATATATAGCTAACATAGTTATTAGTAGTAATACAACATATATATAGATTTATATATAAAATAAAATAAAATAAATAAATACAAAAAGATAAAACAAAAGTGCATGTGGAAGAATTTCTATTATTATTTAATATTATTAATTCTAATAAACTAATACTAATACTTACAATAAATATATAGATTTATATATTAAAAATTGAATTTTTAAAAAAAAGAAATGGTATTCAAGACCGATTACAAAACGTCGTGGTCGGGTAGCACTTTTTATCAAAATAGAGACGGACCAATTTTTCGAGAGACCAATTGATCAATAGGACCTATTTACATGTCCGAGTAACGGTACTTATATATGAGTTTGACTAAAACATAGTAAAATCACTCTAATTGGTTTGGTATGTAATATATACATCCTAGATGAGAATCAATTATCAGAACAACTTATATTTATAAATTTGAACGAGTGAGTTAAGTAATTACTATATGTTTTGAGACAATAACTTATTGTAAAATAACTTTAATCGAATTTGGGACGATATGAGTATATACATTATATGTAATACATGCATAGCAAACATCACCTTAATTCATGCGCCACGTAGACCTCCAAGATTCTCTATTCTTATTTATAATGGATACTAATTTTGTAGTTTGTAAATTCTTATATTATAATATTTATTTATTTTATATATCTTGATATTTTCTTAATTAGAGAATATGAAACCTTAATTACTTCTCATTCTTTTTTATTTGGAATTCTACATTATTTTTCATGATACTTCATCAATCGAAAATCTAAATAAATGATATTTACATGTTTGACTAATTAGTAGGTACCAATGTACGAGTTAAGACGGAAACCGATAGTAAAATCACATTTTAATTTGATTTAGGATACGCATACGTATATAAATTATAGAATATAAATTATAAACAAGTGTAAACGTTAATCAACATGCCCATGGGGAATTTTTCCATTTTCTAAACTTTTATTATTTTATACTACTTATCGAGCCAAATAAATAGTATAAATAAAAAATAGTATAATAACTAATTATAGTAACAACATATAAAACTATATGAGTTTAAAATGAGAATGAGAAATAAAATTATTTTTTAATCGTTTTAGTATTAGTATACGATTTAAGACAAGAATGAATAGTAGAATTACTTTTAAATTGAGTTTGGGCAACACGAGATATACATTTCGATGGGTTCGATTTATGAACGTAGCCTCATTGTTTCGATTAATCAGTCAATTTTTCTCAAACTTCACAATTTGGAGGCATAAATAAATTTGGATCCTTCTTAGGTTTTATAATATTTATTATTAATTTTACTTTATAATGTTTGGGTATATTTAAGACATATAATCAATTACTATAACATTATATTATAAAACCGAAATAGGTTAGGAAGTTAGTGGGTGTATATACGGGTTTGAGATGAAAATGAGCAATTAGCAAGATTTACACTATATAATGTTCGAGTTTTATTGAGACAAATGACCAATTATTGTAACAACTTATATTTAATTATTTAGATATTTATAAATTTTAAATGAGTTTGGTTAATTAACTTATATTATTATATAACTTTCGAGATAATAGGTAGTAAAATTAATTTTAAAATCAAGTTCGAACATCTATGAATATATAAATTATGAAGTATGGACACTAATCGACATGCTTACGTGAATTTTTTCTAACTTTTAAATATTTTGCTAATTATACTTTGTAATGTTCGAATTAATGTAATTGTTGCGGATAATAATTATTATAAAGTAATATTTATAAGTTCAAACAAATTCGATGATTATCAAGTATTATTATAAATTATGACGTGAAGTTATTTCCGTCGAAATTGATGGATTATACACTACTTTTTAAAATACAAATATTAAGATATATTAGGGGATCAAATTGTGCTTTGAACGGTTGATTAGTAGTCATATTAAAAGTTTAATGTAAAAGATAGAATAACTTTCACAAAATTTTATAGCTTGACTCATATGCTGTCCATTAATTATTATTGTTTCATTTATCTTGTATGAATCAATTTTGTAATAAAATATCTCATGTTATGGAAGCTTCATCTTCATCGGTTGATTTTTTATGATTACAATTAAGATATTAATTTCTAATTTTATTTTAAATTTCTATTTATTATTTTTAACATTATCAATTGTGCCTTCCTAATAAATTTTTGTCCCTACCACTGATTATAACACGTAATATGTTTTTACGTGCATTTATTTGAGTAACTCGAACACACGAAACAAGAATCACATGTATTGACAAAAATATTAGTGGCAACATTAGTATTTTTTGGTCAATTATAGAAATTTTAAAGGTTGTCACATGACAACTCGGCACTTTGGGCCGAGATTAACCACTCTACCACTAGCAAATACACACATGCAACATTAGTATTATCACTTAATCATGTAAGTACAACGGCTGTTCAATATTCATGTCCCTACTGTGTAAAAGTTTGAAGCACTAAGGCCAACTTAATTAATTATATACCACTCAGACTTTAATCCATATTTTATTCTTTAGCAATAAATCACAACTGCTATCTAAATTAGCAACTTCTAAAGTCATTACTAAATGGGAGAAAACCTTTCTCTGTGGAGATAACACTACATTTGTAATTGTAACAACTATTATTTTTCATAGAATGAGTTTATATTGTAATTTATTTATCTTGTACGAGTTGTTGGTTTTATGTAGAAATGAATCAACTCAAAGCACATGCATGAGTATGTAATATTAATACAAGAATCGTAGATAATTGGTTATGGCTGAAAACAACAATCCGTTTACGTAACTCACTCGTGCAACTGTATCCAAAGGAGGTTGTCACCCTCATTTATCCCATATTTTAGTATACCATTTATGTCTTACTATTTATTTTATTTAGTTTTTGCTTTAATTTTCTACATTTTTTGTGTTTTAATTATATCAGATGGAAATTGAATTATAGTACTCTATAATAATAAAAGGGCTCTTTACTTGAATGTCCTTAAAGGAAAAATAATCTCATTTTTAACTAACAATCGATTTTATTTTTTAGAAAAAACTTATTATTGAATGTTAGGTTATAGCCAAAATAGGTTATCTCAAAACGAATGAATAAATTTTTGAGTTTTGGATTTTGAGGTCATAGCCAAAATAGGTTATCATTTTTCCAAACGTAGATTATTAGATAAATTTAATAATGTGTAGGAATTGAAAATACGTAACTTAATTGGCTTTTCAAAACAGAAACATCAATTACCATTGGTCCTCGTAATAGAATAATTAGGCTCTACACTTGTGGGCTGAACTTGTGAGGTTCTCTTCATTTAATAATATTAAAGAATAAAACAAAATCTATATAAAAATATTTATTATGCACGTAATACTATTGGTGTACAATAATTTGTGGTGCTACGTCTCGCATTATCTGAATTCTGAGGGCTGCTGTCATTGAATATATTAAATGTAGAAATACAATTATAGCTTGAATTTCCATCACCACTGCCTTTTAAATTTATGAAGACCCTAAAAGCATTTGATTTTATTCAGAAATTTCTTATATTTTTGCAAAACTTTGCCTATATAAAGTAAGATTCCTAATATTATTTAATACATTTAATATTCAATTTTACTAAATATATCCATTTTACTCTATTTTACAACCACCATCTACATCGAGTCATTTCATTTATATAGTTCAATTAATTGATGATATAATGAGCCTAAATATAAGAACTCTTTGTATTATCGTCCTGAATGTCTATGCCATACCAAAATCACTATATTTTGTAACGGGTCGTTATCTACCTTTTTTAATCATAATGTATGTATACGAGTTCCCTTGTTATATAGTATAGTGTATATTGTATGTACATAATAATAAAATAACTAATAATAAGAAATATAATATAATATAATACAATACATTGAAGTAAAATAAAAGACTATTGTGCAGAGGACACAACGATATGTTATTATTTGATTTTGGGATCAGCATTTCGTATGTATATGATATCTTTATGCATCGTCATTAATTCACAAAATTACATTTTGAAGGTTACGACCGTACTCATATATATATACACGTGATCTAAAATTGAATCGGATTACTAGTATCATACCACAAGTAATTTTAATCGTCGATAAATCTAGTTGAGAGCGATTTAGATAACAAACACCCGCTATGTGGTCGATCGTTAATGATCTTCACGAAGTGTTCCTCAATACTTTCACTATAATTTCAGCAAGAGCAGAAGTTGTCGATTCGATAGTTCCAACCCTTCTATTATCAATTCTTCTATTTATACAACCCCACCGCAATCAGCGGCTCAACCTCCATGGTCGGACTTCTCCGCGTCTCCATGCAGCAGGACGCCGTCACGTGGGGGCCGACTTGGTCCGGCCCATCCCGAGGGGCTATTCCGCGGTCTCCATGGCCAGGCGTCGGGCTAGGTGGGAGCGATTGATCGCTGGCTCAACCGCCATCGAAGTGGCTTACTGGCGTGTCTCCATGGCCGGGATGCGGTTCGGGGCTGTGGAGCTATAGGCCGCTGTCAACGCCGCTACCAACGTAAGCAAATTGCCTAAATACTAATGCCATATCCCATCACATGCCGACTTTATTTTCGAATAATATAATTTTGATTATTTTTCATTAACAACTTTGTAGAACATGAATGTAATTGATGTCTCAAAATACGTTGACTAGATCACAAGAATTGGAGTGACCAAACTAACGGTCGAATGTTACAAATTCAAATATGAATGTAATTAAAATCAAGCCATCCTTTCCCATATAATGTCATCGTGTACAACTGGCATCACCCATTATTTTCCTCGAAAATGTTTTGTCCCCATGAACAAATTTTTCCAAAATCAGAATATGAGTTTACCTAGAATGCATGAAACAATGAATTGTGTGTCACATATTTGAAGACTAATGCATGATCACTACAATTACTACAAGAAACGTAGATATATCTATGTTATCTGAAAATGACGTGTTTTACCCCAAAACAAAACTTCAATGATATCACACACACACACAAAAACACATAACATCGTAATGTTGAACATGGGATTGTCATCCGACTGTGTGAAAATGGCATTATATAGTAACTTTCCACTTTCATTACATTTTTATAGGAAAATTTTTATTGCCAAAATCCTCATTAAAATCTAGTTTGGTAAGAATGTTTAGATAACAAAGTCACCCAATATTTCTCTCTCTCTCTAACGAATATATATGGTAGGAAATTTGTTTACCATCATTCTCATTTCTCATCCATCCAAATCTAATTTTCTTTTGCAAAAACTTTGGCACAGGCCACAATCATTAATCATTTATAAATTAGGTTTTATTAGAGTTAGGTAATTTCTAATTAGAATTTATTAAATTCTTATTTAAAATGTAGGGGTGTTTGGCTAAGCTTATTTTAGAGCTTATAAGATGTTTCAAGAGCTTATAAGTTGTTAAAATATTTGGATAATTGATCTTATAAGTTAGAGAAATAATTGTGAGTTATAGAGATAAAATTGTTAGAGAGTGATTGATAGATGTAGGAATAAAAACTATAATAAGGTTGTTTTGATAAATTCATGGTTCTTATAAGTTTATGAAAAATAAGTTAGGATTGACCAACTTATTTTAGGGAGTTTATAAGTGTTAGTTATTTTCACTTATAGTCGCTTTGGTTATTTTGTTAACACGTTGCAACAACTTATATAGAGAGAGAAAACCAAACCAAACCAAAAATTGAACCAACCAAATTATGGTTTGATTTGGTTTCGTGAAAAAATTTTTTCAAACCGAACCGTCCAATTTTTATTATTATATTTTTTATATATTATATATATATGTTATTTATATTATTAATATTTAAAGGTTAATATTATATATATTTATATATAGTAATATATATATATATATATATATATATATTATATTATAAATATTATAATATTTATATTAATTATAATTTAATTTAAACCGAATCGAACAATATTTCGTTCGTTTCGTTTGAAAATCGGTTAACCGAACTCAACGTCGATTTGATTCGATTAACCGAACTCGAATGTACCCACTTATAAGCTCAAATTTATAACTGCTTTAAGTTATAAGCTCACCAAACACCGTAATTAGAATGGATACATCATATATTCGGATGCACAGCAGCACAAGAGGGCATCTCTCCTTCTTTTAGGTAATCTTTTGCCTAAATATTTTCAGAATCAAGTAAAGAAAGGCATCGGTTATGAACTTGAATGATGATTACCAAAAGATGGCACTATTTTTACTTTTAGAGCAAACCCAGCTAATATAGCGGTTCTAGTTTTCTTCCTTATTTCACCTACCAAACACCAACCAACTAATATGGAAAACAATTAATTAAATTAAGGAATCAACCATATAAACTGAAAGAAAACAAACAAATAAAAAATATAAATTGGATGCATCATGCACCGTTAAACATTTCGCGATCTTCAAACCCGCCTGGATGTGATTTGAAAACTCTTGGACCATACATATTGCTTATTGCATGTGCCTTATTATGGCGCAGCTGCCCCTGACCCTTACTTTAAAATTTCATATCACTAAAAAAGAAATCATCTTGTATTTCACATGCACAACTTTAATTATTTATTACACTTATAGAATAGAGTTTTTAGGTCCTTTATATGTTTTATCCATATAAATTATTTGATCCCAAAAATGGCATTTCATATATAACGAGAAAATATCAATAATCGATACATTTAGCTGATTATACTCGAGACCATATAATAATTGGTACTGATTAAAGTACTTAATTAAAATGAAGTACGAAATCAGTTTAAATAATTGCGTGGGGCTAAAGTCAGTTGCATTATTATTAATTAATTTATTGAATGCATGTTGCCTCGCTGTTTCCTTGAATATATTTTATATATATTATACTATATAGTTGTGAAATGATAGATTCACATTATAGTACCGCTTTCAGTTGCCAATTAATACAGATTTTGGTGGTAGATATTCCTAGAGCTAGCTAACAAATCTTGATGGTTAGGTTTGAGCTAACTAACTATAGGATTTGTGTATTAAATAATGAAATTATTTAATGAAGGACTCTAAGAAAGTTAATCTATATGAACTCATTTACTAGTTAATAGTATATGTAGATCTTAGAGAATTTTAGATTTAAACTTGAATTTAATTAAACTGTGGATTCATATATGTTCACTCGTCACTACTATATTAATGTTCATTAATTAAACAATTTAATTAGAGAATAATGGACTGATTATGCATCTGATAACCATTAAACTAATTCAAGTACATTCATAATTGTTCAATTCAGAAGCAACCAAATATAGTTGGTTGAATATTGGTTCTAATACAACAGAACGAAGAAAAGTATTATAACTTCAAATTATCAAACCAAGATAAACACACTCCATACTAATATAACAATATCACCTCGATCTGTGACAATAAAATTGAAATTTATTCTTCCCTAAAAAGTCAATAGTAAAGATAGGTGGCTACTTAATTACTGATTATTTGCTGTTATTTCAAATCAGTCTCTTAATCCTTATAAACATAGCATGCACCCTACATAGTTAATTACCAACTATTCGTTATTTTTAATTTTCCAAATATTGGAATATAGACACAAAAATGAATACTTGCATTGGCTGTCCTCATCAAATATTTAAGTAACACGCGATTACCGACCCGCATCAACACAGCCTTTTCGCTGTTACTCACACTCAAAACTTCGGGGTCACCATCCCACAATGCTCCAAGCCAAACGCTTAACTTTATATGAGAGACTGAAGATGCATCTGTTATAGACAATCAAATCCTTGTTTCCTCGAATATGCCCATATCTGCATATTCTCGAACCTCTCATTCCGTGTTACGGTCATTATTCTGCTTAAGCCTTAATCGAGCCGCCTGTCCATGCCTCCGCAAAGGTCCACAATTCCGCCAAGACGCTTAACTTTAGTTTTATGATGACTCGAAAGAGATCTTGTTGATGAAGACATATCAAACTTTAGTTTCTCCTCAATATGCGCCCCATACCTACATCGAACTCTCATTCCAGTGTTACGGTCATTCATGTACCGTTGAAGCCTTAACGAGCCGCCTCGTCCATGCCCGCATCCTACGATACTATATAACCCCGACTGAGATTACCACCACGCATCAACACGAGTTTTCGTGTGATTTTTCACCACACATTCCCCGAAAACTCTCGGTCACCCATCCCACAATTGCTCCGCCAAACGCTAACTTAGCTTTTATGAGACGTAAGAATCTTTATGAGTAGACATATCAAATTTGCCCATCCCTGATATTCTCGAATCCTCTCATTCCTAGGCATTCACGACTCGCCAGTTCTAATCGAGCCGCCGTCTACGCCGACCACGATCACCTTTCAGCCACAATTTAATTGGCCGACCTTTATTGAACTGTTTGCCTGACAACTGATACAATATTATTTTATACGCTCACATAAAACATTTTTTCGGATTAATTAATGTGAACTATTGTGAAAATTTTAATAATTCTCACCACCGAGTCAACTATTTTGACTATCAACAGAGTACAAACATCCCAATGCCTTCGCATTTCGTCCTATTATATATTAATAAAATAATACTATTAGGATACTTCCTTTACTTTTGATATTTTTTTCGTCAAAGTTGGCATGAGTATTCGTCAGTGGACCAGATCGGTGCAGGACCGCATTTGCATCAGTTTTGAGGGATTTTGTCTTGATATCATGGGCGCTTAAAGGATTTATTTTATAATACTTATAGTGAATTGATAAATTATATTACTTTTTCTGTTCATTATATTTATATTTTAATTTTGATGATGAGTTTTAATAAATATAAAGAGAATGAAAATAATAAATAAATAGAATAATAAATAGTGGAATTAAAATATCAGTCATATATAAAGATAATAAATGAATATATTACCGAATATTGAAGAAAAAAAATTGGTCATGAATGATTTCTTTGTAAATAAGTAGATAGATTTATGATAGAAATTATGGAATTAACTTTTTCTAAAAGAAAAGTGAATGTTTATTGTAAACATACCTAAATAGAATTAAATGAATATTTGGTGAAGGAAGGAATATGCTTTTTAATGCAGTTAATTTTAAGAAAATCTTTTTCTTTTTAAAAAATACGCGCATTAGTCCAACCCTCTCGCTGGCTGTGTATATTCGCATCTTCTGACGTACATGAGATAGAGATATTCAACAACATACTAAAATTAGTCATATTTGATTAACTAAATTAAGTAATTGGTCACCGATTAGAATTTTGTTTAGGAAATTTTGAAAGACCAGCACGTTTGATTATATAAGTAAAAACTATTAAATGAAACAGTCCAATTATATTTCAAAACATCTTATTTTTCCACAACATTCAAAACTATTTTTGTATTTATTATTAAAAATAGTGCTTGTTTGATTGTTGAACAGTTACTTTTCCAGTGTTTGCAGAGGCGCGAGGGTGTCATATGTACTATAATTAACACTACAAAAATACGTTCTTAACGATTGAAAATATATGTTGTAAACTTGTTTCCATTAATGACGGACTTAAGATGACTCAAAATATTCGTTGTAAATCCATAGTTAAAATATTGTTAAATTTTGCGTTATTTTGTTAAGAAAAATGTTGTTATTCCGCTTTTAAAATTTGTATATATTTCAAATGTAATCTAATTATTTTAATTTCTATCGTTAATGACTCATGTTTTTAGTGTTTTCGAATCCATCGTTAATCCTTTGTTAAATAAAATTTATTTTTATTTTTATAAATATAAAATTCAACGAAGTTTGTCGTTGTTAACGTTGTTGTTGCATTATATCCTTAACATGTTGCTCCAAAATTATTTAGTTCAAGTGACTAACTATTTTCCTCGTTCACGCCTCTTCTCTCACTCCTCTTACTCGATGCCCCATCATTGAAGCCCTATTTCTAAATCCAGCCACCTTGAGTAAGGCTAGTTTTGTTTTAATTTAGTTAGGTTGATTAGGTTATTTAATTCAACATAAACATCTACAAAATAGGTGCATGCAGGATTCAAAATGAAATGTTGATGTTGGTGACATTTTATACTACTTATATTGCTCCTTTTCATAGTCTAGGTCTTCATGTATCACCATTTTACCCCTTGGTATATTTTTTACTTATCAGACTATAGGTTTATGAATTCCATTTTCTTATTCAAAGAGTTTACTAACTTCTCGGTAAGAATGAGGGTAGATGGTCTTAATTCCATATTTTGTTTGAAGTCATTATATAATATATAGTTGTGTTGAATTGTGCAATGCCCTACCTAATGGGTTGGTGCAGACCTCACATCGGAGGAGATGACTGTCGATGAGGGAGTGGTGATGAGGCCTAGCGCCATTGATAATAGTGTCACTTCCTTTGTCTTCTTTCAAAGTCCTTGTGTTGTAAAGTCCTCAATGGGGACAAACTGTTTTTATCTGCTTTATCGAAATTTTACGATAAAACAAACTTTACTTCCTGAATTGTTTATTATATACTTGTTTATCGTAAGCTCTTGTGAATTGTTTATCATATTAAACATTATAATAAGAATTTTTTAATGATTTTAATTTTTATTGGAGAATTACAAAACGATGAAAAATATACTTTCGTTAATTGATTATGAAACGTCCGCCATATAAGGCCATCAAATTACCATCGAAAAATCATCACCGTAATCCTATCGGGAATTTAGCAATGGTCATGTCCGTCGTTAAAATAATCACCACGTTGGATATGACGACAGTTATTTTTTGTCTTTAAATTAAATTAATGATGAAACACGATATTTAGCAAATATTTTCCGTCGTTAGAGCTTTTAGTAGTGTAAGTTATTATGCGGAAGATCAAGATATAATCATTAACTTCTTAATCATATATTTAGTATAGTATTTCAATAATACCTTTATTCGGTCAATAATATCTGACATTTTTATATTTATAATGCAAATATCATTATTCATTTTATAAGCTTGGTTAAATCTTGTGCGAACTTACATATTAGAATGTGGTCCAACATTAATATTATTTTTCATTTCTTTCATTGAAAATTATTACTAATTCTTATATAATACTACTACGTACTACTACTAATCATAAATTATTATCATTATGCTGCAGATAGAGCAAGAAAGTACGTAAATTTCATTTCCTTCTTTTCTCTACAGATTATGATGTTTTTAGTATCGAAATTTCCATTTTCAATATAGTATGCATACTTTTAGTTCCTATATTGTTTACTAATTTTTTAATTATTTCCCTTCGATGAATATAGTTCCAGCAAAATCATAACATGATCTGAAGTGAAAATTCTAGTATATATATCCCTTTGAAAATAAAAATTATAGCATATAGATACGCAATCGCCATTACTTTTGGAGGCCTCACTATGACAATTACAGTTTTAGTTTAAAAAAATGATTTGGGCTGTTTTAAAATTTTGATCACAGTTTGGGTTTAAATCATTAATAGTGTATTTTCCCAATTTATATTTCATTCTATTAAACTGTTAATTAGTCAAAACTGGCAAGATTTAGGTCAGTTGACCATGTCGATGCATGTATTATTACTCCATTTATTTCCCGATGCCGTCTGGTGAAGGCAATTTAATTTTATACGTTATATAATTGCTATATAATTTTGGTAATACAATTAGAATTCGAGGAATAACTCAAATATAAAACACAAAACTCATACGTGCACGTATAATGCGTATACTGTTTAATTATAAAATCAGCTATTTATTACTTAAAATCAACGTTGAAAATCACTGCTAGTTTTAGAAATAAACAATGAGTATATGTGCCTAAATTAACGATAAAGTGATTAATGTTCATCAAAAATTTCGATTCATCGTAACACGACTCTTTAAATTCGATATTTAATTGAAAATAAAATAAAATAAAATAAACAATGACGGAACCATGCACGCATGAGCAGGAGACTAGCCCAATGTAAAATTTGGAAATATGCGCATGAATCGTCGTTGTCTGACTTTATGTATCAATTTTCAAAATATCATAACTTATATAAAAGGGAAAATAATGTAAAAGAAAATAGTCACACTTGAACTGCATATAAAAATTGTCAATTTTATAGTTGACGGAAATTGAAACAATGGAAAACCTGGAAAGGTGTATGCGTAATTTCCTCTTGGCATCGTAAAAGTGCTGCATTTAAAAGTATTAATTTAATTTGATCAGTTGAATTTCAAGTATGTATTTATTCAATAATTTATCAAAAGTCTAATCCTGACAACACAGGTAACAAAAAGAAAGGGAAAAAAGATAAATTATAATTAGAAGTGTTTGAAGTAGTGCTTTGACTATTTGTGCTTGTTTGATTTTTCTGACAGCTACTTCTCCAAACATTTATTTGTAGAACGAGTTGGAAAATTGAGACATGAATATCACCCAATCCATTGCACCAAATAATAAAAAATAGTCTTCAATAAATATTGACTAGAATAAGATCGTTGTTGGGTTGGATCAACCCAACAACTTAGCGTCTAATCCAGTAAGTAATGTACATTCTCCTATTTGGTCCCCAAATCCTAATGGCCCTATAAACCCCACTTCGCTAGAGAAATAATAAATTTATCATATTAATAGTAATTTTATGCTAATATTAATTTTCCTAGTTCAATTCACATTTAGTTAGGATAGTTAATTAGAATTCTCTAACAACCTATCAATTAATCAGTCAAGTTGGTAAAATGAGCCGTTATAAAAATCGACATCACTAATCCTATATATATATATATATATATATATATATATATATATATATATATATATATATATAGCATGTAACTCGTCAAGTTTCATGGAAAATATTTTACGTATGCTTATGATCATTGTAAATGAAATAATATTTACATTAGAGCAATACGTTAATTTGATATACATAAGTTATATCCTGAATTCGATGCAAAATCACATTATATTTTATAATTTATGAATATAAATGTAAATATTTGAGGCGTATTGATACTTGTTCGTCTGCCTAGAATGTATATACTTGTATCCATCTTAAATCCGATTATTTACCAAAACTTATTTAAAATTATAAACATGATTTGTTACAGTGATTGGTTATTCTTCTAAATAAAAATCAAACACTATAAAATAAACAATAAATAATACTCTATCTCACACATTTAAAATGTCACACTTTTCGTGGGGTTCCATTACAAATGTCTCATTCCATTTTAGGAAGTAATTATCCTTCAAAAGTGTGGACTCTACCAACTTTTTAACAATTTAACTACTTTATATTTTCTCCTAAATACCGCAGTAAAAGAATAATTTAAACGAGAGGATGAGTATATATAACAAAACATCCAAAACTAGAAAAATTCAAAAGGGATGTAAATCAGTGTTAGATTCCTTTAGAATTTATATCATACATAAATATATTAAAAGGTATGATTTTGCTCAAACTCATGCATGCATACCCGCTAACTATCTAAATATGTTTAATTTTATAAATATATTAAAGTGATAAATTATCTATCTCAATAGTGGTTCGAACAATATAGAATAAATATTAATAATAAATAATGTACATAACAACATATTACAAAATGAAGAACATGTCTAGCATATACATACCAAGACCGTCCCAAATTTGATTAATTATCCGAGCCTTATGTAATTTTATAAATATAATTGTTACAATAATTAGTTATTTATTTTAATAAAACTTAAACATTACAGAGTAATTATTAATAATAAATAAATAAATAGCAAAATATTATGATAGTGGAAATTTCACATAGATATGTCGATTAATGTCTTAACCTATCACAAATCGGATTAAAAAGTGATTTTACGATCGCTCTCCTCATTCTCATCTAATAATATCCGCTATTATCTCGAATTCATTTAAATATACAAAATATCTAAATAGTAAAATATATGTTGATTACAATATATGGTTATCATCTTAATAAAAACATTGAATATTACTATTTATTTCCAAAAAAGTTATTAATTGTGATTTCTAAAAATTGATGTGAGATTAAAACATTTCACATAAGTATGTATATCAATTTTGTACGTCTAGAATGTATATTGTTGTACCCAAATAATATAAATAACAAAAGACTTAAAACTAGAAAAATTATGTACTCATCTCATTCTCATATTTTAATATCCGCTAATTATCTAATTTTAAATTATAAATAATATAATTAATTAAATACTATTATTTTAATAGATTAAAACCGAAAAATATCACATAGACATATTAATCAATGTCTGGATTGGTTTAGAATTTATGTAAATGCCATTGCTCCAACCCGATTAAAAATTAATTTTACTATATATTGTCTCATTCTCGTATAATAATCTTAGTTAATTACCGAATTTGTATAAATTTTATAAATAATAATATATATTATTGTAATAATTGAGTATCCTTTCAATAAAAATTAAATATTATTACTATTTATTTCAAAACTTGTTATTAATTTGTGAAGTCTCATGAAAAAATTGTTATGAGTTTCAAAATTTACTTAATTTTTTATAAAATAATCATTTTATTTAGATTTTCAATTTGTGAAGTTCATGAAAATCATCGTGAGATTCAAATAAAATTTCAAAAAATATATAACTATTTAGTTGCCCAATTAATTAATTAATTGACCAAATTAAATTAGTGTTGCAAAATAATTATTAATTGTGGGATGAATAAAATACACACAATTATTTATATAAGACTAATTTAGTTTGGAGTTAGATTAGAAAAAATGTGGAAAGTAAATCCTCTCAAAAAAATTGAACATTGATTACTATTTATTTTGAATTTTTTGTTAATTTGTGACATCTCATGAAAAAATTGTTATGAGTTTCAAATTTTATTTATATAAAATATATCATTTCATTTAGATTTTCAATTTGTGAAATTCATTAAAGATCGGTTGAGATTCAAAATTTGTTTAAAAATTATAAAAAGTATATTATGCTATTGATATCTTAAATTGGTAAGTCTCATGAAAAATTTAAAATAATATTAGTCAAATTAAATTAAATTTCTCAATAAAAAATATAACTATTTAGTTGGCCAACTAATTAACTAGTTGGTCAAATTAAATTAGTGGTGTAAAATAATTATTTATTATGGGATGAAAATATACAAAACTATATATATAACTCTTATTCAAAGTGGAGTTTGATGAGAAAAGGATATGGAATATGAGATGTAAAGAAAATGGGAATAAAGAAGATTTAAGAAAATAAGAATAAATAGATTATATACGTAATCTTATTATATATTGATATATCCACCACTTATTAATAATGTGCCACCATAGAGGATCTCCTCAATAGCACTAAGTAAATCATATTTCACCAACTGAGTTAGCGACTTTGATGAAGCATGGTACAAGAAAACCTCATATCTTGGAAGCAATTATACACACATATATTTATATCAACACAAAATTAGAAATATATATAAGGATACACAATCTTCACATTACTCTGTCACTCAAGTAACTTATTCTAGTACACACCACTCTTAACCTTGCATAATAACGATAATGATACAATACCGCATTTTCAATCATTTCAAAAACGCACGCATATTCTCGCACCGTTTGTCAATGACCTCCCGAACACGGGCTCGGCGCCAGTCCGGCGGCGCGTCGTAGCGCCCTGCACCTCCCTAGTGTCGATCACCTCCGCCTCCTCGATGGCCTTTCCTCGGAGATGTAGCGTAGGGCGTCCCGCTCACGCGGAAGCGGGCGAACCTCGCCTCTCCCGCGATCCGTCGTCTTGACCGGCCCGAGCCAGAGGTTTCATTTCTGCGCGATAGTTGTTACGGTTGTTGGTCGTGTGGCGGATAAGAAAATCTATCGTAGTATGCATCGGTCTTGGTTTCGTGTGCACGGGTGCATTTTTAGAATTTGAGCCATGGGTGTTATGACCGTTGGGCAGCTTCTCGCGCTTGATGTTTGATGGTGCGGATCTTTTCTTGGCGATGATCGGTGTAGTGTTGCGGGATAATTACCCGCAGCGCGGGCCGCTTTGTTTTCTTTCCTTGTCGTGGTCATAGTCATAGCCCGACCGCGCCGTGCTCTGGTAGCAAACTCCGTCGCGACACTCGACCGCCATCGCCGCCGCCGCCGCTGCCGTCGCCGCTAAACCTACCGCCACTCGTCCCGGAAATTCTTCCACGGTGAATCGAGGGGGGCGCGACACACCGGCAAGTGCCCGATGGAGGATTATTGGCACTATGGACGCCCACGGCGAGTCATGTGGGGAGCCGTTGGTGCGGCCCAACCGGGAGAGTGGTTGTACTGCTCCCTTTTGAGTGAGCATGAGTCGAACCACGAGGCCGCACTGGTCCGTCTCGTGGTGTAGTCACCTGACGTGACAACTTGTTCGCTCGATGCCACGTAGCTCTCGCGTGGTGGAGTAGGCTACGATGGCGGCCGGCTACCCCCGTAGATTGGCTCTCTTATGCCGTAGCCGCCTTGGTAGTCTCGGTTTGTGTGAGCATCGTAGTGTGCCATTTTATTGAGGGCGCACACTTGATTGAAAATGTGATGAGCTGATATGTTTGTTTGTTTTGTGTGCTAAGTGTTTGTAACATGGTTGTGTTTATATAGGAATGTTTGAGTTACTGTTGTGATTGAAGACACAAAAATCTTGTGGACTGGAGTGGAGGTTGTTTTCTGTTTTCACTAAAGCTTCTCCATCACAACATTTGAGGAATCAAATTCTAGTGAAGACCCTTCTTTTATTTCAATAAAGATAGATGTGAATAATTTTATCAAGAATAAAGTTTAGTGGCCCTTTGGTAACTCTTGTGCAGAGGAAATGGAATGGAATTTTTTGAGATAATAATGCTTATATGGTGTGGTGTTTCACGCTTTGCCAGAATATTGGAATCAGACAGCTCATTGTAATTGTGTTAAAGGAGAAAATCAACCTCCTGAATCTATGCTCCGTCATCTTTTTCTATCTTGTATTTATTTATGTGCATCCAATTAATGTAAAATATTAATATAAATATAATATATAATCTGGATTGTCTTTTGCAACGAAATATAAGGGTAGATTAATTAAATAGAAGAATACAAAATCAGTTAGTAAGTCAATGCATAGAGCCTAATTGAATACCGCCGGCAATAATTGAGAGTTAGAGGAAAGAAATACTCCTATCCATAATAAGTGTTGTTTTTGTCGTAAAAATCATATATAAAAGAAATGTGTTATATCTCTTTTGTCCTTTATTATTTTATGAAAATTGAACAATTGAAAATGAGGATAACACCCAAGAATAAGCTGAAGAGCGGATGGTTCCTGTCCTATTTGCAAATAGCTTGAAAATGAGGGATTTTAAGCACACTTTCAAGATCCTCTGAGCCTTTTTTTTTTTATGTAAAGGATCTAGTATGGTTGGTTAGCTTTTGATATTTTTTCGATTTGGATTTTATGCTTCTAATATTTTGGGGCATTCGACAATTATATATCTGTTAACTAATATCACCGAATGGTATTTCTACATATCCATACCATTCTTCATAGTATACCTGATAATGGGAGGTTAGCACAGTATAAGAAGTTTGACATAAAATTTCTTTACAATTATGAAATAAGACATTTATTTGATGACAGATGAAATAACATTCATGAGTTTTAATACGACTTAAATAGTATGATTGTGATTATTAAATGAGATGATATACCCAAAGCTAACCCAGCTTTCAGTATTAGAAATGTTTAAATGATTAGTATTAAGAGTTGAAATAGTTTTTGTTCATATTGCTGGATGCGTCATTCTACGTTTGATTGGTGGTCCAGTCCCACCTAGCGGGTGTGATCTGCGAAGACTTCCAACCCATATATAGCTATTGCATGTGACTTAGAAATTATATTATCTTATTTTGACTGATTATTTTGATATGTAAGGAGGATTGTTTTATGATAAAGTGATGTGATCCATTAACTTTAACCATTTTTAGATAAAAGTACTTTAGAAGAACCAACAATAATAATGGATATTCCAAAAAATACGAGAATAATAATTGCGGAATCAATACTAATTAAGTTCAAATAACTATTAATAACAAATCACATTTTTCACGAGATCATATGCTTTTCCATTTTCTTATATATGTACTGTCCGTGTCAACACTCACTAAATTAATACAAAAGAATTCGAACCAAAATATCCAAACTCCAAATCCTCAATATTCTCGAACCTATATATTATATGATAGGCATTTGCAATAGAAAATTAATAATTATATTCTTTAACACGTAGTACGAAATGCATGTTTCGCATGTGTTATTGTGTGTAAATGCACACGTGTATTATTATATAACTTTTTTTGTTAATTTAATACATAAATTTTAAAGTCATACACTGGCACCTTCTTTCTTTGACATTAAACTTACCATTACCAACATACACTTATTATTATACAACTTGTTACGTATAATAGGCATTCACTAGTTTCAGTTGCCAGTACATATTTTATTTTAATTATTTTAAAATCTTTTAAAGTAGTTGTGGTAGATATTCCTGCAATTAATGGACAACAAGATCGTGGGGTTAGGTTTCTGTAGTAGAGTTGGCTACTGTGACATGGTACATTAAATTGTTTAATGATGTAGCAGAGCAAAATAAATTTATGCATTTAATTATTCATCTATTAAAGTACTTCTAGAAGGTATTGCACCAAAGATTATACTCTATTTGTCCATCATATTCGTTATTTAATTTCATTTGATCCGCTCATAAAAATGTTTATTTTTCTTTTAGAAACATCATTTACCCTAAACATACCTATTTATTTACAAAAACACTCATGTCCATATTTTTACACAAACTATCCATTAATATAATCATTTATAATCTTTATTGACACACCTTTTAATCACATTATCTATTAATCTATTTATTTATTATATTCATTCACTTTACACTTATTATAATTTATTAAAACTCGCCATCAAAATCAATAAACAAATGATGAACTGGAGGAGTACTATCTTCGCAATTTTTGCTTGGGGCTAGAGAAAATGGGCTGCGCTAAGTTGTTTGAGACTAACACAAATTCAGAAGAAAATGAGCCTGTTAGATCTCAGTGGCCCAAATGAAGATGATTTGCAGCTCATTTTAATTTTAGGGCCATCTGTGTTCTATAATTTTATTCTTTATATTTTTATCATTACGAATGCAGACTCGTATAAGATTTTTTTTTCTATTAAGTTTTCTACGTTGCTAGAAATCAAAGCAGAGTTTGTTGTGATAATCATATCATACATTTAATTTTCCACCTGGTCTAGTATATTATGAGCATGATTGTAATATACATAACATTAGCATATTTTAGTGAAATATAAAATGTGGATAAAACTAACACGAATACTAAATAGTATAAGTAAGGGTGAATTGTAGGTTCGGTTAAAACCGAACCGAAAATCCAAAACCAAAAACCGAACTGCTTTAAAAATTTCAACCAACCAAACCATTTTTACTCAAACCGAACCGAACCGAACCGAATTTTAAACTATGGTTTTTGGTTAACCGAACTTTAATTACTACTTCAATAAATAAATTAATCCGAAAATGATAAAGCCATAAATTTAATATTCAACAATCTAACCTTAAATCCAACAACATTCATACCATAAATCCCACTATTAAATACTAACAACATAAATCCAAGGATCAAACACCAACAATAACATTAACAAAACATCAAACAATTCCCTTCTACTTGATAATATGAAAGAGCCCATTGTGCCTTTGTTGAGAGCTTTTGATCCATTAGGCACACCTAAAATTGTGAAGAAAGTCACAAATATTAAGAATATAAATCTTAAGATGCTGCACATGAAGTGATGAAGAAGTAACTTCAAATGCAATCAACTATATCATAATAATGTAAAGCATCTACAAATGATAAATTAAAATATTATCTATATAAAACCTTAAGGACGCTACCAGAATTATGAAATGGTGTCATATGCTACCTATAAAACATGCATATTGAAAGCCAATTTAAAACTAAACCAAGAAAACCATATAAGCAAAACAACAATATGCTTACAATCATCATCATCTTTCTTGCTTCTT
Source organism: Salvia rosmarinus (assembly GCA_036937905.1). Taxonomy (NCBI): domain Eukaryota; kingdom Viridiplantae; phylum Streptophyta; class Magnoliopsida; order Lamiales; family Lamiaceae; genus Salvia; species Salvia rosmarinus. Next base: position 36,394,420 of record CM072823.1, read on the forward strand.
CTAAATATCACAACGCTTGATCCACTTGTGCCAATATTTTCATACCTATAAAATATATATATGTATATATATAGCATGTATAACATTGTTAGTAAATTATGGTAATACAACTATTAAACAATTCACGTGTCTTCTTCAATTGATAGGTTGATTTGAGTTTCTCATCCAATCTTGAGCACATATAAGACTTTCAACAATTTTAGGATTTAGTGAACTCCTAAAGGGTTAAGAACTCTACCCCTACTAAAGGTGGATTCCGATGCTACCGTAGAAACCCAGATGACAATACATCCCGAGCAAGACAAGACAAGATAGGAAACCTATATCGGTTATCCTTCCACCACTCAAGATATTGAAATCCTCAAGTCGTGGACATCATTTTCTTCAAGATAGATATCTAATTCACTTTGGTTCCTTCTCCACTTTTTTCTGAGCTTCTTGTACTTAACAGACTTATGGGCTTTCTCGTAGTCTCAACTTTGGAAATTTGTCTCGAATATGCACTGATCTTCCTCGTGTGTTGTTGCCACACTCGAGGTCGACGATCACTTTATAAGCTTCAAATAATTCTTTGAGGGTATCCAATGCACCTTGAGCTATACTTGAGCCAAGTTTATCTCCATACTCATCAACAAGTGCATATCTATCCAACCTTATAACGTGGATCTACGATAACAACCACATATAAAAGTTTGTTCATCTTATTCGATCTCCAATATTTGTCATACGCTTTCATTTTCATGCTCATGGATTTTATAGAAAGATCTTCACTCTTGCCAAATCCTTCAACAAGGTACTCACCGACAACAGTTCATGATAAAAAGATTAGACGTAAATATAACGAACCCGAGATTAGAATTGTGAGTTCATAGAAAGTGGACAAAATCTCAACCATACCCGTGGCACTTTTCCAATCAATATGTGCACCCATCAAGAAGCTCAAGTGAGAAATATGGGTCTTCAATTTCAAATCGCTCAAATGCCTTTTCAAATTTGAGTGCAACATTCAACATTAAATATGTAGAATTCCATCTAGTTGGCATATCAAGACACAATAAACTCTTGCTTTCAATATTTTCAGCAATGTAACATTCTTTAAACCTTCTTAGTCTAGCCTGAGTGTCTTACAAATCTTATTGCATCTCTAACCTTCTTGATTGTAAAATTTATCTCTTTCAATCCATCACCACAATCAAATTAAGGATATGAGCAACACATCTCATATGGAGATATTTTCCTTCACCACAAGACAACTCAGAAGTAAGTTTGCTTTCACGAAATAATGCAGTGTCATTCAACTTGCATTATCCATCGTAATGGCAAACACTCTGTGATTTCACCACGCAAACAACCATCAAGTTGTTTAGCTAAATCCTCACCTGTGACTTTCAACTGGCAAAATTGATAATCTTCTTATGAAGAGTCCAATTATTGTCAATGAAATGAGCGAATGCACATGTAATTTATTTGTCGCAAAGACGTCAGTATCCGTAGTAATACACACGTTGACGATTTTCCGAAACAAATCACGAATTTCATCTTTTCATCTAAGAATAATTGATAGCAATCTCTTAATATCGCCAACGTGATGGAATTTTGAATCTTGTTGCAAAGCAATAAAATCTATAAACCCTTCTCATTCCACAAACTTGAATGGTAGTTCATCCTAATAATCATTGAAGTTAACTTTGTTCATAATTTTGATCAAATTTCCAAGTACTAAGATTACCAATAATGCTATCATTATCCCCGACACGCATTGGTTGCAAACTCAACTGTGATTGCCTTAAATCCTCACTACAAGGATGGAGTGTGCAACAAGAATATGTGCCTTAAGGTTAGAAGTACCATTTTTCAGGGTCGGAAGCATAGACCTTACCACAATAGTTGCACTGATTTTGATGTCCTCCTCAACAAAGGAGTGAAATGATCCCAAACCTCGATCGGGCTTTATAGTTTTCCTCTTTGGGCTCTTTGGAGTTGTTGATTCATCGAAAGTCCGCTTACCTGACTTGGTGGAATTTCCTTGTTAGTATCGAAATAATCATTTAATTGCATTAGTCATCGATGCACATACATAAATATTATCATCCATATAATTAGAAAACAAAACCTCTAACTATGATGGAATTATTATGCAATGGCGAGGGAAAAGAAAAGAAAATGAGTTTGATGTCTTACCTAATAGGAGCATCTTCTTCTATATCCATAAAGTCTCGCACAACATCAAAAGATTTTAGTTATACTATAATAAATTAGATAAAAGACAAGAATTATAGCAACATCATATTTAAATTCCATATTAGTTGTCTAATTAATCAATTCACGAGGGCCATCTTGAACAACAAAATTGCACGAAGAGTAAACAATAAGGAAATAATCAATCTTAAGAAAATCCAGAGAGCAGTCAACTCGCTTACGAGGAGATCCGAAGCATTTAAAATAACTCCTTTATCGTCTCTCAAGTCCATCATAACAGATTAATCAATTTTCTTGATTTAACTCTATATGGTGGCATTCTAATCGATTTCCTTGTAAACAAAATTATGTTTAGGATAGTTACATAAATAACATATAAGCCAAATCTTCATCCCTCAACAATTTCACAAGTTGCAAGTTTCTAAGTTCAACATGTTATCAAGCACTACAAACTTTGATTAGAAACAATCTTCCCAAGATCATTGTGATTGTGAATCAAAACCCAAAGCACCACAAAAACTTTAGAAAAGTAAACACAAAAATCCAACCGCCCCCCAATCCGACATAAAAGAGCACCAAGAAAAATATTAACTTAATCAATTCCATAAACAAACAGCTTCGACTCAAATCATGCTTAAGCTTCACATGGAACCCCCCACTTCAAATTTCCGAATCGACTATAAGCAAACACTATAGTTTCCGATTCATCGTAATCAAAACTCAAAAGAACATAAGTTATGAATCAAAACTCAAAATAAAAACATCCAAAATATAAACCGATGATAACCCACCTTCAATTCAAATGATATTTTTAAACGACTGAATCGAAATCGAGCAAGACAATGGATGAGAGTGAGATGCGTGTTGTCTTGAGCACCGCAATCATGCAGTTTTGAGTTGCAAACTGCGACAGAGCTAAATTGATTTGGGGAATAAATCTTGATCTTGAATCAAGTAGGGCTCAAAGTTTCATCCAAATTTCAGAGAGAGAGAGAAAGGCGGAAGAAAGACAAAAGAAGAAAGAAGCCTTCCAGAGGCGTAATCCCAATTCCAAAGTATGTTCACGCTTTAGGGCATGGCATTTATGAATTAGGAATTAGGATATGGTTTAATAATTTATTAATTTAATATATATAAACTTCAATTCGATTCGGTTTAAATCGAAATTTTGGATTACTAAACCGAACGAACCGAAAAATTTTTTTATTTTTGCATCCAAACCGATCAAATTACCTACCGTCGAATTCGCTGGCTGATTCGTTTGCTCACCATTTAAGTATCAAAATCTGACAGAAATAAATAACTCAAAATACTCTGAAAATTTGAATTATGAGAAAGTTTCAAAAGAAACCTTAAATTATGGGTTACTTGTATATCTGATAAAAGTAAGAGAGGCCCCAAAGCCCCAAACCCTAATCCTAGATATCTGAACCTTTTTCTCCTGAACACAGGCAATCATAAATATTTAAATTAAGCTTTATTTATCATTTTCATTTTAAAATCAACTCTTTGAAAGTGCGAATAGAAGTAGGGATACTGATACAAAGATCTACACGTGTATTCGATATTCGAACATATAATCTTGTCATTAATGTGTCATGTGATAGATACAAACTTGCAATCGGAATCTTTAATGACAATCATCCAATCATTGTAGATAGAATAATCATCTTAAAATTATAATAATAATAATAATTACATGTTATTAACATTAAAATTGTTAATATTCTCATGAATATTCAACATTATTCTTCAAGATTCCTCAGTGGCCTAAATAATCCTTTTGGCCACTATTTTCTTCAAGACTCCAGCAATTTTATTTGACTGTATTTGCGAATGCCGTCGGTTGCTTTAATTGCCACCAATTTAATTTTATACAAGTAATCAAGAAAAGTTGGCTTTACTCTCATCACAAAACACAAAAGTTATAAGTACGAAAAAGTACGAAAAATTTCAAGAGAAAATAGGAGTGTATTTAGGAATTAATCGTCTTTCTTTGACTTAACAAAATTCATTAAGGCTTAAGAAAAACTAGTTCAGATAGTCAAGTTAATGCACTAAAAAAATTAAGAAAAAATTATAGGTTCAAATATAACATGCATGTAGGTTGTGGTTCCATTTTATATGAATATTTGATAGAACTAACAATTCATACATGTTTGGTCATAATTAAACAAGACTATATGATACGCATGATAAGATCAAATACTAGTATCACCGCCAATGATTTGTCCTCCACAAACACGAATACAATGTTAAATATACAAATATGGAACGATATAAATTTTATTTCGTTAGTACGACAACAATAATAATACTAACTAAACGATAAATTCCAACCAAAACTATGAAATTGGTTAATAATAAAAATAAAGTAAATAAAATAATGATAAAATTAATGTTAAATATATAAAAATATTATCGTGTTATACTAATACTTATTAACGATCCAACACGAACACGAATACAAAACGAAAATTATTGTGTTACAAAATACGATATAATCCGACATGAATACAACTAAAATGATCATGTCCGAACACGATAAGCTTTGGACATTAACCATTAATTTTCACAGTATTCGTCATGTTTCATATAGTGTGAAAATTATCAATCTTAATATATGATTTTGTACTAATTTTGTTGTTTGTTTATTTAAACTTATTATTTATAATCTTTTTTTTTGGAATTTTCAATGAAAAAGAGAGGGTTGATTGAAGCACTTACATTCATGTTGCCTTGATTCCATAAAATGTGCCGAAATTAATAATAATTCGGTTAATTTAATACACTATATACAGAATGTTTTTTTCTAAAATCTTTATATATATTAAAATTGAATCAGTTAAATTATTTTTCCCGCCTAAATACTCAAGGTATGTTGCAATAAATGTATTATATTAATATATACTGTACAATAAATTATCTTAGTATAGTAATATTAATTATCTTTATGATGACATATTAATGATATTAATTTTTAAATGTATTAATTGGGTATCGCCCAATTACTTTTCGTAAGTGAATACACATTAAACAAAAAGTACTTAATTACTTAATTATCAGTTGAAGTTAAATATTATTTGATTAATAATACATATAAAGTAAATTATAAAATTATATATTTATAAATTATATTTGAATATTATATTTAGTATATATATTCAATTTATTATAGTTACATCATTGACTAACTCGATAACCAACCATTTTGTATATATAAACCTAAAAATACGCACATTCAAATTGAATAATACTCATTCTGCTCATCCAAGACACATGTATTCCTTGGGTCATTCAATCCAAGATAACATATTTTATTTTTAAAATAATTATTTTTCAAAAGTTATGAAACTACCTATTTTTTATCACTTTATACTCTTCTTCTAAACGACCGCATCAAAAGAAATGGGTCGCCTAATTAGGTGGGACGGAGGAAGTATAAGTTTCTAATTAATAAATTACTAACTTAAATTTTAGCAAAGTAATATTTCATTTATTTGATGTTTCCATGGATAATATAAATGCTCCAACATTGCCATGTCATACCAAATTGCAAATACTGAAAGTTTTATTTGAATTAAAACCACATAAAATACAACGGTCCAATGAAGAGTTCAATCCATCATCCAGATTTATAGAACTATCTCATATTGTTTGTAGAAAAAATATGCTGATATTTTCTTTGATTTCATGGACAAATGATGTGGCGGTCATTTCAAAGAAAATGGGCCAATAAAGAACGAGAATAATTGAAAGGAGAATGAATGACAAAGTTATTAAGAGAGAAAGAATAAGAAATAATTTATGGACTGATATTTTGAAGCATTTAAATTTAACTATGACGATGGATTTTCACCATTTTGGAACAGTGAGGACACTGGCACGTCGACTTTACTGTGGACGCCCATGTATGTGCCTTGAATATCCGTACATATGGGGGATCTGAAAGCTGTACATATTCCATATGTGGTGTATATGCACGACATATCGGGGGTATTCGCACGAAGATAGACCTGACTGCACTTTTATGTTGGAACAATGAGAATTTACACTCTTTTTTTAGAAATTTATTTTCAAACAATACTAGTTTCTAACAATGGGAATCTTCACTCATTTTTATTATTATTTTGAGAAATTTATTTTCAAACAAACGCATACAAAATAATGCATAGGTCCCATGTGGTTCATATGATTGTTCTTGTATATATCTTTGATAATTTATCGATTGTCTATCTAAATCAAATTATTTGATTTCATTTGTAATTTACTACGCTTATTAGTCATTGTAAGTATCCTCATTATTGATTATAATTTTAATAATTAAATTAAACTTTACAAATTTAATGTTTTAAAAATATAATATATTCTCGTGCATCGCACGAGGGTAAATCTAGCTATTATAAAGCAAACAATTTTTAGTCATTATTGTTCGATTTAAACTTCTACTTTACAAAACATTATGATATGCTACGAAAGTATTGTTTTGATTATGTATGGTAAAAACAAGAAGAATCTAGACCTAGAGGTGAAGGGAGTGTTTTATGACCAAAATCTCTCAAGTTCAAATTATTCTAACACTTTATAAGTCGAATTGGTAGTAGACGTAAGAATAATATCAACGATTATAATATTTAAATAATTTTTTTCTATTGAATATTAATTTCAAACTAAATAAAAATCTATATGTATGAATTAACCATTTTGACAATATTTATTTATCTATAATTGTGTTGCAATTAATATAAGTAGGAGCAGAGGAAGAGTGGGACAATGGGCACCATTGTGAACTAGAAAAAAAGGAAATATTATGATAATTAGGTATTTAATATATTTTTTAAACCCTATAAATCATCATCGATCAATGTTAATAATTTATATCTTTATATTAATTGGTAATTCATAACCTCAAAACTACTATTTTTTATTGAATTAAATTGATTTTATTTTGATTAGATCTATGCCTTCAATCGATTGTAATTGTATTAAATTATTAAAGTGAATTTTATCTATTAATATATAAATCCATTACATATCGAGACACCACATCTGCCTTTGAATCCTATGTGGCATTTTCATGATTTAACATTTTATTTTTCTAAAATCCACAAGTTTCCTTATTTGACCACTTATCGCCTTTTACTATATGATTTATGTTAGTATTAAATATGTTATTATAAATGCACATATATATATATATATATATATATTATTACTTTTAACTTCAATTTATAATTTTACAACAAAATGTTTAATTTTATTTAAAATTATTGTATCGTTAATTATCATCTAACGTGTCCTATCAAATATTCATTTATTTTTCTCCTTCCACAAAAATATTTTTAAGTTTAATATTTTTAAAATAAACTTTATAAGATTAATATTTAAACTTTGCAAGATTATTAAGAAACCAACCATCATATTTCAATAGTTTGAACTCTCTTTACAAGATTAATATTTAAACTCTATTTTGATTTATCTTCAATACTCATTTATTATATTTTAATTCATATAATCTAATTTTATATATTTTAATATTCTCAAATTTTTCTTAATTAAGAATATGAAGTTTTCTTAATTATTTTACTAATTTTTCTTTTTATATTTTGAAGCCCAACATCATTTTTCCACAAGACTTCATTGATTGAATATCTAAATAAAATGATATTTACATGTAGGGTGACTATTTGGGTATTCGTAGTTTGCACCGACACCCAACTCGAAATTTCTCGGTATCTGATAACCGACACCAAATCGTGTGTAGGGTCGGGTCGGGTAGGTTATTTAGATGAGATCGGTATATCCGACGGGTAGTCGGCATACCCGATACTCGATTTGTTATAAATATTTATATTTTATATATTTAAATGTATAATTAATATATTCAAATTAATATATTGTAAATATAGTTTTATTATTCTTAATTTTAATATGTGAACTTTATAAATGATAACTTAATATTAAAAATAGCATATACATTTAAATATGTGATATGCTATCATAACTTGACAAATGAGAGTATATAACTAACATTATATATCTAAAATTATGTACAAAAATAAAAGCAAAATAAACAAACACAAAGAAAAAATGTTATCATACACCAATATCCAAATATATAGCTAACATAGTTATTAGTAGTAATACAACATATATATAGATTTATATATAAATATAAAATAAAATAAATAAATACAAAAAGATAAAAACAAAAAGTGCATGTAGGAAGAATTTCTATTATTATTTAATATTATTAATTCTAATAAACTAATACTAATACTTACAATAAATATATAGATTTATATATTAAAAAATTGAATTTTTAAAAAAAAAAAAGTAAGTCGGGTATTCAGTACCCGATTTACAAAAACGGGTCAGGGTCGGGTAGCACTTTTTATGCAAAATAGGAGACGGGTACCCAATTTTTTCGAGGAGGGTACCCGACCCGTACCGAATAGGCAGCCCTATTTACATGTCTGAGGTATAACGGCCGGGTACTTATATATGAGTTTGGGACGAAAACGAGTAGTAAAATCACTTTCTAATTGGTTTTGGGATATGTACAGATATATACATCCTAGATGAGTAATCAATTATTGTAACAACTTATATTTATAAATTTGAACGAGTTGAGTTAAGTAGCGGAATTACTATATGGTTTTGAGACAATAACTTATTGTAAAATAACTTTTTAATCGAATTTGGGACGATATGAGTATATACATTATATGTAATACGATTGCATAGCGAAGACATCACCTTAATTCATGCGCCACGTAGCACCTCCAAAGATTCTCTATTCTTATTTATAATGGATACTAATTTTGTAGTTTGTAAATTCTTATATTATAATATTTATTTATTTTATATATCTTGATATTTTCTTAATTAGAGAATATGAAATCCTTAATTACTTCTCATTCTTTTTTATTTGGAATTCTACATTATTTTTCATGATACTTCATCAATCGAAAATCTAAATAAAATGATATTTACATGTTTGACTAATTAGTAGGTACCAATGTACGAGTTAAGACGGAAACCGATAGTAAAAATCACATTTTAATTTGATTTAGGATACGTACACGTATATAAATTATAGAATATAAATTATAAACAAGTGTAAACGTTAATCAACATGCCCATGGGGAATTTTTCCATTTTCTAAACTTTTATTATTTTATACTACTTACTGAGCCAAATAAATAGTATAAATAAAAAAATAGTATAATAACTAATTATAGTAACAACATATAAAACTATATGAGTTTAAAATGAGAATGAGAAATAAAATTATTTTTTAATCAGTTTTATAGTATTAGTATACGACTTTAAGACAAGAATGAATAGTAGAATTACTTTTAAATTGAGTTTGGGACAACTACAAGATATACATTTCGGATGGGTTCGATTTATGAACGTAGCCTCATTGTTTCGATTAATCAGTCAATTTTTCTCAGAACTTCACAATTTGGAGGCATAAATAAATTTGGATCCTTCTTAGGTTTTATAATATTTATTATTAATTTTTACTTTATAATGTTTGGGTATATTTAAGACATATAATCAATTACTATAACATTATATTATAAAACCGAAATAGGTTAGGAAGTTAGTGGGTGTTATATACGGGTTTGAGATGAAAATGAGCAATTAGCCAAGATTTACACTATATAATGTTCGAGTTTTATTGAGACAAATGACCAATTATTGTAACAACTTATATTTAATTATTTAGATATTTATAAATTTTAAATGAGTTTGGTTAATTAACTTATATTATTATATAACTTTCGATCGATAATAGGTAGTAAAATTAATTTTAAAATCAAGTTCGTAACATCTATGAATATATAAATTATGAATGTATGGACACTAATCGACATGCTTACGTGAATTTTTTCTAACTTTTAAATATTTTGCTAATTATACTTTGTAATGTTCGAATTAATGTAATTGTTGCGGATAATATTATTATAAGTAATATTTATAAGTTCAAACAAATTCGATGATTATCAAGTATTATTATAAATTATGACGTGAAGTTATTTCCGTCGAAATTCGATGGATTATACACTACTTTTTAAAATACAAATATTAAGATATATTAGGGGATCAAATTGTGCTTTGAACGGTTGATTAGTAGTCATATTAAAAGTTTAATGTAAAAGATAGAATAACTTTCACAAAATTTTATAGCTTGACTCATATGCTGTCCATTAATTATTATTGTTTCATTTATCTTGTATGAATCAATTTTGTAATAAAATATCTCATGTTATGGAAGCTTCATCTTCATCGGTTGATTTTTTTATGATTACAATTAAGATATTAATTTCTAATTTTATTTTAAATTTCTATTTATTATTTTTTTAACATTATCAATTGTGCCTTCCTAATAAATTTTTTTGTCCCTACCACTGATTATAACACGTAATATGTTTTTACGTGCATTTATTTGAGTAACTCGAACACACGAAACAAGAATCACATGTATTGACAAAATATTAGTGGCAACATTAGTATTTTTTGGTCAATTAATACGAAATTTTAAAGGTTGTCTCACTCATGACTCAACTCGGCATCTTGGCCCCAAGATTAACCACTCTACCACTGACAAATACACACATGCAACATTAGTATTATCACTTAATCATGTAAGTACAACGGCTGTTCAATATTCATGTCCCTACTGTGTAAAAGTTTGAAGCACTAAGGCCAACTTAATTAATTATATACCACTCAGACTTTAATCCATATTTTATTCTTTAGCAATAAATCACAACTGCTATCTAAATTAGCAACTTCTAAAGTCATTACTAAATGGAGAAAACTTCCTTCTCTGTGGAGATAACACTACATTTGTAATTGTAACAACTATTATTTTTCATAGAATGAGTTTATATTGTAATTTATTTATCTTGTACGAGTTGTTGGTTTTATGTAGAAATGAATCAACTCAAAGCACATGCATGAGTATGTAATATTAATACAAGAATCGTAGATAATTGGTTATGGCTGAAAACAACAATCCGTTTACGTAACTCACTCGTGCAACTGTATCCAAAGGAGGTTGTCACCCTCATTTATCCCATATTTTAGTATACCATTTATGTCTTACTATTTATTTTATTTAGTTTTTGCTTTAATTTTCTACATTTTTGTGTTTTAATTATATCAGATGGAAATTGAATTATAGTACTCTATAATAATAAAAGGGCTCTTTACTTGAATGTCCTTAAAGGAAAAATAATCTCATTTTTAACTAACAATCGATTTTATTTTTTAGAAAAAACTTATTATTGAATGTTAGGTTATAGCCAAAATAGGTTATCTCAAAACGAATGAATAAATTTTTGAGTTTTGGATTTTGAGGTCATAGCCAAAATAGGTTATCATTTTTCCAAACGTAGATTATTAGATAAATTTAATAATGTGTAGGAATTGAAAATACGTAACTTAATTGGCTTTTCAAAACAGAAACATCAATTACCATTGGTCCTCGTAATAGAATAATTAGGCTCTACACTTGTGGGCTGAACTTGTGAGGTTCTCTTCATTTAATAATATTAAAGAATAAAACAAAATCTATATAAAATATTTATTATGCACGTAATACTATTGGTGTACAATAATTTGTGGTGCTACGTCTCGCATTATCTGAATTCTGAGGGCTGCTGTCATTGAATATATTAAATGTAGAAATACAATTATAGCTTGAATTTCCATCACCACTGCCTTTTAAATTTATGAAGACGGAAGACCCTAAAAGCATTTGATTTTATTCAGAAATTTCTTATATTTTTGCAAAACTTTGCCTATATAAAGTAAGATTCCTAATATTATTTAATACATTTAATATTCAATTTTACTAAATATATCCATTTTACTCTATTTTTACAACCACCATCTACATCGAGTCATTTCATTTATATAGTTCAATTAATTGATGATATATAATGAGCCTAAATATAAGAACTCTTTGTATTATCGTCCTGAATGTCTATGCCATACCAAAATCACTATATTTTGTAACGGGTCGTTATCTACCTTTTTTTAATCATAATGTATGTATACGAGTTCCCTTGTTATATAGTATAGTGTATATTGTATGTACATAATAATAAAATAACAATAATAATAAGAAATTAATATAATATAATATAATACAATACAATGTGAAGTAAAATAAAAGACTATTGTGCAGAGGACACAACGATATGTTATTATTTGATTTTGGGATCAGCATTTCGTATGTATATGATATCTTTATGCATCGTCATTAATTCACAAAATTACATTTTGAAGGTTACGACCGTACTTCATATATATATACACGTGATCTAAAATTGAATCGGATTACTAGTATCATGAACCACAAGTAATTTTAATCAAGTCGATAAATCTAGTTACGTGAAGTGCATGGATTTATGTAAAAGAATAAAGAACACCGCGCTTTTATGTGGCTCGATCGTTAATGAGATCTACGTCCACGGAGGAGTGTTTCCTCAATACTTTCACTATAATTTCAAGACAATGGAGTGAAGTTCATGCTCTTAGTATTCGATAAGTTGCCAACCCTTCTATTATCAATTTCCTTCTATTTATACAACCCCAGCCCGCAATCAAGGCGTGCTCAACCTCTCCATTGGTCGTGACTTCCTCCGGCGCCCTCCATTGGTCGGAGCAGGACGCTTCTTCACGCGCCACGTGGAGGGTGGCCCGACTTTGGTTCCGGGCGTGTCCTCCATCGGCCGAGGGTGGCGCCACTTTGGCTGGGCGTGTCCTCCATTGGCCGAGGGTGGCGGTTCGGGGCTAGGGTTTTGGGAGCCGATTAGGATCGCTTTGGGCTCAACCGCCATCGACCGGGGTGGCGCTTACGGCTGGGCGTGTCCTCCATTGGCCGAGGATGGCGGTTCTGGGGCTGGGTTTGGGAGCTAATTAGGCTCGCTTTGGCCAACTGCGCGGCCCGCTACCAACGTTACAAATTGCCGGGCCAATAATGGCTTAATGGTTGGCCATATCCCATCACATGCCGACTTTATTTTCTCGGAATAATATAATTTTGATTATTTTTCATTAACAACTTTGTAGAACATGAATGTAATTGATGTCTCAAAATACGTTGACTAGATCACAAGAATTGGAGTGACCAAACTAACGGTCGAATGTTACAAATTCAAATATGAATGTAATTAAAAATCAAGCCATCCTTTCCCATATAATGTCATCGTGTACAACTGGCATCACCCATTATTTTCCTCGAAAAATGTTTTGTCCCCATGAACAAATTTTTCCAAAATCAGAATATGAGTTTACCTAGAATGCATGAAACAATGAATTGTGTGTCACATATTTGAAGACTAATGCATGATCACTACAATTACTACAAGAAACGTAGATATATCTATGTTATCTGAAAATGACGTGTTTTTACCCCAAAACAAAACTTCAATGATATCACACACACACACACAAAACACATAACATCGTAATGTTGAACATGGGATTGTCATCCGACTGTGTGAAAATGGCATTATATAGTAACTTTCCACTTTCATTACATTTTTATAGGAAAATTTTATTGCCAAAATCCTCATTAAAATCTAGTTTGGTAAGAATGTTTAGATAACAAAGTCACCCAATATTTCTCTCTCTCTCTCTAACGAATATATATGGTAGGAAATTTGTTTACCATCATTCTCATTTCTCATCCATCCAAATCTAATTTTCTTTTTGCAAAAACTTTGGCACAGGCCACAATCATTAATCATTTATAAATTAGGGTTTTTATTAGAGTTAGGTAATTTCTAATTAGAATTTATTAAATTCTTATTTAAAATGTAGGGGGTGTTTGGCTAAGCTTATTTTAGAGAGCTTATAAGATGTTTCAAGAGCTTATAAGTTGTTAAAATATTTGGATAATTGATCTTATAAGTTAGAGAAATAATTGTGAGTTATAGAGATAAAATTGACGAGAGGTGAAGTTGATAGTGTATGTGTAGGAAATAACAAACTATAATAAGGTTGTTTTGATAAATTCATGGTTGCTTATAAGTTTATGAAAAAATAAGTTAGGATTGACCAACTTATTTTTAAGGGAGTTTATAAATTGTTAGCTTATTTTCACAAATTTTATGTTCGCTTTGGAGCTTATTTTGTTAAACACGTTGCAACAACTTATAATAGAGGAGAGCAAAACCAAACCAAACCGAAAAATTGAACCGAACCAAATTAGTGGTTTGATTTGGTTTGCGTTTAGGAAAAAATTTGGTTTTCAAACCGAACCGTCCAATTTTTTATTATTATATTTTTTATATATTATATATATATGTTATTTATATTATTAATATTTAAATTGGTTAATATTATATATATTTATATATATGTAATATATATATATATATATATATATATATATATTATATTATAAATATTATAATATTTATATTAATTATAATTTAAATTGGTTAAAACCGAATCGAACCAATATTTCGGTTCGGTTTCGTTTGAAAAAAATCGGTTAACCGAACCGAACGTTTTTCGATTTTTGATTCGGTTCGATTAACCGAACCGCCGAATGTTCACCTCCTACTATAAGCCTCCTCAAACAATTTTATAAACTGCTTTAAAGAATTTATAAGCTCACCAAACACCCCGTAATTAGAATGGATACATCATATATTCGGATGCACAGCAGCACAAGAGGGCATCTCTCCTTCTTTTAGGTAATCTTTTGCCTAAATATTTTCAGAATCAAGTAAAGAAAGGCATCGGTTATGAACTTGAATGATGATTACCAAAAGATGGCACTATTTTTACTTTTAGAGCAAACCCAGCTAATATAGCGGTTCTAGTTTTCTTCCTTATTTCACCTACCAAACACCAACCAACTAATATGGAAAACAATTAATTAAATTAAGGAATCAACCATATAAACTGAAAGAAAACAAACAAATAAAAATATAAATTGGATGCATCATGCACCGTTAAACATTTCGCGATCTTCAAACCCGCCTGGATGTGATTTAGAAAACTCTTGGACCATACATATTGCTTATTGCATGTGCCTTAGGTTTGTGGCAGTAGCCAGCGCCCTTGCCGGTACCACCACGATGTGCTCCTTTAAAATTTCGTATATCGACCAAAAAAAAGAAATCATCTTGTATTTCACATGCACAACTTTAATTATTTATTACACTTATAGAATAGAGTTTTTAGGTCCTTTATATGTTTTATCCATATAAATTATTTGATCCCAAAAAAATGGCATTTCATATATAACGAGAAAATATCAATAATCGATACATTTAGCTGATTATACTCGAGACCATATAATAATTGGGTACTGATTAAAGTACTTAATTAAAAATGAAGTACGAAATCAGTTTAAATAATTGCGTGGGGCTAAAGTCAGTTGCATTATTATTAATTAATTTATTGAATGCATGTTGCCTCGCTGTTTCCTTGAATATATTTTTATATATATTATACTATATAGTTGTGAAATGATAGATTCACATTATAGTACCGCTTTCAGTTGCCAATTAATACAGATTTTTGGTGGTAGATATTCCTAGAGCTAGCTAACAAATCTTGATGGTTAGGTTTGAGCTAACTAACTATAGTGGATTTGTGTATTAAATAATGAAATTATTTAATGAAGGACTCTAAGAAAGTTAATCTATATGAACTCATTTACTAGTTAATAGTATATGTAGATCTTAGAGAATTTTTAGATTTAAACTTGAATTTAATTAAACTGTGGATTCATATATGTTCACTCGTCACTACTATATTAATGTTCATTAATTAAACAATTTAATTAGAGAATAATGGACTGATTATGCATCTGATAACCATTAAACTAATTCAAGTACATTCATAATTGTTCAATTCAGAAGCAACCAAATATAGTTGGTTGAATATTGGTTCTAATACAACAGAACGAAGAAAAAGTATTATAACTTCAAATTATCAAACCAAGATAAACACACTCCATACTAATATAACAATATCACCTCGATCTGTGACAATAAAATTGAAATTTATTCTTCCCTAAAAAAGTCAATAGTAAAGATAGGTGGCTACTTAATTACTGATTATTTGCTGTTATTTCAAATCAGTCTCTTAATCCTTATAAACATAGCATGCACCCTACATAGTTAATTACCAACTATTCGTTATTTTTTAATTTTCCAAATATTGGAATATAGACACATAAAAATGAATACTTGCATTTCTGGCTGTCCTCATCAAATATTTAAGTAACGACCGGATTGATGACCGACTAATGACCCACTGCATCAACACAGTAGCCTTTTCATTGTCTTTCTCACTCACACACCTCTCGAGAAAACTTCCCAGGGGTCACCATCCCACAATTGCTTCCAGCCCAAGACGCTTAACTTTGTAGTTTTATGAGATGGACTCGAAAAGAAGATGCATCTGTTGGTATGAGAAGACATATCAAATCCTTAGTTTCTCCTCGAATATGCGATCCATATCTGCATATTCTCGAAATCCTCTCATTCCGGTGTGTTACGGTTCATTCATGTATTCTCCGCTTTGAAGCCTTAATCGGAGCCGCCTGTCCATGCCTCTCGCACAAGGTCCACAATCGCTTCCAAGCCAAGACGCTTAACTTTAGAGTTTTATGAGATGGACTCGAAAAGAAGATGCATCTTGTTGGTATGAAGTAGCACATATCAAATCCTTGTTTCTCCTCGAATATGCGTCCCATACCCATATTCTCGAATCCTCTCATTCCGGTGTGTTACGGTTCATTCATGTACCCTCCGTTTGAAGCCTTAATCGGAGCCGCCTGTCCATGCCTGCACCAAGGTTCGGCTCGATACCATATAACCCACCGACTTCCTGATTGATTACCACCCACGCATCAACACGAGTCTTTTCAGTGTGATTGTCTTCACTCACACATTCCCGAGAAAACTTCCTGGGGTCACCCATCCCACAATTGCTTCCAAGCCAAGACGCTTAACTTAGAGTTTTATGAGATGGACTCGTTAAGAAGATCATCTTTTGGTATGAGTAGACATATCAAATCCTTGTTCTCCTCAAATATGCGATCCCATACCGCATATTCTCGAAATCCTCTCATTCCGGTGCATTACGGTTCATTCACGCACCTCCGCCAGTTCTTAATCGAGCCGCCTCGTCCACGCCTCGCACCTACGATCACTCCGTCTCCGCCGCCACAATTTAATTGGCCGACCTTTATTGAACTGTTTGCCTGACAACTGATACAATATTATTTTATACGTCGCCTACATAAAACATTTTTTTCGGATTAATTAATGTGAACTATTGTGAAAATTTTAATAATTCTCACCACCGAGTCAACTATTTTGACTATCAACAGAGTACAAACATCCCAATGCCTTCGCATTTCGTCCTATTATATATTAATAAAATAATACTATTAGGATACTTCCTTTACTTTTGATATTTTTTTTCGTCAAAGTTGGCATGAGTATTCGTCAGTGGACCAGATCGGTGCAGGACCGCATTTGCATCAGTTTTGAGGGATTTTGTCTTGATATCATGGGCGCTTACAAAGGATTTATTTTATAATACTTATAGTGAATTGATAAATTATATTACTCTTTCTGTTCATTATATTTATATTTTAATTTTGATGATACGAGTTTTAATAAATATAAAGAGAATGAAAATAATAAATAAATAGAATAATAAATAGTGGAATTAAAATATCAGTCATATATAAAGATAATAAATGAATATATTACTGAATATTGAAAATAAAAAAAATGTAGGTCATGAATGATTTCTTTTGTAAATAAGTAGATAGATTTATGATAGAAATTATGGAATTAACTTTTTTCTAAAAAGAAAAGTGAATGTTTATTGTAAACATACCTAAATAGAATTAAATGAATATTTGGTGAAGGAAGGAATATGCTTTTTAATGCAGTTAATTTTAAGAAAATCTTTTCTTTTTAAAAAATACGCGCATTAGTCCAACCCTCTCGCTGGCTGTGTATATTCGCATCTTCTGACGTACATGAGATAGAGATATTCAACAACATACAAAATTAGTCATATTTGATTAACTAAATTAAGTAATTGGTCACCGATTAGAATTTTGTTTAGGAAATTTTGAAAGACCAGCACGTTTGATTATATAAGTAAAAACTATTAAATGAAACAGTCCAATTATATTTCAAAACATCTTATTTTTCCACAACATTCAAAACTATTTTTGTATTTATTATTAAAAATAGTGCTTGTTTGATTGTTGAACAGTTACTTTTCCAGTGTTTGCAGAGGCGCGAGGGTGTCATATGTACTATAATTAACACTACAAAAATACGTTCTTAACGATTGAAAATATGTGTTGTAAACTTGTTTCCATTAATGACGGACTTAAGATGACTCAAAATATTCGTTGTAAATCCATAGTTAAAATATTGTTAAATTTTGCGTTATTTTGTTAAGAAAAATGTTGTTATTCGCTTTTAAAATTTGTATATATTTCAAATGTAATCTAATTATTTTAATTTCTATCGTTAATGACTCATGTTTTTAGTGTTTTCGAATCCATCGTTAATCCTTTGTTAAATAAAATTTATTTTTATTTTTATAAATATAAAATTCACAACGAAGTTTGTCGTTGTTAACTGTTGTTGTTGCATTATATCCTTAACATGTTGCTCCAAAATTATTTAGTTCAAGTGACTAACTATTTCTCCTCGCTCACGCCTCTTTCTCTCACCCCTCTTACTCGATGCCCCATCATTGAAGCCCTATTTCTAAATCCAGCCACCTTGAGTAAGGCTAGTTTTGTTTTAATTTAGTTAGGTTGATTAGGTTATTTAATTCAACATAAACATCTACAAAATAGGTGCATGCAGGATTCAAAATGAAATGTTGATGTTGGTGACATTTTATACTACTTATATTGCTCCCTTTTCATAGTCTAGGTCTTCATGTATCACCATTTTACCCCCTTGGTATATTTTTTTACTTATCAGACTATAGGTTTATGAATTCCATTTTCTTATTCAAAGAGTTTACTAACTTCTCGGTAAGAATGAGGGTAGATGGTCTTAATTCCATATTTTGTTTGAAGTCATTATATAATAGTTGTGTTGAATTGTGCAATGCCCTACCTAATGGGTTGGTGCAGACCTCACATCGGAGGGAGATGACTGTCGATGAGGGAGTGGTGATGAGGCCTAGCGCCATTGATAATAGTGTCACTTCCTTTGTCTTCTTTCAAAGTCCTCAATGGGGACAAACTGTTTTTATCTGCTTTATCGAAATTCTTACGATAAAACAAACTTTACTTTGTGAATTGTTTATTATATACTTGTTTATCGAAGCTCTTGTGAATTGTTTATCATATTAAACATTATAATAAGATTTTTTTTAATGATTTTAATTTTTATTGGAGAATTACAAAACGATGAAAAATATACTTTCGTTAATTGATTATGAAACGTCCGCCGTTAAGGCGTCATCAAATTACCATCGAAAAAATCATCATCGTAACCTATCGGGGAATTTAGCGAGGGTCATGTCCGTCGTTAAAATAATCAGCGACGTTGGATATGACGACAGTTATTTTTTTGTCTTTAAATTAAATTAATGATGAAACACGTATATTTAGCAACGGTATTTTCCGTCGTTAGAGCCGTTTTTGGTAGTGTAAGTTATTATGCGGAAGATCAAGATATAATCATTAACTTCTTAATCATATATTTAGTATAGTATTTCAATAATACCTTTATTCGGTCAATAATATCTGACATTTTTATATTTATAATGCAAATATCATTATTCATTTTATAAGCTTGGTTAAATCTTGTGCGAACTTACATATTAGAATGTGGTCCAACATTAATATTATTTTTTCATTTCTTTCATTGAAAATTATTACAAATTCTTATATAATACTACTACGTACTACTACTAATCATAAATTATTATCATTATGCTGCAGATAGAGCAAGAAAGTACGTAAATTTCATTTCCTTCTTTTTCTCTACAGATTATGATGTTTTTAGTATCGAAATTTCCATTTTCAATATAGTATGCATACTTTTTAGTTCCTATATTGTTTACTAATTTTTTTAATTATTTCCCCTTCGATGAATATAGTTCCAGCAAAATCATAACATGATCTGAAGTGAAAATTCTAGTATATATATCCCTTTGAAAAATAAAAATTATAGCATATAGATACGCAATCGCCATTACTTTTGGAGGCCTCACTATGACAATTACAGTTTTAGTTTAAAAAAAAAATTGATTTGGGCTGTTTTAAAATTTTGATCACAGTTTGGGTTTAAATCATTAATAGTGTATTTTCCCAATTTATATTTCATTCTATTAAACTGTTAATTAGTCAAAACTGGCAAGATTTAGGTCAGTTGACCATGTCGATGCATGTATTATTACTCCATTTATTTCCCGATGCCGTCTGGTGAAGGCAATTTAATTTTATACGTTATATAATTGCTATATAATTTTGGTAATACAATTAGAATTCGAGGAATAACTCAAATATAAAACACAAAAACTCATACGTGCACGTATAATGCGTATACTGTTTAATTATAAAAATCAGCGCTATTTATTACTTAAAAATCAACGTTGAAAATCACTGCTAGTTTTTAGAAATAAACAATGACTATATGTGTGCTAGCCTAATGATAAAGTGATTAATGTTCTAGAGCAAAAGTCTTGATTTCGAGTCCATCGTACACGATCTTTAAATTTCTGATATTTAATTGAAAATAAAATTAAATAAAATAAACAATGACGCGAACCATGCACGCATGAGTAGGAGACTAGCCCAATGTAAAATTTGGAAATATGCGCATGAATCGTCGTTGTCTGACTTTATGTATCAATTTTCAAAATATCATAACTTATATAAAAGGGGGGAAATAATGTAAAAGAAAATAGTCACACTTGGCGAACTGCACATATAAAAAATTGTCAATTTTATAGTTGACGGAAATTGAAACAATGGAAAACCTGGAAAAGGTGTATGCGTAATTTCCTCTTGGCATCGTAAAAGTGCTGCATTTAAAAAGTATTAATTTAATTTGATCAGTTGAATTTCAAGTATGTATTTATTCAATAATTTATCAAAAGTCTAATCCTGACAACACAGGTAACAAAAAGAAAAGGGAAAAAGATAAATTATAATTAGAAGTGTTTGAAGTAGTGCTTTGACTATTTGTGCTTGTTTGATTTTTCTGACAGCTACTTCTCCAAACATTTATTTGTAGAACGAGTTGGAAAATTGAGACATGAATATCACCCAATCCATTGCACCAAATAATAAAAAATAGTCTTCAATAAATATTGACTAGAATAAGATCGTTGTTGGGTTGGATCAACCCAACAACTTAGCGTCTAATCCAGTAAGTAATGTACAATTCTCCTATTTGGTCCCCAAATCCTAATGGCCCTATAAACCCCACTTCGCTAGAGAAATAATAAATTTATCATATTAATAGTAATTTTTATGCTAATATTAATTTTCCTAGTTCAATTCACATTTAGTTAGGATAGTTAATTACAATTCTCTAACAAACCTATCAATTAATCAGTCAAGTTGGTAAAATGAGCCGTTATAAAAAATCAGACATCACTAATCCTATATATATATATATATATATACTAGCATGTAACTCGTCAAGTTTCGATGGAAAATATTTTACGTTGCGTTTATGATCATTGTAAATGAAATAATATTTACATTAGAGCAATACGTTTTAATTTGATATACATAAGTTATACTCCGTCGAATTCTGATGCAAAATCACATTATATTTTATAATTTATGAATATAAATGTAAATATTTGAGGCGTATTGATACTTGTTCGTACTCGTCTAGAATGTATATACTTGTATCCATCTTAAATCCGATTATTTACCAAAACTTATTTAAAATTATAAACATGATTTGTTACAGTGATTGGTTATTCTTCTAAATAAAAATCAAACACTATAAAATAAACAATAAATAATACTCTATCTGTCACATTTAAAATGTCACACTTTTCTTTTGGGGTTGTCCCATTACAAATGTCTCATTCCATTTTAGGAAGTAATTATCCCTTCAAAAAGTGTGGACTCTACCAACTTTTTAACAATTTAACTACTTTATATATTTCTCCTAAATACTCGTGGTCAAAAGAAATGAGACACTTTAAATGAGACGGATGGAGTATATATAACAAAACATCCAAAACTAGAAAAAATTCAAGTAGGGATGTAAATCGATGTTAGGATTCCTTTAGAATTTATATGGTCGTACATATCATAAATATGATTAAAAGGTATAACTACTACTCATTTTCGTTCGAAACTCATGTAGCTAATACCCGCTAACTATCCAAATATGTTTAATTTTATAAATATATTAAAGTAATAAATTATCTATCTCAATAGTGGTTCGAACAATATAGAATAAATATTAATAATATACATAACAACATATTACAAAATGAAGAACATGTCTAGCATATACATACCAGCACCCGTCCCAAATTTGATTAATTATCCGAGCCTTATGTAATTTTATAAATATAACTTGTTACAATAATTAGTTATTTATTTTAATAAAACTTAAACATTACAGAGTAATTATTAATAATAAATAAATAAATAGCAAAATATTATGATAGTGGAAATTTCACATAGATATGTCGATTAATGTCTTAACCTATCACAAATCGGATTAAAAAGTGATTTTACGGTACGTTCTCATCTCATTCTCATCTAATAATATCCGCTAATTATCTGAATTCATTTAAATATACAAAATATCTAAATAGTAAAATATATGTTGATTACAATATATGGTTATCATCTTAATAAAAACATTGAATATTACTATTTATTTCCAAAAAAAGTTATTAATTGTGATTTCTCACGAAAAATTGATGTGAGATTAAAACATTTCACATAAATATGTATATCAATTTTTGTACCCGTCTAGAATGTATATTGTTGTACCCAAATAATATAAATAACAAAAGACTTAAAACTAGAAAAAATTATGTACTCATCTCATTCTCATATTTTAATATCCGCTAATTATCTAATTCGTTTAAATTATAAATAATATAATTAATTAAATACTATTATTTTAATAGATTAAAACCGAAAAAATATCACATAGACATATTAATCAATGTCTGGATTGGTTTAGAATTTATGTAAATGCCACTGTCTCCAACCCGATTAAAAATTAATTTTACTATATATTCTCGTCTCATTCTCGTATAATAATCTTAGTTAATTACCCGAATTTGTATAAATTTTATAAATAATAATATATATTATTGTAATAATTGAGTATCCTTTCAATAAAAAATTAAATATTATTACTATTTATTTCAAAACTTGTTATTAATTTGTGAAGTCTCATGAAAAAATTGTTATGAGTTTCAAAATTTATTTAATTTTTTATAAAATAATCATTTTATTTAGATTTTCAATTTGTGAAGTTCATGAAAATCATCGTGAGATTCAAATAAAATTTCTCAAAAAATATATAACTATTTAGTTGCCCAATTAATTAATTAATTGACCAAATTAAATTAGTGTTGCAAAATAATTATTAATTGTGGGATGAATAAAATACACACAACTATTTATATAAGACTAATTTAGTTTGGAGTTAGATTAGAAAAAATGTGGAAAGTAAATCCTCTCAAAAAAAAATTGAACATTGATTACTATTTATTTTGAATTTTTTTGTTAATTTGTGACATCTCATGAAAAAATTGTTATGAGTTTCAAATTTTATTTATATAAAATATATCATTTCATTTAGATTTTCAATTTGTGAAATTCATTAAAGATCGGTTGAGATTCAAAATTTGTTTAAAAATTATAAAAAGTATATTATGCTATTGATATCTTAAATTGGTAAAGTCTCATGAAAAATTTAAAAATAATATTAGTCAAATTAAATTAAATTTCTCAATAAAAAATATAACTATTTAGTTGGCCAACTAATTAACTAGTTGGTCAAATTAAATTAGTGGTGTAAAATAATTATTTATTATGGGATGAAAATATACAAAACTATATATATAACTCTTATTCAAAGTGGAGTTTGATGAGAAAAGGATATGGAATATGAGATGTAAAGAAAATGGAATAAAGAAGATTTAAGAAAATAAGAATAAATAGATTATATACGTAATCTTATTATATATTGATATATCCACCCACTTATTAATAATGTGCCACCTCAATATAGAGGATCTCCTCAATAGCACTAAGTAAATCATATTTCACCAACTGAGTTAGCGACTTTGATGAAGCATGGTACAAGAAAACCTCATATCTTGGAAGCAATTATACACACATATATTTATATCAACACAAAATTAGAAATATATATAAGGATACACAATCTTCACATTACTCTTGTCACTCAAGTAACTTATTCTAGTACACACCACTCTTAACCTTGCATAATAACGATAATGATAACAATACCCGCATTTTTCAATCATTTCACAAAAACGCCGCCGCATATTCTCGCCGCCGTTTCGCTGTCAATGACCTCCCCGAACACGGGGCTCCGGGGCCGCCCAGGCTGCGGCGGCGCGTTGCCGTAGCGCCTCTGCGCCTCCCTAGTGTCGATCACCTCCGCTCTGCCCTGATGGCCTTTCCTCGGAGATGTAGCGTAGGGCGTCCACTGCGCCACGGCGGAAACGGGCGAACTCCTGCCGCTCTCCCTGCGATCCGGCCTCGTCTTGACCGGCTCCAGAGCCGCGTAGGTTTCATTTCTCGGGTGCGTATAGTTGTTACGGTTGTGGTCGTTTTCGGTGGCCGGATAAGAAAATCTATCGTAGTATGCATCGGTCTTTGGTTTCGTGTGCACGGGTGCATTTTTAGAATTTGAGCCATGGGTGTTATGACCGTTGGGCAGCTTCTCAGCGCTTGATGTTTGATGGTGCGGATCTTTTCTTGGCTGATGATCGGTGTAGTGTTGCAGGGGATAATTACCCGCAGCGTGGCCGTTTGTTTTCTTCTTTTCCTTGTCGTGGTCATAGTCATAGCCCTGACCGCCGCCGTGTTTCGGCTTTGGGTAGCAAACTCCGTCGCGACACTCGACCTCATCATCGTCGCTGCTGCTGTCGTCGTCGCTGCTAAACCTACCGCCACGGCTGTCCCGGAAATTCTTCCACGGTGAATCGAGGTGGGGCGCGTACACACTCGACAAGTGCCCCGATGGAGGATTATTGGCACTATGGACAGTCTCACGTGGCGAGTCATGTGGGAGCCGTTGGTGCGGCCCAACCGGGAGAGTGGTGGTACTCGTTCCCTTTTTTGAGCTGAGCATGAGTCGAACCACGAGGCCAGACCTGGTCTGGTCTCGTGGTGTAGTCACTGTACGTGACAACTTGTTCGTTCGATGCCACGTAGCTCTCTGACGTGGTGGAGTAGGCTACGATGGCGGCCGGCCTACCCCCGTAGATTGGCTCTCTTATGCCGTAGCCGCCTTGGTAGTCTCGGTTTGTGTGAGCATCGTAGTGTGCCATTTTATTGAGGGCGCACACTTGATTGAAAATGTGATGAGCTGATATGTTTGTTTGTTTTTTGGTGTGCTAAGTGTTTGTAACATGGTTGTGTTTATATAGGAATGTTTGAGTTACTGTTGTGATTGAAGACACAAAAAATCTTGTGGACTGGAGTGGAGGTTGTTTTCTGTTTTCACTAAAGCTTCTCCATCACAACATTTGAGGGAATCAAATTCTAGTGAAGACCCTTCTTTTATTTCAATTAAAGATAGATGTGAATAATTTTATCAAGAATAAAGTTTAGTGGCCCTTTTGGTAACTCTTGTGCAGAGGAAATGGAATGGAATTTTTTTGAGAGATAATAATGCTTATATGGTGTGGTGTTTCACGCTTTGCCAGAATATATATTGGAATCAGACAGCTCATTGTAATTGTGTTAAAGGAGAAAAATCAACCTCCTGAATCTATGCTCCGTCATCTTTTTCTATCTTGTATTTATTTATGTGTATCCAATTAATGTAAAATATTAATATAAATATAATATATAATCTGGATTGTCTTTTGCAACGAAATATAAGGGTAGATTAATTAAATAGAAGAATACAAAATCAGTTAGTAAGTCAATGCATAGAGCCTAATTGAATACCGCCGGCAATAATTGAGTTAGAGGGAAAAGAAATACTCCTATCCATAATAAGTGTTGTTTTTGTCGTAAAAATCATATATAAAAGAAATGTGTTATATTTCTCTTTTGTCCTTTATTATTTTATGAAAATTGAACAATTGAAAATGAGGATAACACCCAAGAATAAGCTGAAGAGCGGATGGTTCCTGTCCTATTTGCAAATAGCTTGAAAATGAGGGAGCACACTTTCAAGGAGCCTTTTTTTTTTTTAAGATCTAGTATGGTTGGTTAGCACTTTCAAGATCCTCTCCACCGGATGGTATTTCCTACATATCCATACCATTCTTCATAGTTTTTTATGTAAAGTTTGACATAAAATTTCTTTACAATTATGAAATAAGACATTTATTTGATGACAGGTTGGTTAGCTTAAATAGTATGATTGTGATTATTTGATGATATTTTTCGATTTAAGAGTTGATTTTTTGTTCATATTCTAATACGTTTTTGGTGGTCCAGTCCCACCTAGCGGGTGTGATCTGCGAAGACTTCCAACCCATATATAGCTATTGCATGTGTGACTTAGAAATTATATTATCTTATTTTTGACTGATTATTTTTGGTATATAGATGAAGGAGGATTGTGTTTTATGTATAAAGTGATGTGATCCATTAACTTTTAACCATTTTTTAGATAAAAATAGTTTACTTTTAGAATGAACCAACAATAATAATGAGACATTCCAAAAAGAATACGAGCAAATAATAATGGTACGGAATCAATACTAATTAAGTTCAAATAACTATTAATAACAAATCACATTTTTCACGAGATCATATGCTTTTCCATTTTCTTATATATGTACTGTCCGTGTCAACACTAACTAAATTAATACAAAAAGAATTCGAACCAAAATATCCAAACTCCAAATCCTCAATATTCTCGAACCTATATATTATATGATAGGCATTTGCAATAGAAAATTAATAATTATATTCTTTAACACGTAGTACGAAATGCATGTTTCGCATGTGTGTTATTGTGTGTAAATGCACACGTGTATTATTATTATATAACTTTTTTTTGATTAATTTAATACATAAATTTTAAAGGTTGCGTCACGGAGACCTTTGGCTTTGGACATTAACCACTCTACCATTAGGCCAACATATACACTTATTATTATACAACTTGTTACGTATAATAGGCATTCACTAGTTTCAGTTGCCAGTACATATTTTATTTTAATTATTTTAAAATCTTTTAAAGTAGTTGTGGTAGATATTCCTGCAATTAATGGACAACAAGATCGTGGGGGTTAGGTTTCTGTTGTTCGTAGAGTTGGCTACTGTGACATGGTACATTAAATTGTTTAATGATGTAGCAGAGCAAAATAAATTTATGCATTTAATTATTCATCTATTAAAGTACTTCTAGAAGGTATTGCACCAAAGATTATACTCTATTTGTCCATCATATTCGTTAATTTAATTTCATTTTGATCCGTCATAAAAAATGTTTATTTTTCTTTTTTAGAAACATCATTTACCCTAAACATACCTATTTATTTACAAAAAACACTCATGATCCATATTTTTACACAAATTATCCATTAATATAATCATTTATAATCTTTATTGACACACCTTTTAATCACATTATCTATTAATCTATTTATTTATTATATTCATTCACTTTACACTTATTATAATTTATTAAAACTCGTGTCATCAAAATCAATGAACGAAAATGATGAACGGAGGGAGTACTATCTTCGGCAATTTTTTGCTTGGGGCTAGAGTAGAAAATGGGATGCGCTAAGTTGTTTGAGACTAACACAAATTCAGAAGAAAATGAGCCTAAGTTAGATCTCAGTGGCCCAAATGAAGATGATTTGCAACTCATTTTAATTTTAGGGCCATCTGTGTTCTATAATTTTATTCTTTATATTTTTATCATTACGAATGCAGACTCGTATAAGATTTTTTTTTCTATTAAGTTTTCTACGTTGCTAGAAATCAAAGCAGAGTTTGTTGTGATAATCATATCATACATTTAATTTTCCACCTGGTCTAGTATATTATGAGCATGATTGTAATATACATAACATTAGCATATTTTAGTGAAATATAAAATGTGGATAAAACTAAGCACGAATACTAAATAGTATAAGTAAGGGTGAGCATTCGGTAGGTTCGGTTAAAAACCGAACCGAAAATCCAAAACCGAAAAAACTGAACCGTTTAAAAATTTCAACCGAACCAAACCGAATTTTTACTCAAACCGAACCGAACCGAACCAAACCGAATTTTAAACTTGCGGTTTTTGGTTAACCGAACTTTTAATTACTACTTCAATAAATAAATTAATCCAGAAAATGATAAAGCCATAAATTTAATATTCAACAATCTAACCTTAAATCCAACAACATTCATACCATAAATCCCACTATTAAATACTAACAACATAAATCCAAGGATCAAACACCAACAATAACATTAACAAAACATCAAACAATTCCCTTCTACTTCGATAATATGAAAGAGCCCATTGTGCCTTTGTTGAGAGCTTTTGATCCATTAGGCACACCTAAAATTGTGAAGAAAGTCACAAATATTAAGAATATAAATCTTAAGATGCTGCACATGAAGCTGATGAAGAAGTAACTTCAAATGCAATCAACTATATCATAATAATGTAAAGCATCTACAAATGATAAATTAAAATATTATCTATTTAAAACCTTAAGGACGCTACCAGTAATTATGAAATGGTGTCATATGCTACCTATAAAAACATGCATATTGAAAGCCAATTTAAAACTAAACCAAGAAAACCATATAAGCAAAACAACAATATGCTTACAATCATCATCATCTTTCTTGCTATTCTTCTAAATATCACAACGCTTGCAGATCCACTTGTGCCAATATTTTTCATACCTATAAAATATATATATGTATATATATATATATAGCATTGTTAGTAACATTGTTAGTAAATTATTGGTAATACAACTATTAAACAATTCTTCAATTTTTGCAATACTGTCTTCTTCAATTGATATGGGTTGATTTGAGTTTCTCATCCAATCTTGAGCACATATAAGACTTTCAACAATTTTAGGATTTAGTGAACTCCTAAAAGGGTTAAGAACTCTACCCCCGGTACTAAAGGAGGATTCCGATGCTACCGTAGAAACCGGCATTGACAATACATCCCGAGCAAGACAAGACAAGATAGGAAACCTATACTGGTTATCCTTCCACCACTCAAGATATTGAAATCCTCGAAGTCAGGGACATCATTTTCTTCAAGATAGATATCTAATTCACTTTGGTTCCCTTCTCCACTTTTTTTCTTGAGCTTCTTGTACTTCGAACTAAGACTTATGGGCTTTCTCGTAGTCTCAACTTTGGAAATTTGTCTTGGAATATGCACTTGATCTTCCTCGTGTGTTGTTGCCACACTTCGAGGTTGACGTATCACTTTATAAGCTTCAAATAATTCTTTGAGGGTATCCAATGCACCTTGAGCTATACTTGAGCCAAGTTTATCTCCATACTCATCAACAAGTGCATATCTATCCAACCTTATAACGTGGATCTACGATAACAACCACATATAAAAGTTTGTTCATCTTATCTGGATCTCTCCAATATTTGTCATACTTCGCTTTCATTTTCATGCTCATGGATTTTATAGAAAGATCTTCACTCTTTGCCAAATCCTTCAACAAGGTACTCACCGACAACAGTTCATGATAAAAAAGATTAGACGTAACATATAACGAACCTGAGATTAGAATTGTGAGTTCATAGAAAGTGGACAAAATCTCAACCTACCCGTGGCACTTTTCCAATCTGAATATGTTGGCACCCCATCAAGAAGCTCAAGTGAGAAATATGGGTCTTCAATTTCAAATCGTTCAAATGCCTTTTCAAATTTGAGTGCAACATTCAACATTAAATATGTAGAATTCCATCTAGTTGGCATATCAAGACACAATAAACTCTTGCTTTCAATATTTTCAGCAATGTAACATTCTTTAAACCTTCTTAGTCTAGCCGGTGAGTGTCTTACAAATCTTATTGCATCTCTAACCTTCTTGATTGTAAAATTTATCTCTTTCAATCCATCACTCACAATCAAATTAAGGATATGAGCAACACATCTCATATGGAGATATTTTCCCTTCACCATAGCACAACTCCGAGAAGTAAGTTTGCCTTTCAACGAAATAATGCAAGTGTCATTTGAACTTGCATTATCCACTGTAATGGCAAACACTCTTGTGATTCCCCACTCACGCAAACAACCATCAAGTTGTTTAGCTAAATCCTCACCCTTGTGACTTTCAACTGTGCAAAAATTGATAATCTTCTTATGAAGAGTCCAATTATTGTCAATGAAATGAGCAGTAATGCACATGTAATTTATTTGCTGCAAAGACGTCCAAGTATCCGTAGTAAACACACGTTGATGATTTTTCTGAAACAAATCACGCAATTTCATCTTTTCATCTAAGAATAATTGATAGCAATCTCTTAATATCGTCCAACGTGATGGAATTTTGAATCTTGGTTGCAAAGCAGCAATAAAATCTATAAACCCTTCTCATTCCACAAACTTGAATGGTAGTTCATCCCTAATAATCATTGAAGTTAACTTTTGTCTGCATAATTCTTGATCAAATTTCCAAGTACTAAGATTACCAGTAATGCTATCATTATCCCCGACACGCATTGGTTGCAAACTCAATTGTGATTGCCTTAAATCCTCACTACAAGGATGGAGTGTGCAAACGATAATATGTGCCTTAAGGTTAGAAGTACCATTTTCTTAGGGTCGGAAGCATAGACCTTACCACAATAGTTGCACTTGATTTTGATGTCCTCCCTCAACAAAGGGAGTGAAATGATCCCAAACCTCAAATCGAGGCTTTATAGTTTTCCTCTTTGGGCTCTTTGGAGTTGTTGATTCATCGAAAGTCTGCTCTACAGTTTGACTTGGTGGAATTTCCTTGTTAGTATACTGAAATAATCATTTAATTGCATTAGTCTACTGATGCACATACATAAATATTATCATCCATATAATTAGAAAACAAAACCTCTAACTATGATGGAATTATTAAGTGCAATGGCAGAGGGGAAAAAGAAAAAGAAAAATGAGTTTGATGTCTTACCGGAATAGGAGCATCTTCTTCTATATCCATAAAGTCTACTGCACAACATCAAAAATATTTTAGTTATACTATAATAAATTAGATAAAAGACAGTAATTATAGCAACATCATATTTAAATTCCATATTAGTTGTCTAATTAACTGAATTCACAGAGGGGCCATCTTGAACAACAAAAATTGCACGAAGAGTAAACAATAAGGAAATAATCAATCTTAAGAAAAATCAGCAGAGAGAGCCAAGTCAATCCCTGTTTACAGAGGAGATCCTGAAGCATTTAAAAATAACTCCTTTATCGTCTCAGTCAAGTCCATCATAACAGGATTAATCAATTTTCTTGATTTAACTCTATAGCTGGTGGCATTCAGAATCGATTTCCTTGTAAACAAAATTATGTTTAGGATAGTTACATAAATAACATATAAGCCAAATCTTCATCCCTCAACAATTTCACAAGTTGCAAGTTTCTAAGTTCAACAAGTTATCAAGCACTACAAACTTTGATTAGAAACAATCTTCCCAGTATCATTGTGATTGTGAATCATAAAACCCCAAAGCACCACAAAAACTTTAGAAAAGTAAACACAAAAAATCCAACCGCCCCCGGCCCCAATCCAGACATAAAAGAGCACCCTGAAGAAAAATATTAACTTAATCAATTCCATAAACAAAACAGTTCTTGACTCAAATCATGCTTAAGCTTCACATTGGAACCCACCCACTTCAAATTTCCAGAAATCGACTATAAGCAAACACTATAGTTTCCGATTTTCGTACTCAGAATCAAAACTCAAAAGAACATAAGTTATGAATCAAAACTCAAAATAAAAACATCCAAAATATAAACCAGTATGATAACCCACCTTCAATTCGAAATGATATTTTTTAAACGATACGAACTGAAATCGAGCAAGACAACTGGATGAGAGTGAGATGCGTGCTTGTCTTTGTGAGCACCGCAACCTGCAGGTTTTGAGTTGCAAACTTGCAACAGAGCTAAATTGATTTGGGGAATAAATCTTGATCTTGAACTGAAGTAGGGCTCAAAGTTTCATCCAAATTTCAGAGAGTGAGAGAAGAGAAAAGGGGCGGAAGAAATGACAAAAGAAGAAAGAAGCCTTCCAGAGGCAGAATCCCAATTCCAAAGTATGTTCACGTCTTTAGGGCATAGGCATTTATGAATTAGGAATTAGGATATGGTTTAATAATTTATTAATTTAATATATATATAAACTTCAATTCGATTCGGTTTAAATCGAAATTTTGGATTACTAAACCGAACGGAACCGAAAAAATTTTGGTTTTCATTTTTTGCATCCAAACCGATCAAATTACCACGGTTCGATTCAGTTTTCGGTTTGGATTCGGTTTTGCTCACCATTTAAGTATCAAAATCTGGACAGTGAAATAAATAACTCAAAATACTCTGAAAATTTGAATTATGAGAAAGTTTCAAAAGAAAACCTTAAATTATGGGTTACTTGTATATCTGATAAAAGTAAGAGAGGCCGGCCCAAAGCCCCAAACCCTAATCCTAGATATCTGAACCTTATTCTCCCTGTAACACAGGCAATCATAAATATTTAAATTAAGCTTTATTTATCATTTTCATTTTAAAAATCAACTCTTTTGAAAGTGCGAAATAGAAGTAGGGAATACTGATACAAAGATCTACACGTGTATTCAGATATTCTGAACATATAATCTTGTCATTAATGTGTCATGTGAGATAGATACAAACTTGCAATCGGAATCTTTAATGACAATCATCCAATCATTGTAGATAGAATAATCATCTTAAAATTATAATAATTATAATAATAATTACATATTATTAACATTAAAATTGTTGATATTCTCATGAATATTATAAAATTTCAACATTATTCTTCAAGATTCCTCAGTGGCCTAAATACTAATGTTTTTCTTGCCTTTTCCTGAATACTTATTAACAGTACCCCTCGTGATCATGAGTTATGAATGCTCAATGTTATTGTTGATGACGTTTCTCAGAAGCCAGTTTATTTAGATAGCTTTTGCTATTTATTACGTATTCATTATGTTTGTAGTCAAAAAATAAATTACAAAAATTAGGTGTCTTGCACACGTATTGTTAGTGGATGATCCAATCTTTGTTTCAAATTTATTAGCTCTTATCAAATTGAATTAAACTTGTGGTATATGGAGGACACAATCTTTATATCATATTTATTAGCTGAATTAAACAATTATTTTTTCATTCTTTTTTATAAAATAACATATCTTTAGCTATCTAAAAATATTAAGCTGTTGATAGATATCGTATTGTATATTATATATACTTAAAAAGTATGTGTTATATATATGTGACTTGAATATTTAAATGATTGCACTATACTTCATAGTGCTTGTTGTTATGCCAATGATACATACACAGCAATGCAATTATTGTAACTAACTTATATAAAAACTTCACAAACAAAATACCCATTAACAGCAACAGCATATGTAAAAATTAAGTTGAGTAAAATCTCCACAAATAAAAACACTGCATGAACTATTTTTCTTAGAAACTAACACAACGCAACGCAACGCAACGCTCATTCCTAAAAAGAAGCTTTTTTCAGATTATTATCATAAAAAGGGAAAAACAAATACACAGGCCTTTCTATTTCTCCAATATCTCTCTCTCCTTTCGTTTCACCCTTTTTTCTTTCTCGTGAATTTCAATTTCAAATTTCCACCACCATTGTTTCCAGATCTACATTCCTCGCTCTGCAAATGCCTCCAACTGATACGAGCTCCGATCTCAGAGTAGACTCTCTCTCTCTCTACTATCCCTGTCTCACTCGTTTATGAACCGTGTCAGCTACTTCATTTTCCTTTAACTTACTGTAAATCCGTGTGTGTGTTTCTTGCTTGTTCTTATGCAGAGGTCATCAACTAATCCGCCTACCCTAAGTATGAGGTAAGCTATAAACAGTTTTCAGAATGTATTTCGTTTTTATTTTATGTTTCGTTGTACAACGTCATGGCGGAAGATAGGGAAAAAGTGGAAAAATAAAATAAGAAATTCACGTTTTCCCCAATTATTTACTCGCTAATTCAGAAGCATTGTTTGGTCAGTGAGTATGCGTTTGCGGATCTCAATAACTTGGAGCATTGTGCCAAGTATTTGAACAATACGCTCGTCACCTTTGGCTTCCCTGCTTCACTCGATCTATTCTCTAATGACCCCGTGAGTTACTTTTACAATTTTCTTTTGTCCTTTCTGAATTTTGAAGTTTTATTAGGACTTCCATTTGTAGTATTTGTTTTGGTATGTGTTTAATGTGGATTGTTTTTGTAAAAATAGGTATCGGTAGGAAGGACTTGCAATTGTATACATGCTTTGTTACAGCAGAGACAGCGGGATGTTGAGTATCGGGAGTCCGCCAATGAGCAGAGGCAACGGTAGTATTTCCATTAAGTATTATTGTTGATTGTTGTAACTTACTATATTATTATGTAGATTGTTGTAACTCTTTTGACTACTTACTATGTTACTAGGGCATGGTCTGCTTGATGAAATCTTAACTGGTTGAGTAATTAGGTTTTAGCTTTTAAATCTGGTCAGGCAAACCCCCCTTCCCCCCCTCCCAAAAATAAAAAATAAAAAAATTGAAGTAGAAGTTTGAGGGAAGACTTTATTTTCCTTTCTTGCAGCTTGAGTGTAATAAAGCAATTGGCCCTCCTGTTGGATCTTTCTGAACAATGTGTCTGGCACTCAGCAAACATATTTTTACTTACTAGTGAATTTCTGTTTCCAATCATGTAGATTGTGAGGATATTAATTTCTGGAGTTTTGATGTTGGGAAGGAACCTAGGCAGGGATTTAGTAGGTTTTGTTTTCTTTCAGTTTATTGTAGTTTAATATAATAATTCAGTGTTCTGGACAGCCAGATTATGCACTAGTACGTTGCCAGTTTTATGTCGATCACTGATGTTAAAATGTATTTTCTAAGGAGAGTTGAAGCATCAAATGTTATTTCAAATTATTTGGGGGCATTTAGAGTGACTACTCTTGTGTAGCCTAAGGGCATAATGCATTCCGATTTGGCAACTTGATCATAATTTATTAAGAAGGTGACTTGGATGTTATTGCCTGACAGGCTCCTATCAGACATTTCAAGATTGGAAGCTAAAGTGGAGAGGCTGGAATCCCAGTTATCTGCGAAAGATAGAGAGATAGCTAGTATGACGAGAACGGTGCGTCCAGTGTATTCATTTTGAAAGATCAACTGAGTTATCTTTCAGTATATTTTTCTCTGTTTTGCAACTAATTCAATCAATAGGAAGCAAAAGCTACAGCAGCTTTCAAAACCCAGATCGATAAGTTGCAGCAGGAGCGAGATGAATTTCAGAAGATGGTTTTGGGTAACCAGGTTTACACTTTACCTTCTTCTTGTCGTACCAATATACTCATTGCCAGATTATGAATAATAACATGGTACTTGATGTCAGCAAGTGAGAACCCAACAGATTCATGAGATGAAGAAGGAAGAAAAAGAGTATGTAAAGTTGCAGGTGCGATGTTTTTGTATGTCTTATTTGTCTCTTAATTGAACTACAAAAATTGTACTTTAAAGATGCTGTAAATCACATAAAGAGATTAGAGGCAAGCATATTGATATAGGTAATCAACTTGTATTTTTTGCAGGAGCGTCTTAATCAAGTAGTAATGGAGAAAAAGAAGGAATCTAGATCAGGCATGGAAATTATGAATTTACTCCAGGTGAATCTGTTGTTAGTATCTGATTCTACTAAAAGATTTCTTTTGGTTTCCTCTCCTCATGCATCTATACTATTCTGACAGAAAGAAGGCAGGCAGCGTGGAACGTGGACTGGGAAAAAGGCTGACACTGATTTCTACAAAAAGATTGTAAGTAATGTGATTGGCTTATTTAAGTTACTAGAAGGACACACATTCCATTGACAGTTGCTGCTTGTAGGTGGATACTTGTGAAGCAAAAAACCAAGAATTGATGGCAGAAAATGCTGATTTGAGGACATTATTACGTTCAATGCAGGTACCTTTAATCGTCTAGAATAATGATGAGTAATAAATATCTTTTGTGTTATGGGTTCTTTATCTGATTTTCTTTTTTTTTAGACAATGTTTCCCCTAAGGATCAAAATCCAGGTTAGAGCCATTATTTATTGTTCAGGCGGTGAAAATGTATTGGAAGAATTCTTAGTGATGCCATCTCATGTTTGTTAATATTTTTCAAAATTTATTCTTCACTCCATGCAATTTTAGATTTGATCTGTGCTTGGATTGCGCATCTTTAACAAAATGAGTCTGAAACCATTAATAATTTTCCATATCATTCGTGACACATTCTTCAATCCAAGGTTCTGCATCAATGGTAATTGCAACTCTCTTTAGTGAATTCTTCCCCTTATAATTTGTTAGCATTTCTCAAGTTAGGCAAGGATAGATCTTAGACAAATTGGGGTCAACATTATTTGCCAAATAAACAATATCAGACTAAACAATACTGATATTACTTAAAGCAAACTTTGGGTGATGCAATACATAAATCTTCTCTCCTTTGTTTCTTCACCTGTTAATATGTTATTATTGGTCTTGTTCGCTATGTGCCTATTTTGTACACTACCACTTGAAGTGACTGAAAATCTTGGGCTTGCCTGAGTTCTCCCTATGCTTTCATCCTGTTTCGTGTGATGTTTGAGTATTTGGGAGGATTACAAGATTCACATACTCCCTCCGTCCCCCAATTTTCTTCTTGTAAATCTTCAGCACGGATTTTAATAAAAGTTATTGAGTGTATTATGAGTAGAGTAAGGATCCCGCATTAATGTAATGTTAAATTAATTAGTGGTGGGTCATGGATGGTAAAAGGTATAAATAAGTGGTGTTGTTGAGGGTAAGAAGGAGGGATAGTGATTGGCCATGGGTGGTAAAAATGTGTAAATAAAATGTGTTGTTGAGGGTAATAAGTAAGGAGTATTTTGTGGGATAGTTCCATAATGAAATAAGAAGAAATTTGGGGGACGTACCAAAAACAAAAAAACTAATAAGGAAATTGGGAGACGGAGGGAGTATTAGAATTGAACAGTGATAGAATTTATAATTTTTTTTGTCAAAGTACATTATTAATGCACAGTTTGCAATTGAAGAATTATTTCTAATTCTAAATCATTCCTGAATCCAGGCTGATATGCGTGAATTCTTGAATGCTCCACATGGAAAGCAGTGTTCTCCTGTCAATACTAGGTCAGATGCTGACCTGTCACAGTCCCCTT
This sequence comes from Salvia rosmarinus, assembly GCA_036937905.1. NCBI lineage: Eukaryota > Viridiplantae > Streptophyta > Magnoliopsida > Lamiales > Lamiaceae > Salvia > Salvia rosmarinus. The sequence goes on from CM072823.1 coordinate 36,432,263, forward strand.
TGGGTGGGAGGACGGTATGTCAGAATTTTGGAATGAGATAAAAAGAACTCATAGTAATGCTAAGCTTCCATCTGCTACAATAAGGTACATTTTTGTACTTTACAGGACATGTTTGATCTGCCTCTTCACATGGCCAGGGATCAAATTGAAGAAAGTCTCCGAACGAAGATGAGTTCAATAAAGGTAGAATCAGCACTAAAAAAGTAACCCAGTCTAATATTTTTGAAGGTGATAGTTACATATCTTTTCTAATGTGTAATTCTGCATTTTATAAAATGAAGGAGCGCATGGTTCAGCTTCAAGATGCACAAAAGGGTGCAGAGTTCACTTCTGAGGTGTCGGAGAGAGAACTTGAGCTTGAAGCTCAGCTTGTTGAGGCAAGAAGTATTATTCAAGAGCAGGTATTGTTTTGTTTCTTGAAATCCAAGCTATAAATTTTCATTTCAGATGTTTTAGTTCAGGTGGGAAAATTGATTGTATGCTCATATTAATCAGTTGATGGGTGCTACTTTATTTTCTTAAAATTCATTAACTAGTGGAATTTCATTACTGCTGAAGTCTTAGTAATTAGCCCTTACTTTGTTGATTTGCTTTTCTTCGGGACAAGTCAATTTGTGATTCTATTCACCATCGCTTTCTCGACTGTTTATTGATGTACATTTAAGCTCAAATTTCTGTCCTTAAAACATGCAAGTAAAAGCATATCACTAGGCGAGGAACACTCCAGTGGATAAAATACATGCTGATTTAATCTAGTATTAACCAAAAAATTTGCAAGTCAGCAAGGTAAACTGTAACTCATGTTAAGGACATGAGCTTTTCTGAGATAAATCTGGAATGGTGCCTCTATGTTGGCTGCAAGCATGCAAGTATTGCTTGGAGGTTTTACATGAAGTTTCTTTTGAATAAATTTCAATGAAGAATATTCCAATAGGAATGTGCTTGAGTAATGACAATTGTCCTTCAGATTATCATTCTGCGCTCACACCATTTTGTCCCAGTTTTTCTTCTTTCTGAATTTGTTTTGCAACTGTGACACCTAGACTAAGTTTCAATGTCCTTTAATGCAGGCATCTTTAATGTCTAAACATATTCCTAGATCTGATAGGCCAAGGTATGTTCTTGACAAATCATTCCCCTCCTCAACTCTACTTCGTGCATGATGCACACACATGTGAATATTATAATATTGAACCGAGGGGGGAAAGCTAGAGGATCATCAAAATAAAAACTAAAGATGAGTTTTTTTATGCAGGAGACTAAGTGGCCATCTAAATTCTGAGAGGGACTCAATATTGTGATCACCATGAGGTATGTAGATGACTTATGCTACTTTTGCTACCAAAATTCCCATCTATGTCTGTTTGATTATTTATACATCCTTATCTTTGAAGACATCTGAAACCTATGAACTGTCAAATATGCCAATATTGTTTTTCTTGTTGATTTAATTCAGTGTTGCTTATAGATTCACTTTGTTATGTAGTGACTAGTGACTGTGACCTCAGTCCTTGCTAGCCTATATACAACACTTGGTTCTTTAAGCGCATAATCTTAGTTCTAGTTGCTACTGGTCAGCTTAATGCACATTGTCGAAAAAGCTGTGCACTGATAATTGTTCTCCCATAATTCGTTCAGAGCGTTCAAGAGACTGCAAACTCTCACCAAAGCGGGATCGTAGTTTGGAGTAATAGCTCATTGCTTCCTTAGTAAGAGTATTGTACATATGTAATTGCTCTGTGCTTAAATTATCTTAACTTTTAGACTTAGGTTCAGCTGAACATATCGCTTGTTCAGGTTTTACCCGTTTCACCATTTCTGTTTGTATTGCCTTGAACCATAACTTATGAGTTATGACTAGTATTTGTTGCAATGACAGTTCTTTGCTTCATTTTGTCTCAAGCTTTTATCTTACTGTACCGCGAAATTTTGCCCCAAAACGAGATATTTTTTACAGTTATATGCACATAATACCTCTAACTCTATTTGTGGCTCTTGTAGTTGACCATCGATCGACATATCTTGTAAGCGTATATATAGTTGAAATAAATAAATAAAAAATAGTGGGATAACTGTAAAAGTCAATCCCCTACATATGGTTGCATATGCATACGGCCCCTTGAGTCTACCGCTTCATAGATTTGATGAAATGACGTGAATTTGAACTTTTTGACTTGGCTTTAGAGTTGAAGTAAACTATTTCCCTAAGTTGGCAATTAGAGTCCAACTTAACAAATACTCCATTTCCTCTACTTTTTTTTTTCAACTATCGTGATCAAATAGTTTGTCGGTTTGATCAATGGGTTCAAATTGAAGACAAAACACCACACATTATTCATATGGTTAATTTTATATGACATTATGATGTTGGTGCAGTTCTATTCAAACAACCGACGCATTAAGGAACTAACAGCAACTCATGAATCAGATTTATCATTACATCATTGGGCCATCACTATCTGGTGTTCAATTTTTTAATTCCGATCAATGTCATAAATTTTGATCCACGAAACTACTTCTGGATATTAAAAAAAATTAGTACGTTTGTATATCTCATAAACACAAACCATCTCGCACGAGGCGAGATCTCGTGATTCGAAATCGAGAGCTGTTGTTGAGGTTGCTGAGTGGGGTAGGGTTACATGAGCCCTACCGTTGAAAATCAAAAGGAAAATGGTAGCTCGAGGAGGAGTTAGTTGCACCTTAAGTGCACATGAAATCACATCAACAACGGTATGACCAAAAAACCTTAACGTGACCTTGAAATCAAAGATGGCCTCTTTGCTTGCCTATGTCAAAAAGAAACTTAATTAACCACTCCACCAATATATGACACATTAACTCTAAACAATTAAATTAATAACATCCCATCAATCACAGCCTACTTATCTGCCTTCTAACACTCCCCTCAATCACGTGCCTTGATTCTCATCCTTCTTTAAGGAATCCACTCTTCCCTCTACATTTAATTTACACGTACATATACACACACTTATAAGGCAAAAAATACGAAAGAGAAACAAGAAACTGACGATGGAGTTAAAAAGCAGAGATGAAAAACAAGAACAAAAAAAGTCCGTTTCTGTGCTGCAAGGTGATGGGATTTGCAAAAGCAGAATTCTTGCTAGAGAATCCTCAGTGGGTCAATCATCACGTGTGTTTTATCGCTCTAACGAAGGCGTTCCATTTAGATGGGAAATGCAACCAGGAACAGCCAAGGATCCACAACAAGAAGAAGATGTGATTCCCCCAATTTGCCCCTCTCCACTCATGCAGAGCTTGGGCCTCCCTCTGCCTAATCTCGATCGCGGAGACGACGACACGCCGCCACTGAAAACCTCCAAGATTTGGAGGCTGAGAGAAATGGTAAAGAAAAGAATCAACTATGATATTATAAAGAAGGTACGTGGAAGAAATAAAGAGCAAGAAAGCTCTAGGTTTTCTTCGATTTGCTCCTCGTCTTCAACCTTCTCATCAACTACCAGTCGTGTCGTGGATGTTTCCATGGTCGATGGCCCCTTCTGCTGCAGCCCTTGGAACATTCCCGCCATACTGGTTCGTGCTTACATACACACTTCTTTTATTTATTTATTTTAAAAAAATATGTATGTTATGATCGTGATGAGTACTACTGATCGTGTTACATCTTCTATTCTCGTATAAAAAATGGTGGTGAAAATAGGAGGAAGGGAACACGAGAATATATTATTGCAGCCTACACAAGAATGCGTTCGCAGTGGAAGAAGGTGATTTGTTTCTAAGCAGAATTCTGTCCGAAGTTTCCGCGGTGGAGAAGTTTTCTGGCACGCTGCACGGCGGGGATTCGACGGCGGGGGTTCCGTTCGGGTGGGAGATGCATCCGGGGACGCCGAAGGCGGCGGCAGAGGACGAGCTCATCCCGCTGCCCAGCCCCCCACCGGCGGCGCACAGCCTGTCTTTGCGGCGTCCGCGGCCGCGGCAGCCAGCAGCCGGAGATAATAAGGCGAAGAGCTCGACGTGGAAGAAGGCGTGGTTCTGGATAAGGCGCCGCGGTGGGAAGAAGGAGACTGTGAAAATGCAGCGTGAGATCAGCCTTAGATATAACGAGAAATGGGGTGTTGATGGTGATGCTTCTTCTCTACGGGAAACGGCATCGGTTTCGTCGTCGTCCTCGGTTGCGCCGCTGTCGAGAGGCGGCGGTTGGAGGGTGTCGACGAGTAGGTGGAATTTGGAGGGTGGTTTGTTGAGGTGTGGGCCGTGGAGCAGAAGAGAGTTACTTGGTTTTGCAAGAAGAAAGTGGAAGTCGGCATCTTAGCAATGTTTAATTTTTTGATATTTTTTATGTGAAATTTCTTTAAACATTTGATGCTGTGCAGGTTTGAGGTTGAGGAAAATTTGACACTTCTGTTAATTTGTGGCTATCTATGTATTACAATTTATGTTTCACTTTTGTTAATATATAATATGTTGCGTATAAAAACGAAATGTCATAAAGCAAATAATAAGGTTGTTAGTTTTTAAATAATACTCCATTCGCCTTCTTATAAGTTTTTTATGATATCAAAACACACATATAGCAAAATAGTGGGTTTACATATTCTACCCTTAATTAATGCAAAGAAAACTAAAAAAAAGTAAGAAATTTGTAATGATTATAAGGATAATATGTAAAATTTTACTCTATTTTATTATAGAATTTTGAAATAGCACACTTATTTGAGAATAAAATTCATTACGAAGTAGAATACGTATTAGGAGACGAGGGAGTATGTATTGTTACAATTCTGCAATAGATGGTGGGATCAATATCTGAATTGCATGTGCAGAAAAGTATTACTAATATTTGTATGTAACAGTTAATCGTCTATTTATTTTTTTATCATAAAATAATTGAGTGAAAAAGGGGACTCACATCGTAAGATGTATTATGCGTATAGAAAAGATGAGCCGTGAGTAGTTTTTTGTAAAAAGTGGGTTGATTGTGGATAAAAATTATGGGACTTATGTAGGGGACATATCTATAAAAGGAATGTGAACGTTTTTTATGGACGAAACAAAACAGAATTAAGTGAACATTTTTCATGAAAAAAGGAGTACAAAAAGCACATAGGCCAGAACAAAAAACAAAATAGAGAAAAAAAAACCAAAGATCCACCTGTAGGAAAATCTGATTTTAATCTCTCCCGATGATCTATCTTGGATGTTTAATTCACCATACATTGATTATATACCTAGCATGCACCTCTATAATTAATTGCAACACGTTGGTGTTTTCTCGTGTTTACCTGCGAATTTGACAGGAATGAATTGGATCAAGACTCGTGCTTTGATCTTCTGGACTGTGTCCCGATTGGCTAAACTCCAATGTCGAGTGAGGACAATCTATGGAGAGTGCTATGAAAATTCGTCTTCATTCCTCCTTCAAAAGTTTTCGAAAATCTCAATAATGAAAAGTGTGATTCTCGAAAATTTCACTTAGGATTAATTAAGGTTTTCTCTCACCTTATATTTATAATGCAACCCTAAATCTTATCTAGATAGAATTTCTGCATATCCAATAAATATAATAATATCTCTTAAGATAGAGAGGATCAAGATAGAGTCCCAGAGGGACTCTAAAAGGAGGTGGACGATTTTCATCTTAGCTCCAGTCCGGATGGGCCAGCCCAGGGATCAAATGCAAGGAATAAAGATGGACCTCAAATAAATTAATTATATTATGTTCAGCCCAGAATATAAATTAATTCATAAACATTTATTCATGCCACTAGAGAATAAATGCTGACTTACCCCTTTATTTCTGAAGTTGAGTCAGGCTCGCACTTAGACTTAATGAATCTCCGTATTTAAGATATCACACATCCATTAATTATTCACAGCGTTCTGACTGCTTAAAATTATTAATTACTTTAATTCCTTAAGTAGTACCACTCAACCTTATTATTGTACTTGAGATAACTCAACCTGCAGGGTTTAGTACAATAAACCTTTTGAGCTCCTTAAGGGGACGTCATCATCCTAAACGGATACGGTAACTCGACACAGGTAACTAGCATGACATACAAGCACTGCCACTACCCAAGATGCAGAGACTCTTGGGTTATCTCATGTAACCCTCACTCATAACAAGTCAAAGTGATGGTCAGCAACTCATACTCACCTAATACTCACCTAATATCTTATCGAGGTTTAGATTAACGTAAAGTCACCGAGATCTAGGTTCTTCACGACGGTCAGATAGAAGAACTCATTTCAATGTGATCCATCAATACGTCGAGACGCACCAACATAGACAAGCAACCAAGTCAAGTCACTTCTTATCTATACTGATTTTATACCGACAACTCGTCCTCAAGTTGTCTCATTGTGATTCTTTTATATCTCATTAAGCTCGACCAATCATACTGACACGTGATCTACAACACAATCGTATGATCTAGCTTATATATGAGATAAAGGGACATACATATGCAATCAAATAAACAATTCAGATAGGAGATTGTAATAGCGGTAATGAAAACATTGTATACAAGCTCAACCAAAACTGCTTCCAGTTTACAAATCCAACACCACCTTACATGGGTAAATCCCCCTTGGACAAATCATGTAAGGAAAAAGAGCATCTGACCATATTAGTATTCATGAATATTCAAATAGAATCAAATATTTATTTTAATTTTTTTTAAGTGTGTCTTTTGACTATTCAATTCATAATTTTGAAAGAATTTTTTTTAAATCTTATTTTAAATAATATAAAATTATAAACACTCAATAATAGATATAAAAAGAAGATTCTATTATTTCAACTCTCAAATCATAATATAAGCCACACATTCAAAAGTTTGCATAATATAAACAATAATAATCAGATGCATAAACAAAAACAAAATCGATATCAAATTCATTAAAGTAACATCTCACTTAAACCATTTGCAAATGACAAACATCTAGTTTTCCACCAAATTTACAAATCAAGCGATTTGCACCATGACATAAACGCTCTTCTTCTTCCTCCTAAATAAAACAAAAAATAAATATCAATTAGAACTCAATTTTATAAACATACACATTGTGCATTATAATCACTCGAATAGCTTGCAAGTAATTAAATTTTGTTTGTGAACTCCTATTGTATTTTATATTATTATTTATGAATGTGATTTTTAGATACATAGTAAAAGATCATGCCAAACAATTTTTTTTAGGGGGACAAAGTAATTGAATGAGAATAATACATCAATGAATAATACAAATTATTAATTATTTTAAGCAAATATTTTTCATAATATGATATTTATTTCTAAAACTGGAATGATGATTTAAGCGAAAAAAATATAAGTTACTTCATATATCCATCAAAAGCTTGCATTGCTTTTGGTAACACGACTTTTATTAAATTATGGCGAGTGGATAAAGTGGTGCACATTGTAAGATGTATTATATAAAATAATTGTAGATGGTTCTTGCTAATATTTCAAGTTGATTGGTCTCACAATAATAGATATTCAAATAAATCGCAATTTTAACAATAATCCATTTCTCAAGATTTTTAAATTAAATTAATTTTTGCAAACACTGATATTGGAGAAAAATTAAAAATTGAATATGCACTGTAGATTAAAAAAGACGGTACATACAAAACATTCATCTCATCCTTCATATTAGTGGAGCGAAATTTATAAAAACTAAACTAATTTAGTTTCCCATCAAAATGAACTTATAAAAGGCTAACCACTAATAACAAAGCAAAACAATAGCTGAAAATTCCTTTTTTCTCAAAAAAAACCTCAAATATGCAGCAATGGGAATTAAAAACACCCATGAGTCGATAGTCCACCAAAAGGATGAAATTGTTCAATTTCTTCTTCAAAGGTGCACCAATGATATTATAAGTCGAAGAGCACAACATGAGACAACAAGTTATTTTAATTCAGCTTGAGAACAATCTGCAACATTTGGAAAGAAGCAAAACAACATCTTGCTAGAGGAACTCCGTGTTGGATTTGTATATTGAAAGCAGATTGATTGAGTTTGTATACAATGTTTCTAGTTATCACTATTCTGATCTCTTATCTGAATTGTTTACTTGATTGTATATGTTGTCCTATTATCTCATCCAAAAATTAGATCATACAGTGTGGTAGAAGATTACAGAAGTCTGTATGATTGGTCAAGCTAGTTGAGATAAAAAAATGATCACAACTAAGACAACTTGAGGACGAGTTGTTGGTACAAGCTACAATATAGATAAGAAGTAACTTGATTTAGTTGTCTGTCTATGATGGTACGTCTTGACTTATCGATGGATCACAGTGAGATGAGTTCTTCTATCTGACCATCGTGAAGAACCTAGATCCCGTAATTTTATGTTGATCTAAACCTCAATAAGGTTTCAGGTTAGTATGAGTTACTGACCATCACTTTGACTTATTGTGGGTGAGAGTTACATGTGATGACCCATGATTCTTTGCATCTTGGGTGATAATAGTGCTTGTATGTCATGCTGGTTACATGTATCGAGTCATCATATCCGTTTAGGATGGTGACGTCCCGTTAAAGAACTCAAAAAGATTATTGTACTAAACCATGTAGGTTGAGTTAACTCAAGTACAATAATAAGGTTGAATGATACTACTTAAGGAATTAAAGAGATTAATTATTCTAAGCAGTCAGAGTGCTATAAATAATTAATGAACGTGCGATATCTTAAATATGAGGATTCGTAAGTCTAAGTACATGCCCGATTCAACTTCGGTAATAAAGAGGTAAGTCAGTATTTATTCTCTAGTGGAATGAATAAATGTTTATGAATTAATTTATGTTCTGGGCTGAACATAAGATAATTAATTCATTCTAGGCCCATCTTTATTTCTTGTACCGGACGAGCTCATCAAGGCCTTAAACCTAGTGAATTTTCGACTATCCCTAGGAATCCATTTGGGATTGTGTTCTGATTATTGTATTATTTATTTAATGCATTTTCTAGTCTAGATAAATATTATTTGATATCAAAAGATATGAAGAGATAATTATTCTATAAAGGAATTATCTTTACGGAAGAAGATAACTGTTTTATTTATTAGATGTGACAGAATCCTATCACATTAGGATTCTAGGATGAATACTAGAAATACATGGTAGGAGAAAATCAGATTATCCACTCCTCATAGAGATTTTTGAAAATCATAGATACACACTAGGGATCGAAAATTTTATGGTGTTCTCCATAGATTACTTTCACTCATTATTGGAGAACAGACATCCGGGACCTAGTCTAGAAAATCAAAGCCGGAGTCAACAGTTGATCAGATTTTCCAGAATTTTACAAGTAACTACGAGAAAACCCCTATGTGTTGCAATTAATTATATAAGAGCATGCTATGAATATAATCAATATATGATGAATTAAACATTCAAGATTGGCCATCAGGAGCACGGGTAAATCCATATTTTCCATCACTCCAGTGCATTTTCATTCAAAGAAGACATGTAATGTACATAAAGATACAAATGTTTGTGCTTAAAAGATCAACAATCAGAAAGATGCTAGAAATCAACAAAAGCTTGTTGGGAAAATAGATTAAATTGAAATTGATTAAATCACATACCTGTACTTTCAGAGGCAAACAAACTTGGTACTCACGTAATTAGTTTGTGCTATTTAAGGTGTGTGATCATCATTCCAGCGAGCACATAAATTTTCAAACAATGCACAACACAACCACATTGAAGAAAAATGATTTTATACGACCAAAATTGTGGATATATACTACCTATTCCCAAATAAGTTAGAATCATACCGAACATGCAAGTTATCACAAAAGTTATGTTCATGTGTGTTGTGGATAGACCCCTTATTGCATGTGATGGATAAGTTATTTTTGATGGAAAGTTTGAAAATTTTCCATTCAAGACTATGGTTCAAGCAAAGAGAAATTCTAAAAATATATCAAAGGGTACTTTTGAGACAAACATATGCATTCTATTGCAAAACAAGTCATTAAAGATTGTCTCATAAGTCAGGTAATGAATTTCTTTATCTTGTTGTTTATTTACTCTATGAACTATCAACACACATGTAATTCATCATTTAGTTTATCTTAAATATCAGGTTATACTAGCAATAAAAGCTAAATGACCAAGTACTACAAGTAGAGCGATAAATAGACGGGTCGGATCGGTCGGCCCGAACTGATCGGGCTTTTCCTAAAAAATGAGGTGGCCCTGCCCGACTTTACCCAAAATCTATTGGGCTAAAAAAATTCAAACCCAACCAAGCATTAAATAGTATTTCTAGTATAATTTTTACGGACCCGTCGGGCTTTGGCTTGTTATGGGTGGGCTTAACCGACCAAAATTTAATCGAACCTAATTTTATTGAGCCCAACCCGATCCTGGGTCGAGCATGACCTATTTTTCCACTTCTAACTGCAAGTAAGAGGATATTCATTAAACAAGACAATGTCAAACCTCATCTTTCTCATAATGATCCCGATTTCATTGTTGCAGCCAACTCAGATGGATTCAATTCACACTAGTTTGCCAACACCCAATTCTCATGACAAAATGTTAATGATCTAGGTTTTTTTAGAACCATACAGTCACTGTAAAATGATAAGTTGGGAAAGAATATGGATGATCTTTTAAACAATGTGACTACATCGTTTGGTGAACTGTCTGCAACAACACTTAACAATATTTTTCTTACATTGCAAGGTTGTTATACATAGATAACGAAGGTCAAAGGAGGCAACAATTACAAAATTTCGCACATGAACAAGGCAAGATTGTCTATGTTGGGATCACTGCCCGAATGCATTCAAGTGGAGAAAGGACTAGTAAGAGAATGTTTGGAGTATTTAAGCCAGCATGAAAATTATTCTGGTTCCAACTATGATATTGGAGCTCTCATGAATCTTTTGAGGTATTACTTTAGTTTAATAGACTTTTTTGCATCAGTTACAACATAAACATCATACTAAACTATTTTAGTGGTTGTTTAACATGTAACTTTCTGTTTTTTGCTATGTAAACTATCATTTTGTTTTATAGTCTCAACTTCATCTGAGAAAATAATTTATATCATCGAGTTTTTAATCACTTCATTACTGTATAATGTAAACTCCAAAACTAGGAATTTAAGTCCATAGTGTAGCTATAATAGGGCAGAGCTCCAATTTGTTAGGCCAATAATTTAACCCTCAACAATCAATGAATCACATGACACATAATTAGGCCAACAAAATCACATACTCACATACCTGCAAATCCATCATTAGCTTTGCCCATATATTAAACACCCAAATCTATGGCATTTAACTTCCTAGTGGTGATTGTTTATGATTGTTTATATAACAGAGCATAATTGATTAGCTTAACCCCAATTCTTTTTTTTTTTTGATATCATGGGGAACCCGCAGCCGCTACCTTAGGTGCGCACTGGGTAAACCCCACGTTCCTGTGCAATAACCTGCAAACCACACAAGACAGGTAAACCACACTTGGAAAACCAGGTGTGACAGGTTCAAACCCATAGAGGCATTTGGTGGGGTTCGAACCTGTGACCTCTCGGCCACAGGAACCCACCTTAACCATTGGGTTGTCCCTAGGGGACAAGCTTAACCCCAATTCTGTTAAGGCATCATAGGGTCTAAGCACAACAACACAATTGTCCATATGCTAAACCTCATGAACCACATCAAGTGAAGTATCAGTTCATATGAAATGCAGAACGATTCATGATATTTTCAAAACAGAGTAGCCAATTAGCATGAAGACATCAATTATAATATTAGTACAATACAGCAAACCAACTACGCCCAACAAAAAAGCACATACTCAAGCCAACTATGCCCCCATAAAAAATAACATAGTGAGACCAACTACGCTATGAAGACAAATTATAAGTCGAGACGCAAGGTTACGAGAAACACCTGATTAAAGAAACGTCAAAACACTAGGACACCAAATCCCTAGCCAACGAAGAATGCATTCCCTTTGGTCAGCTGATCTTTCATGAATCTCAGAGGATCCAAGTAGATCTTCAATTCTGGAACCACGACATCAAAGCTTTCCCATGAATATTCAACCAATGTTTCAAAATGCAAGCTTTGGCTCATTTTCATAGTATCCAATGAATCCATAGAGGATCAAATGATGAATCTAACGTGGGAGGCACATTTTGAGACACTACTGGAGAAGAAATGGAGATGGCGCAAACCCTAGGGCTTATCTTTTTTAAAAACCGAGATAATGGTATAGAACCTAAGTCGAAGGATGAATCGAATGAGAAAGGTGCATTGTGAGACATTGAAGAACGAAAGGAGACGACGCAAAAACTAGGGTTTGTCTTTTTCAAGAATTGAGAGAATGGTTTAGAAGCTACGACCATCTCCAACCGTTGGCTCTATTTTTCCAGCATCTCTATCTCTATTTTACAGTCGAAACAGTAATTCATCCCCAACCATCTACTCTATTTTACAGCAGAAAAAGAATCTTCTTCTTTCTCTATTTAAGTTAAATGTTTTATTTTGTTTTTTTAGATCAACCTCCAATAATTAAAATAAAAAAACTCCATTATTAAAACTTAATATTATATTAATGCAATTAAACATAAATTAAAATATACATAAATAAAAATACATAGTTCAAGCTTACATAAAAAAAACACAATTAAAACTTACACAAAAGAAGAAGAAAACATAGGTTACATAATAATATACTCTAATGATTGATTTGGATACGATTGGCGATCCAGCATGACGTGAATATTTTCGTCAAGAGCAACAAAAAATTCTTCAAAAGCGAGAATAACACCACCAGACAACTCTAGCTATTTTCATAATCTATTTCCGGACGTTGGAGCTTCCGGTGGTAATCTATCTGATTATTAGTTGTGTGTTTTAATTTGTGTCATCTTTAGTTACTTTATGTAATTTTATTTGATTTTAGTTATTAATTTCAGCTTGAGTTATTTTATTTAATGTTTGGTTTGAGTTAATTATGTAATGTTTGGTTTGAGTTTTTTATGTAATATTTGGTTTGAGTTAATTTTGTATTTCACTTTTTTGTATATTTTGTGTAGTATTAATATTTTTTAAAACAATCTAAAACACAATTTAAATAATCAAACATATTAAATAAATAAATAAAACAAAACCACTTCAATCAATATAGTATACATCACAAAATAAAATAAATAAACATTACTATATATTGATATAGTTGAAGAATGAAAATTAACAAAAAATAAAATAAAGGAAAATGGATAGAGATGCAAATAGTAGTAGCTCTATCTTTGAAGATAAACTTGCACATCTCCATAATAGAGAAGAGATTTGAAGATGGGTTGAGAGACTTTTCTCCTTAAAATAGAGATAAACTCTATTTTAAAGCTCCCATTGGAGATGCTCTAAATCGATGGTTCAGTGTGTAATGGGTAGATAGATGGTGGGTAGGGTGGTGGATTAATTAAATGTGGGCAGATGGTGGTTGAGATGCTAAGTGTGGGTTTTCGATTGATTTAGGTTAATTATGGGATGGGCCGTATTAGTTTTTTGGTAAATAGATCGATAAGTTGAGGGAAAAATTATGAGATGGATGTTCAAAAGAGAAAAATATAATTTTTATGGATACTTCAAAAAGAATTAAATACAAATTTTTAATGGACGGAGAAGTACTATTTTTGGGAATGATTTCCCTTTTATATAGATATATAAATACATAGATTACTATTTTCAATCTTTCCACGCAATATGAATGTAATAGTTGTATACCTATTGGATGAATGATTTACTGTTGGATATTCTACATATACCAACTCAAAAAAAAAATCTACACTTACATATATTGCGTTTGCTATTGATTAGATGCGATATCCATTGTATCATAAAATATTCTTAGAGCATTACAAAATGGGTCTTCTTATCTCCCTTCTATTTATTCAATGGTATATTAAAAGAGATTTTATAAAGATATAAATACAAACTTAATTATTAATGAATTTTATGTATTGAAACTTCATTAAACATAATTTATGGAAATATAAAAATACCTTAATATTTATGAAATCCAATGCATCGAAATACTTATTTTCAATTCAATTTCATTATCGACTTTTGGATCCGCCCTTATTTGGGGTATTCTTCATCTATTAGGTTTATTAATTAATTGCTCACCGAAATTATACAAATAGTTAAACAACTCATCCTAAACTACTGAAACATAGAGTTACAGAGGTGCTTAAGCTGGTACTGATCGATTTTATTTTATCTTTACTTTTTTATTCTTAAAAGATTGTAAAATTTTTTACATTTTGTATGAGTTTTGTGTAAAAGCCTGATAATCAAATCAAACCAAATCAAATGAGTTCTCCCATCTTCATATTCAAAATATAGAAAATACGTCTATAGTTTATCTGACTGCGCCCCATGCTATGACAGTACCAGATTTGAAATATATGAATGAGAGGACCAGATTGTAGGAATACGGCGATACAAGACAGCAGCATGTGAAACATTTCTGGAGAAATGTACGTATGCAATTGTTTTCCGACGCGTGGAGGCTTCGAAACCCATTTTTAAATTGAAACTAACTGATGTATAATCCTCCACGATCTAACTATGATGCCTATGTACAACAAAACAGAAATTATCAATTTAGTCCCCTAGGAACAGTCCAATGGTTAAGGTGGGTTTCTGTGATCGAGAGGTCACATGTTCGAATCCCATCAAATACCTCCATGGGTTTGAATCTGTCATACCTGGTTTTCCAAATGTGATTTACTTGTCATGTATGGTTTGCAAACTATTGCATAAAAACGTGAGGTTTATCCAGTATGCACCTAAGATGGCGATTGTGGGTTCCCCATGATACCAAAAAAAGAAAAGAAAAGAAATTATCAATTTAATTTTGCTTTAATCCCCTCCGTTGAAAAATAAAGATCTTTATGCTTATCTTCTTATGAAATTTAACGAGCAACCAGGGGCTAATAAATTATTTTTAATAGTAAGAAATAATTTATTGGATGTAGATGAATTAAATATTGTGGTTGGAAGTCTTGGAGAATATTTAATGACTTGGGTCAGTGAACTTGATAAAAATATTTAGAGGTTACAAACACCACTTCATAGAAATTATAAATAGCGGCAACTTTGCTGTCATGCACCTATTTTTATACTACCAAAACTATGCAAACAAACACGACCTTCACTAAATTAGTCATAAAAAATACAATGAACACTTCACATAATTTTTCCTCCTACCCTCCCTTCTTCCGCCCAAACCAGAGCGCTGACAACGGCCAACAATCGAATTCGGATCCTAAACTAGATTCTCTAACCTATGCCGAACCCGGTTCTCTTCCATTGATAGATTTTGAAACCCTGAACCCGGCACACCTGAGTCAAGTATGCCGGGAGTGGGGCATGTTCAGGCTGACGAATCACGGCGTCTCCGTGGAGCTGTTGGCTCAGCTCCACGATCACGCCAACAAGCTCTTCTCAGAGAGCTTCGAATCCAAAGAGGCCATTCCTACTACTCCTATGCTCTACTTTTGGGGCAACCCTGCTCTCACCATGTCTGGAAATTCTCAACAAAAAGGCCCTCGTGCAGACCGCCACAACTGGTTAGAAGGTCTCAACGTTCCACTCGCAAAAATTTCTCACTTTCATTATCAAGATCCACTTCTTGAATCTTTCAGGTTAGCTAGACGTCATTTATTTTCTTTTCTTTTCATTTTGTCAAGATTTAATCATGGTTGGGTTTTTTTCCGATTTCATGTGTTCTGGTTAATTTGCAGTCACGGGACACGTAAGGCCACGTGTGTAGTAACAATTCCCCTGGTTGGAATGAAATACGAGATATGGTGACGAGGATAAAAAACAAAAGTATTATCAGAAGAAAATCTGGATGAATCTTGACTTTACACTTTTACTGCAGATGATTGGTAGTTAGTTAAATCAAGTCGATCGCTTTATGTATTTCTAACTGGAATCCACACACTCATTTGTCCTGTCCAATTTTTTCCAATTAATCCTTAATTTTGACGAAAAAATTACATTTTCGGAGGTATTAATAACGCTGCCTTAAAAAGATATGACCCAAACTAAGGTTAATAGTTTTGAATCCCATTTTCTTGAATTTTGTATTTGGTGGGTGGGGGGTGTTGTTTGGTTGCAGAAAAGATTTCTACTTTTGGTTCTTGTTTTCACAGAGTGATTAGCAGAGAATTTGCAGATGTTTACTAGAAGAATATGGAGACCACCAAACAAGGCTGGCAAAGGCCATATTCAGCGCCATGGCTGAAGACCTCAACTTCCCTTCGACAAAATCAGCATCCTACCTATCTCCGGCCACCGGAATTTTACGTGTCTACCGCTACCTCCGTTGCTCCGCCGCGGAGCAGAGATGGGGAATCCATGAGCACACAGACAGCTCTGTGCTCTCCATAATTCATCAAGATCAAGTGGGAGGCCTCCAAGTTTTCAAGAACAATCAATGGCTAGATGTGGAGCCCATTCATGACACTCTTATTGTCAGTCTTGGAGACATGATGCAGGTTTTTTTTATTGTCTTTGGATTTTGTCCCATTATTTGGTGGAATTCGAACTGATATTGGTAGCGCGTGTTTTAGGCCATGAGCGATGACAAATATGTGAGCGTGACTCACAGAGTAAAGGTGAACAGGGTGAAGGAGAGAGTATCGATAGGGTATTTCGTATTCCCGGCTGAGGATGGAGTGATAGAGAGCTCCAAGTACAAGCCTTTCACTTATGCCAATTTCCAAGCGCAGAATGAACTCGATTTGAAGACCGTCGGGGCAAAAATTGGCCTTCCCAGATTTCGGAAGGAGCAATCTTCTTATGACAGCCTTGTTTGAGGCAATTCTATTGGATCGTGATTGTGTTCGTGTTCGTGCACGTGTCGTGATATAACCGACATTGGTTGGAGGAGGGGGGCATGGAAGTGATGTTGGCTTAAAACTTTTGTTTTTTATATTAAAAAAATCCTTCCTTTCCATATTCGTTGTTGATAGTGAAGAGATGAAGAAGTAGAGATAGATCGATAATTCTATGTATTTCATTACTCAGAAATGTACATTACATATAGGGGAGTTAATCTCCTAAATATGGAAATATAATCACTGCAACATTATTACTTATTCTCCTTATCAATTAGGATCAAATCTAATCCCTAATTACTCGTTCTTTCCAACACTCCCCCTCAAGTTAAGTAGCGGGATTTTCGATACTTAACTTGCCCAATATTTTTCCAAAAATCGATGAGTTCACTGCTTTGGTTAGGATGTCCGCTAGTTGTTCTTCCGACTTGACATGTGGCAATTCGATAATCTTGTTCTCAATCTTTTCTTTGATAAAGTGTCATCAATCTCCACATGTTTTGTCACGTCGTCTTTGGATTGGATTCTCCGAGATACTAATTGCGACTTTGTTGTCACGAGAAAAGCTTACACGGCTTAAGTACGACCAA
The DNA here is from genome assembly GCA_036937905.1 of Salvia rosmarinus. Lineage (NCBI taxonomy): Eukaryota > Viridiplantae > Streptophyta > Magnoliopsida > Lamiales > Lamiaceae > Salvia > Salvia rosmarinus. The sequence goes on from CM072823.1 coordinate 36,449,732, forward strand.
TTCCAATTCCGTCATCAATTTCCTTAACCATAGTAATTCGGTTAGTCCGTTCTTGATTCCACGAATTGACCTCTGCACAACGATAGTGCTACCACCTTCATTTCTTGCTCCTTCATGTGACAAGATTTCCTCCCACAAAGGTAAAATATCCCGACGTGGATCTTCCATCACTCGGACTTCCTCCCAATCTGCATCGGTGAATCCACATATGTCCAGTGTCCATTCTTCTCAAATATTAGCCCGTATTAAATTGTTTTCTTCAAATATCGACAATTCTCAAAACGACTTCCCAATGTTCTTCTTGTGGTGAGTGCATAAAGCGGCTCACCACCCCGATTGAATATCGATATCCGGTCTCGTATGAGAGAGATAGATCAGCTTCCCAACCAGTCTTTGGTATCTCCCGATGTTTGCAGGTTTAGCTCCTTCTACAATCTCCATTCTATGATTCGTGATCATAGGTGTCTCAGCTGGTTTGCACTCGAGCATTCGATTTCAGCAAGCATGTCGAGTATGTACTTCCTCTGCCTGATGAAGATTCCTCGATTAGATCTAAGTACTTCGATCCCCAAGAAGTATTTGAGTGATCCCAGGTCCTTCATCTCAAACTCTTTAAAGAGACAGGATCGCAATTCGGCCATTTCTTCTTCATCATCCCCTGTGATAATCATATCATCAACGTAAATGATAAATGAGTGATTTTACCTTTCTTTTCTTGAGGAACAACGTGTGGTCGAGTTACTACGAGTGTATCCATATTTCTTCATTGCCTCGTAAACCCGCCAAACCACGCCCCGGGATTGTTTCATCCATCAAGGTCTTTTGAAGTTGACATACTTCTCTTCCTTGAAATTCCTCGGTAAACCACGGAGGCGCCATAAACACCGGCTTTTCGGTTTTCCATGCGAGAAGGCATTAGTCACGTCGAGGCGATGCAGCGGCCAATCTGTTAGCGCTATTGAGAATAACACCCTCGATGTGTTGATCTTTGCTCTTGGTGAAAAGTTTACGAGTAGTCGATCCCATAAGTGCGAGTATACCCGCTGCTACAAGGCGTGCCTTGTACCTCTCAATGGATCCGTCGGTTTACGTTTGATCGTAAACACCCATCCGCATCCAACAAGTTTAACCCGCTGGGAGGTTCAACATTGACCAGTGTTGTTTCTCCTCGGTGCATTCATTTACGTAAGCATCGCCTCTTTCCGATGTTCGTGTTTCATCGCTTCCTCGGCATTTGAGGAGATCCTCCTCTGCATATAGCGCCGTGCCGTGCGCTCTTGCATTTGGTAAGGTTCCGTGTGTAAGTTCGCAACTCCATATCGCTCTTTGGACGAACTACCTCGGGGAATATCTCTTTCAGTACACCTCGAGTACTCAGAGGTGGTAGGATGTCTTCTGTATCACCATCTATCGTGTTGTCCTCCTCATTATCTGTAACACTAGCAGATTCCACAGTATCTATAGTATCTTGAATGATCATGTTCGGGACTAACCTCGGATATCGGTTGAATCGGATCGAGGGGTGGTGAGGGATCTCGGTGAGTAAGAGTGTCCGTGGTAGTGATCACGGTGGCTCGGGTGGATCCTCGGCGGAAGCAATTGTGAGGAAGGATAAGCCAACTAAGGAGTCTCTATGATTGCCTTCTTTACTAAGGAGTCTCTATGATTGCCTTCTTTACTACCACTCTCCCCGACTCCCAAGGTGGTTATAGTAAAATTGGACTCTAGAAATTACAGGTTCATAGTGGTTATGATTTTCTTTGTATTGGGATCAAAACACCGATACCCTTTTGATTGATCCCATACCCAACAAACACACATTTGGTGGCACAAGGTGACAACTTAGTTCTCTCATGTTTGGGATATGAACAAACACGAACACCCAAAACTTTAGGAGGAAGGCTAAGAGTTTGGTATTTTGGCTTGTTTGGCTAGGACATCAAGAGGGTTTTCATTTTAGAATTTTGTAGGAAGCCTGTTAATCAAGTACACGGCTGTACCTACAGCTTCATGCCAAAGAAAAATGGGTACCTTAGAGTCAATCATAAGAGCCCGGGTAATTTCCAAAATGATCCTATTTTTAGTTCGGCTACCCGTTTTGTTCGGTGTGTAAGCACATGAGGTTTGATGTACTATTCCTCTTATTGCAGAACTCAATTAAGGAATTGTTGACAAACTCCACGCCATTATCGAGCGAAGGATTTTTATTGTGGTTTGAAGCGTGTTTGGATCATTTCAATGAAATTGGTAAACTTTTCAAAACCTCGATTTATGCCTCAAAAGTAAATCCATGTAGTTCTAGTGCAATCGTCGATGAAAGAAACGAAATATTTAAGTCCATTCCCCACTAACCGGTGCCGGACCCCAAACATCAGCATGCACTAAATGAAATATGGAATTCAAACGAGTATTCGAGGGTTTAAAAGTTTGCCTATGGCTCTTCGCCAAAACACAAGTTTCACAGTAAAAATCTCTAGGAATCACAAAGTTTGGAAATAAAAGTTTGAAGTAACCCGACGATGGATGTCCTAATCTCCGGTGCCACAATTGTGCTTCTTCTTTTGAGGACCCTTGAGTCAGCATCACACTACCATTTTGGATTCTCCCGTCTACATAGTAGAGACCTTGTTCCTCAGTGCCACGCCCAATGATCCTCTTCGTCCGAATATCCTGCAAGAGACAAAGGTTTGGGTATATGAGCAAAGTGCAGTTCAACTCTTTAGTCACATGACTAACAGACATCAATTTCTGTGAGAGGCCTGGAACAAACAAACAATTAGATAATTTCAGATTTGGAGAAATTTCAATTGTTCCGGCTCCAGCAACTGCAATCAGTTCTCCATTTGCAGTTCGGATATGTGTCTTGGTTATCCTACTCATCTCACAAAAATCCGAAAGATCAGGAGACATAGTGTCCGTTGCCCCACAATCAAAGATCCAGCCCCGTGTGTTTATTTTCCCTCCATTCTGTACACTTAATGCAGCGGAAACATTTGAAAGGCAATTAAACCGATTATGGGTGTCAATGTGAGGATATAAACATTCCCGGGGTGGTTTATTAATTTCAGAGCAATAATTTGGGCCATATCTATAATTCTTATTAGATGAAGGGCTAAAAGGGAAATTGGGGTTTGGAATAAATACCAAACCCTTACCTCTTCCGCCACCATGATCCTTCTCTGCGAATACCAAACCCTTACCTCTTCCGCCACCATCTTCATTCTCTGCGAGGACTCGTGCTCACGAACTCCGGACGGCCTTTGGTGCTAGTTCCGGTCTCCACAGTTCCCTCCCCTGTGAGACCGCCCGAGTCCTCCGCCATGGCTTCCGTGTTCTCCGGTTCTTTGTGGGCGACCTCAGTTCTCGCCCGCCATACCCAGCTGCGAGCTTGGCACGAGGTCGAGCTCTCTTCTCGTCCCACCGGTCGGGATATCCTACACGGAGAAACACGTTTCCGTGTGTGTTTGGCTGCTGCAGCGGTCGTGCACCACAAGCCGCTCTTATCCTCCTGTTGCGCCTCCGATTAGTTTGCGAGCCTCCGGTGGTGGTTCTTGTGAAGTTTTTCTCTGCCGTCGAGCCGATGGCCGTGACCGATTTCGCCCAATGATGTGTCTCGGCACATTACGTGGGTGGCGATTCGGATGCGGCGGCATGATTTTCCTTCGAGCCACCTCCCGTCTCACCCATCCATGGCGGCATCGGTCGAGGCGCGGGATTCTTTCGGGATGTCGCGTCGGATGGCGTCGTTCTCCTCGTTTAATCCGCGAGGAATCGAAAAGCGACCTTGTGTTTGTGTGGTCTCTCCACTGCTTTACTCCCTCGTCACAGCAGGATATTGGGTCCTTTTGGCATCGATCGATGCTAATCCACAGCCCATTTATTTTTCTGTAATAAGTTTCCAGATCTGAATTACCTTGTGTAATTTTCGCTGCTCTTTCTTCCAGGTCATAGATCAAGTAAGGATCGGCCTTACTTTCAAAGGTCACTGCGAGATTATCCCATAAGGCTTTCGCAGTTTGGTGATGTGCGAAATCCGCAATCAGCTCGTCCTTCATGTTTTCGATTATCCACGAAAACACAATCAGATCCGTCTCCTCCCATTCTCGATAGCCTTTACTTTTCGGTGCAGGCGGGTCGTCGAGAATGTGAGATGTTGCTCGTCTGCTCCCGATCGCAACTTTCATAAGTCGCGACCACAGTGGGTAATTCTTTCCATCGAGCTTGAATGTCACTGTGACATTCTTGCTCGTCTTCAGCTCTGTATTTCTGGGCTTCTCGTCGTCTGACATTTGTGGGTGTATTTTCTAAAGCAATGATGATATTTTTCTGAGCTTTTTCTCTACTGGCTCTGATACCATGAAGAGATGAAGAAGTAGAGATAGATCGATAATTCTATGTATTTCATTACTCAGAAATGTACATTACATATAGGGGAGTTAATCTCCTAAATATGGAAATATAATCACTGCAACATTATTACTTATTCTCCTTATCAATTAGGATCAAATCTAATCCCTAATTACTCGTTCTTTCCAACAGATAGTTTCGTGAAAGAAACTAGCAAGTAGCAAGAGCAGAAAATATTGTGACTTCTAGTACGCAAATGAGTTTATTGTTAAATAAATTTTAGTGTTTGGCATGAGATGCATATCTACAAAATGAATGACGGTACATAATTTTATAAACTAACTTTATTTAGCTAACAAGTATTATTTTTCTTAGTTGAAATTCTCAAAGAGCATTATGTTTGCAAAACTTTTTCTATCGAATATTGAGTGTATGGCGGGGTGGATGAAAAAAAAAAACTGTCGTGGGGACTGTGTTTTCGATTTTTTCTTCGAGAATGGTAGACATCATGCGATTTGCTTCATTGTGGTTTCTTGCATATAACAATTTGCACAAAATTTGAAATTTGGATAATTTGAAGATCTTATAAAAATAAAAATAAAAATAAAAATAAAATAAAATTGAATTGATGGAGGCTTAAAACCCTCCTCACCTATACATGTGTCCGTCCATGAGTGTATGACAATCACCACGGAGATAGGGATGGCCAAACTTAATTTCCCCGGTATTTATGTATACAATTCGAATTACAGTCCTCTTAGAGATATCAAAGAAAAAGTAAACGAACTTTTAGAACAAAATATGTTGGTTTGTATATTGAAAATATATGACGTTTTATGTTTCTATACAATGTTAACAATTTTATCATTACTCTCCTATCTGAATAGTTAATTTATTATATATGTAAGTCCATTTATCTTATCATAAAGCAGATCATATGTTGTGTTGCATATCAAAGAAGATCATATGATTGGATTAATCTTATGAGATATAAACTACTATCACAATTGAAATAGCTTGAGGACGAGTTGTTGGTTTAGACTGTAGTGTAAATAAAAAATAGTCTACTTTGATTACTTGTTTATACTAGTACGTCTTTTACGTATTAATAAGGATCACAGTAAGATGAATTATTCTTTCTAGCAGTAATGATGAATCTAGATCTTGGTGACTTAACGTAATCTAAATCCTAATAGGGTTTTAGTTGTATATACGTGCCTGACTCTCTTTTTGAGTGTTATGGTTGAGAATTATGTAATAACTCAATATACTCCGCATATTGGGTATATGAGATCTGGAAATATGTATTAAGTAATTGTATCCAGTTTAGGTTGATGACATCCCCTCAATGAACACAAAATATTTATTGTATTAAACCTTGTAGATTGATTTTATCAGATACGATAATTAAGTTGAACAATAATACTTAAGAAACTAATTATTTATTAAATAATTTGAGTTGTTGGAAGTTTAATTAATTAATGAATGTACAATATAGGGGTGAGCAAAATCAAAGCAAACTTGAAAAACTGAATCGAACCTAATCAAAATTAGCGGTTTGATTTGGTTTGTATAGTAAAACTGTGCGGTTTGATTTCATGTTTTGAAACCAAAACTATTTTGGTTCGATTTTAGCTTGAGAAAACTATTTCGATTTTCAAACTGAATCGTCTGAAATATATATTTATTTATAGTTTATATAAATTATGTTTTATAATATTTTGGTAATTCTAAATCTAAGAAACAATAGCACGGTAACTGAATAGTTTCATATTCTAAACCTACGAAATACTCATTCTGTCCCATTTAAAGTCTTCCATTTTCTTTTGGACACAGTTATTTATGAGAAATGTATAAAGTAGTTAAAGTAATAAAAAGTATGTCGGGTCCATACTTTTTGAAGGATAATTACTTTCTAAAATGGAATGAGACATTTGTAATGAGACAACCCAAAAAGTAAAGTGATATATTTTAAATGGGACAGTAGGAGTCATTAATAATATATTGGATTACTGGCACATCAATACATAAATTTTGGGTCAATTTTGGTTTTCCCACAAACTTTAAAAATTATCACAAAATACAAAAACTTAATGACTTTAGTATTTTTACCAGGATTTCAAATTCATGCCAAATTAGACATGACTTGGTATCTCAAAAATTTACTATAGACTAAACGGTTAGTGATATAAACAACATCATAGAGAGGACATAAAATATCGTCGTTCCATCAATATAAATCAGATTTTTTTATTTCTAGGATTCATCGCGTCAACTCTCATTACAAAAATCAAGTCTTCTCGTTTGTTTCATCGTCTGGTTCTAGTTGGGAACAAAATAATCGATATCCTCTCTCTACGATATTGTTTATATCACTGACAGTTTTGTCTGTGGTAAATTTTGAGATGTCAAGTCGATTTAATTTGACTTAAATTTAAAATCATGGTAAAATAACTAGAGTCATTAATTTTGTGTATTTTGTGCCAATTTTTAAAGTTCGTGGGAAAAACAAAATTATCCAAAGTTGATGTATTTAAGCGCCAATAACCCTAATATTTTTATATAAATCATATTCTATCATTTAAAAAAAAACATTGATTTTATTTAAATCAAATCTAACTTAATCTAAATTTTCGGTTCGGTTTGGAAGACCATTTCGGTACAGTTTATTTTGCATTTTTTTAAAGATTAATTTTTGGATTTTTCGGGTTTGGTGCAGTTTAGATTCGAACTACCCGAATGCTCAACCCTAGTTCAATATTTTAAATATGAGGATTATTTAAATCTAATAAAAGCTCCACTCAAACGGAAGTAAAGAGACAACTCAATATTAATTATATGGTGGAGTGAATTAATATTTATGAATTAGTTATGTTCTAGGTTAAACATATGAAATTAATTTATTTGATGTTCATTTTTATTCCTTATATTAATCTCTGGACTGGTGCACTAAGTCTGTGTAGGACAAAAATTCAAAACCTACAGTATTTAGGTCTCCCTATTATATTTATTATAGAGGTGGTCTCATGTACGGACGTCTGTATGTACGAATAATGATACTTTTTTCAGTACAAATGATACTTTTCTTCAATATAAATGATACTCTAAATTACAGTGTAAAAAATAAATGATACTTTTCTTCAATGTAAATTATACTTTTCTTAAGAATTAATGATATTTTTATCCATCTGCACCGTGCAAACGGATGTACAAGAGTTTTTGTGTTTATTATAATATTATTCATTCTGAAATATATTATGAGATAAATACATTATCTTTATATATATATATATATATACACTACAAAAAAACACGCGAACAGCGACGGAAAAATCCGTCGTAAAACATCAAAAATCCGTCGTAAAAACAGATCTGCGACGGATCAGAGACGGATATGTACCGTCTCTAAAAGCCTCGTTGTTACGCAGACAACGACGGTAAAAATTCCGTCGCAAACTTTTGAAACGGACTAGCGACGAAAATATCCGTCGTTGATAGATTAGTCGTTTGACTCGTCGTTTGTTACGTTGAATTAACGACGGAAAAGTCCATCGTAACTAACGACGAAATTGTTTCCGTCGCTAAATTATTTGGGCAATTCAGTCGTAGATCCGTAAGTAAATAACGACGGACTTTTACGTCGCTAAATAATTCCATCGTAATTGAGTCTCGGATCCGCCGCATAGCGGTATTCGCTATTCCGTAAGTAAATGGCCGCAGACATGATTCGACGGATTTTTTCCGTCGCTAACTGAGTCCGTCGTAGATCCGTCGTTGTTACACCACGACAAATTAGATTTTGTTCCGTCTCAGAACCGTCGCAGTTCCGACTTAATTCCGTCTCTATTCCGTCGCTATACTTAAAATATTTCGACAGCCAATTTCACATTAGATTTTACCCGTGTTTTTTACCTATTCAATACATCCACAATCATCACAAATTCATCCACAATCATCACAAATCCAAATCCAAATCAACAACATCCACAATCATCACAAATCCATCCACAATCCATCGAATCACAATCCAAATCATCACAAATCCACAATCCAATCATCACAAATCCACAATCCAAATCACAAATCCACAATCATCCACAATTATTCAATACATCCACAATCGATAATTCACAACAACTATTCGATGCGGGTTATAAATCCAAATCGATTCAACAATTCAACAATCCAAATCCAACAACAACAATTGACATATCCATAAATGAGTAAAAGCGTAAAGATAGGAATCGAAATGGTGGAGGGGTGGTCGAGGTCGATCCGCTACTCGAGCCCGATAGGAATCATTGGAATGCCTCTGTTGAGCTTCCATCCGAGCTTGAAGGCGTTGAAGCATCGTGCATGCTCACTCTGTTGTGCTTGAATCCTCGCCTCGATCTGCCGCTCGCCTCTCTTTCTCCGGCCGTAGTTGCTCGACCATCTGCTCTCTCTAACCGCATCGCTCCTCCATGTCCGTCGATGCGCTCGATATCCCGGAGACTCCATACGAGATGTCGGCTGCAGAGCGGAACTAAGTCGCTCTCCATGAATATGCGTGAGAGAACCGACCAAACAATCTCTTTTCTTCGATGCGGCGCCTCAGGATACCCTTGAGGATCTGAGTCCTATCTCTTACAGGCTCTCATCGCGACGGCTTGAGTCAAAATCAACTGGTCCTCCACTGCTCCTGTATTTGCGGTAAAATCGTTTAAGTTTCCAAATAGAAGTTATTTTTACATCATTACCATATTTAATATTTAATCTACTTACCGCGATGCTACGAGCCTTCCCATCATATAACTTCCATCGGGGCGACATGATATTTCGAAAAACATCCCTGGACCTCGAAATATGGACTCCACGTTCTCGGCCTATTCATTCATTCAAACATTATTAATGTACCGTGGGTAAATGATAATAAGTATTTGTGTGCATATAATAGAATGCAGTTGCTACTTAAAAATAAGAAAATTAAACAAGCTTCATTAATGATGTTTTAATCCAATTAGTTTGTGGCGTCTAATAACAGCAATTAACAGTTATGATATATGTGGTAGGAAGAAGAACAACATTAAAACCTAAATTGAATTCGAAAAACAAAATACTTACAATCTTGGTAGCATAATCTAAAGCACATCCGGAGCCACCCACTTGTACTTGATCCCGTCCCCTCACCATCCGGCTCTGTCATCCTACTCCTCCTAGCTTTTCCGCCTTAGTCTGCACCTCAAGTGATTCCAATAATCACCCACGCAGCCAATCCGATCACGGGAATGAATGGAGGTGGCGCGTCGTCGACTCTGCCTCTTGATCTTATGAATAAGATCCTTATATCTCACTTGCCGCCTTTTGGCACCATGCACGATGAGACTACTTGATGAACAAAGCGGCGCGTCCATGAAATAATTCGAAGCATAAATTTGAAAATGATACATTTGAAATGCACATTCGAAAATAATACATTTGTTGGGATCGAAAATAACGTGAAAGTAAGGTCTTATATGGGATCTTATAAGACTAAATGACTAAATGTTATAGTTCATTAAATTAATGGATTGATGATATAAATTATTAGTTATCAATCATTTAGTAGTGAAATCAAATTATATTATGTAATGTCAAAAGGGGTGATTATGGCAATATATAAAATATATGCACGGCGTATAGCGCAATGGCTTCCGCCATATTTGGTCATCCTTTATCCGACAACGGCGTTACATGTTTGGAGCCTTATGAGAAGAGCGAGGGACGGTGCCATGCCCTTCACTCGAAGCTCCATTACATAAGATTAGCTAATCGGAACCCAAATAGCATCCTACCATACAACAAACCTCCTACTTTCACGGCAAACAAAATACACAAGACTCTTGAGTTCATACAACTTACAATCTATGTTCAATGTCAACAAAAACAAGGTTCTGCATATGCTCAAACTCTATTGAAAAGAATTCACACGACATGCTCTCCAATTCTTTACAATATATCACTTCATAGTGAAAGTTTGAGCAAAACATTTTCTATTTCAAAATTTAGAAAAAGGCAAATAGCCTCTAACTACTGATTCATAACGTATTGCTCATAAACCATCGCCGTCAAAATAGCTACTTAATCATCGGTTATCACAAAATCGGGCATTCGCAATAAAATCGATTCATAATCTAACGAGAATGCATAGAGCATAATTGACCATAAAATTCATACATGCGGCTATATGCTAAAGAAATGCTAATTAAAACCCATTTCAATCTACCAACAAGCAATAATCGGTTCGAAGAAGAACAAAAACTCCCAATGCACAACCAAACATCATGATCCCATCATACAGTGAACAACCAACAACGAGACAACAAACACAAACAAAGCGCAAATCGTCGATCTAATATATACAAAACCAAACACCAAATATAAATCTTAAAAGAAAAACAATAACGAAACCTCATAGGCTTTGGAGATCCAGCCCGATCCATCTAAAACACAAACTAATACAATTGTTTATTAAAAATAAGAACTCGAGGTGAGACACAGGGTATAAAACAAATGAAAATAACTCAATTTTGAGGCTAATTTCCATTCAACTTAATAAGAAATTTTAGAAATATAAGGTTGAAACATTGGGCGGATACATATGAAATCCAATTATTACTTTTATTTCTATAATGCAATTATCTTTTCAATTGAATGTAAATCGATAATACTAGAAGTCTTGAAAATACACCATACTCGATCCTCGGGGACCAATTTCCAAGCGAAACCCGATGGTTCATGACCTTCTTGAGCGACTCGGTAATCACATATGCAACATCATGCGATGGACATAAAATCCTACAATTGAGTTAAAATAATATACATTATATTCAAATAAGTACAATTGAGTTAAAAATAATCTAATTTGTAATATCCGAATTTACGAACTTAAAATTTGAAAATAAAAAGTAGTTCTGAAGAAAATAAGAATGAAAGTGAGCGTCGGTAATTGACAATTTGAAATAGATCGAAATTTTCTTTAAAATTTCAAATAAAATAATTTTAAACAATAAATAAATATGTTTTAGGTATGTAAGGAATATTACTACACTTAGAAAAGAAAAGAAACATTTTCTCTAATTGATTCATTATTTTCAAAACTTATGTGCTTATATGATTAATTTATGAACTTGGCATGAGATCACTTTATATTATGTGACAAATGTTATTTTATTTTACATATAGTATATTATTTAGCCAAGTATTATACTAAGAAGGAAAAAGAAATATTTTTCTTATTTAATTGATGACTCGAAAATTTGCATGAAATAAGATTAATTTGTGAATTAATTTGTGATCACATGATTTTATAATATGAGTTGTCATGTTTATCTTGTATTACATGATAAGGTAATTATCTTGGAACACCTAGCATTTTCAAAATGAGGTGGAAATGATAAGGTTTGATTATGACATTTAAGATAAGATATGCTATGATATTTTATAATATGATAAGATAAGGTTGTGACTAGATTATGACTAAGCTTAGGATAATGTTTATCTCATTAAAATGTGTAGCAAAGTGATAAGCATCATGAAGGATAAAATTTATTTCTAGAAATACATCATTTCGAAAATGATGATTTTGTGTAATAAGTTTAGCAAATAATTTAATTAATTATTTAAGCTTTAGTATTGGATAAATATCATGGAATATAGATCAATCTTATCATCTAGAAGCTATATAAATTTCGAAATTTAGGAATTAAGGTAAGATAGGAATTTTGGAAAATTAATTCCTAAGAAACCTAATTTTCGAAAAAATTAGGAAATTGCGAAAATATTTCAAAACTTATTTTATGGTATAAGATCATTATATTTATGTAATTCATCATGAAAATAATATTGGTTATGAAAAGAATGAAAGTTTAATAATTTATCCTTAATTTGGATTATTTTCGATAACTTTACTAAAGTATATGAAATTGATCTTAATTAATTTTCCTATGATCTAAATTATTATCTAAGATGAATATTATGTCATATATCTATTAATTGGAGAAAATAAAATATTTAACATATATTATATATAGGGGGCGAAATTTTTTACTTTATGGTGTGAAATGTGTATAAATATCATGCTATAATTAATGGGAGATAATTATTATGATCTTATCATGTTATGAGTTGTAAAGTAGAGATAGTTAGCAATTAAAACAAGTAACCTATGCTTTTTATTTAATGTAGCCGAAAATTTTGACTTAGTATAAGGTTGGAAATAATTATTAAACTCTTAAATATAATACCTTATCCTATAGTTGAAATTGTTGACTTTTATAATATGATATTATTATAAGATAATACTATAGTATAAGGTATAGAAAAAATAAAAAATTAAACCTAAGATTGTGAAGTGGCCGAAAATACTTATATATACTACATAAAGTATTAAATTCTTTATTCTTTGATTATTATAAGATATATTAATTAAATAATTAAATAACATAATAAATTATAGAATAAAATAAAATAATCATCTCATGAGCTATAAGAGGTGGCGAAAATTCTAGAAAATAAAGTATGAGTTGTAAATTAATTTTTACACCTAAGTATTTTATGATTTCAAAAAGATAAGATAAGATATGATAATTAATGTATAAGATAAGGTCAAATTTGTTTCTTATACAACTTGCAAGGTTCAAAAATTAAGAAGATAAATGAGTTGCAATTTTTGACTTTAGAATAAGATATTTTATAAAGTAATGATTAAATATACTTTATAAACTCTATAAATAGGAGACCACCCCCATTACACCATACCATGACCGAAAATAAGAAGAAATAGGAGAGAAAATAGAGAGAAAAAATAGAGAGTGTTCTTCATAGTGTTCTTGATCGTAGAAAGAAAAACGTCATGACGTCGATCGAATTCGATCATAAGGTTAGAAATCGTACCAACTTGTTATACATGTTAAATTGTTAGAAATTCATATATAATATATTAGGATACTTATTTTCGATATTTATGTTGAATATATGCTATATGTTTCAAAGTATGTGTTAAATTGTTTATATGATGTTTATAAGCATGAATTATCAAACTAATACAAAGTTAAGCATGTATTAAATACATGATGATATGACCGAAAATTAAGGAGAAATCATATGTTGATGTATATGAATTTTAGTTGTTGTTTTGAGCATGAAATAATGATAGTTATTAATAAACAAGATTGTATGATTTTATGTGGAATTTTTGGAAAAACCTAAGTATATATCCTATTAATTTGAAAATTATAGAGTAATTATATGATGAGATATAATTCATGTTTTAATGTTAGAATAACATATTGATGATGTGATTAATAATATAGTGTTATATGAATTTATTGGAATTTCTAAAATTAATTGTACTAAGTCTATTTTCAAAAAAATATGTACTTAGGACATATTGAGAATAATTCATGATTTATGGAAATTATGTCATATTATTATTTTATGATGATAATAATATGCTATATGAATTAATTAAAATTTTTGGAAAAGTTTGGATAATTATTTGAAATTTTGAAAATTATACTAAGAAGGAATCATGATGTGAAAATTTTCTATGTTATGTGATACATGGATTCTAGGTTAGTAATATGTGGAAATTGAGCCATATATGTGAAAATCGAAATTACAAGGGTATAGTTGAAATCGATGAAAAAGGAACATATCGTGTAAAATAATAGTTATATAAGAAATACATGAAATGACGATAAGAATAAGTTGAAAAGTTATGAACATACAGTATATTGATACGATAGTACAATCTAGCGTTGGTGATAGAGTTGATGTTAGTCGTTCGTTGGTTCGAATCGATAATCCTTGCAAAGCATAACGATATGCTAAAACTTCGTTTCTTACGTTGATAAGGTCGACTCGAAGGAGAACAAAACCGAGAATAGAAACTAGTGACTTAAGAAACCTTAAGTCCTCGGGTGGGCTTTCTTATCAAAACCATTCGAGCTTTTTGAAAAATGTTTCTTTGTTATTCTTGTACTATTTCTTGCAAAATTTTGAGATACGATATTATGCGCGAGAAAATGTTTTGTGTTTTGTATATGTCCATTCGGGTTGCACAGGCGGCGAGGAGATTCTGGTCGGGTCTATGCTAGAGGAGTAAGGGAGAAAGCTAGCTAGGATTGTGTACGTGTTGGGCCTCTGAACATTGGGCGGTCATGCTCTGAACATTTGGGCGGTTAGTTGCGTCCGGTGTGGAGACCTCACTCCGTGCGTTTATCCATAGCCGACTTGGAATATCGTTGTGGTTGTTGTGATATGAAAATGCTTGTGGCGATGATTTTGAGAAATGAGAAAATGTTTTAGTAAGAACAAGGCCTTTTCAAATAAAACCCTTGTGTCTTCTGCGTGGTGAGGGCGATCTGATATTTAGTAAAATAAAAATGTTTTCGGCATGTGTCCATTGGGTACATTTGTACTCACCGCATGTTTGTTTTAAATGTGCGGGTTGAGCGGTGATGGGCGGCGGGAGTTGAGCGGAATCCTTTTTGATAAATAGTATGGAGCATTTGGTTCACCTTGAGAATGCATCTTCACATGCATATCTCACACGTTATTCAACGCCAAACTCTTGAGTTCCCTTATATTTTGATATTATGTTAAGATCTCGAATGCTTTGCTAAAAGCCTTGTATTAGCTCTTGTTTTGCGGTACTTTTGAACAAATCATTTATATAAGTCATTTCTTTCTATCCTTGAGTTATTTCATTATTAGCATCTATGTTCCTTCACTTGAGAAATAAGTTGAAAGCCTATTCTTTACAAATATTTAACCCTAAGCCCCAAGTAGCGATCCGGTAAGGTGGTGGCGAATCGGGCATTACATAATAAACTATAGGTGCCATTGACAATAGTCAAGGTCTTCTTCCCATCGTCGTCTGCGGACCTTTGCCGACCACTCTCCTCCACCTATCGTAAGTCCTCCTGCCGAGGCGCCAACTCCTTCGTCGAGGAGGTAGATGCGAGAAATATTCCTCGATCACTAGGTGGACTCCTCTACCTCGTCCTCGACTTGCCATCGAAAATAGATTTGATGCGTTACTTTAATAATTTTTATTCTTCAAAAGTTATCAATTGTCTTTGAATTTGGTTTTGTTAGCTATTTGTTTAAACATTGTCATTGGAAAAGTTACATCTACAATATCTTTCAAGGTAATTCTTGTTTCTTTTCCTATAAAGCTTTTGACAATAGGATTCATTGAAATGTGTTGTCTTCAGAGAAAACTTACTTTCTTATGCTTGAATGATTGTTCGGTTGTATTTTAGGCTTATACTTCTAAATTTGCGGATTGATGTTGTATTCGTTGATGTGTCCTATTGCATGATAATATTTGAATATTTTTGCTTATCAACGATGTGTACACATTCATTATCTAATTGTTATATCTAGGTCGAGTATCGGTCCTTGACCATGGTTGAGCATCCAAATGAAATCTTGAGTAGAAATTGTTATGTTTTGACAAAGAGATGTCGACAAAAAAAAGAGAGAGGTGCAGGGTATTGATTATACCTTGAAAAGTCAAGTGCAGGAGAAGTTCATCACTGTGACATAATTCGACCTATTCATCTCCATCATAATCATCATCATTCGATGTATTATCATTTTCGATTAGATAATTCATATGAATCGATTCGAACAATTCATCATCTTAGGCGATTAGTCATACGCTTCTTCTATGTCTATCAAAGTGCCGTCGGGATGAACTCGTGTCATGTCATCATCAACCACTACACTTGTAATTAAAGGCATTTCATCCTCTTGAAATGGCGGAGGTACTATCGAACTAGATGATTCATACGAGACTTCCACATTAGCTCTCGCTTTAATTTTGCATACATCCCACCAATCCTTTGTAGATTGTTTTAAACTCGGATAAGGACAATAGTATACTTGAGCGGCTTGTGTGGCGAGGACAAGCGGTCCATACTTATTATACCTTCGTCTATAATTCACGAAACCAATTTGTATTCGGGATGCGCGATGTCCCCAATCGTGATGGATCAAACCACTCGCATCTAAACATTATTACGGTCTTCATAGGTAGCCCATGGTATTCCAACTCACAAACCTCCGATAATCGCCCATAAAAATCGAGTTCATTCTTATGCACCATAAGTTTCACCTTTAATGCACACACCACTGTTCATGGTGGCTCTTTGTGTCCCGTGCTCTAACGTGTGAAATTTATACCCATTTATGTAGTACCACGGATACGTCTTAATCATGGAGAAGGCCCTTTTGCTAAATCGATATGAATGGATTGGCGACATTGTTGGTATGGTCTTTGACCTAAATCCAACAAATCGATAAACATCTATCAATCGGTGATTAAATATTACAAAGGTTACGGTTAATGGGATTATATACTCACATATGTATCAAACCAATGTGAGAAGTTTACATCGATTTCTTTTGAATCTCGGAGGAGGAGATCCGTGGATGTAATCTTTTCAAGAAATCGATAAACAAACTTCAAAAACAAATAGTTATAATTAGTATTTAAATAGTTATATTAATTGAAAGTTATACAACGTGAAATTATAAATACTTACTTTAAATAGTTCTCCAGAAACTTCAACATGATTCAATAGCACATATAATCGGCGACATCATACTCACTCGAATCTAGATATCTCTTGACATTTTTCCAAAAGGCGGCCACCTTGTGAATATTGAAAGCATATCCGGGAAGTCTTCATGCTAATATCTCCCCAACATTATAATTGTGAGGCACATTCTTATGTTTCGTTCTTACGTGACCCTCAAAATAATAAGAGCAGAATGTTGATGCTTCTTCTACTAAGTGCGCATTGCAAATAGAACCCTCCACTCGAGCTTTATTTCTCACGTTGTTTTCAACTTACGTAAGTATCTATCAATGTATATAAAAAGATTAATAGTTATATGTGTATATTTATACATATGGACAACAATTGTTAAAGTGAGCGTTTTACCTTTGAATGGATACATCCATCGGTATTGAGCAGGTTCGGCAATCGAGCTTCATCGCTAGATGGACTGGTAGATGTTCCATTGAATCGAAGAAACTAGGAGGAATATCGCTCGAGCTTGCATAAAATAGTGGAATATTTTCTTGAAGTTTGCACATATCCTCAAGTTTGATGTTTGAGAGGTGAATCTTTGAAAAATAAACTTAATTCATTCTTGCTTTCCAAACATTAGGTGGGAGAAGTTCTCGAAATGCGATCGGGAGTATCTGTTGCATAAAAACATGGCGATCGTGACTCTTCATCCCAAACATCTTCAATTTGGTCATGTACACATACGCCCATATTTGAGACATACCGTCGGAAATCTAAGACCTTTCACCCATTCGCACAAGACTTTTTCTCATGTTTGTCAAGTGTGTAAGAAGCTTTTGGATACTTGCTGTCGACTCATTCATCTTCAACTCTGGTCTATTGCAGTAGAAATTAAGTTCTTCTCTTGATTTGCTCGTATCTTTCGTCTTACGGAATATTCATCACGATGTTGAACACATTATCAAATACATTCTTCTCTATGTGCATGACATCCAAATTATGTCGAATCAAAGAGAACTCGATGCAGTAAATCGAGAATATACTCCGCTTCCTCCAACCACTACCAAAATATTTGGAAATACTACTATTTATTGCATCACTACCCATTTGATCACCTTCACTAGTCCCATTCCTTCAATCCTAGATAATAGTTCTTCTCCGATGGCGCTTGGTGGACTACTAGTAATCACCGTATTCTTCTCGAATCCTCTTCTATCCATACGAAATGGTGATCGGGATTTAAAACTTTCGATGATTATCAAACCATGACTGTTTACCACTTTTGGTAAAGTAAGCGCTTGATATCCTCCATGCAATGTGGACAAACTATCCTTCATTTGTACTCCATCCGGACAACATAGAGCACGCAGGAAAGTCATTAATTGTCCAAAGCAATGCAGCACGCATCTGAAAATTTTGTTTCAATGAGACATCATAGGTAAGGACACTGCTTCCACAAATCTACTAACTTTCGAAATTAATGGTTGCGAGAACACATCAATCTTTTCTTTTGGATTACGTGGCCTGGCACTAGAATTGTGAGAAACATATATTGTTCCTTCATACACATCCATGGAGGAAGATTATAAGGAGTAACTATAACAAGCCATGAAGAATATTGTTGTCACGATTGACCAAAAGGTTGGAAACCATCGGTCGAAAGACCCAATCTAACATTACTGAATCTCGATTCAAACAAAGGAAACTTCATGTTCAAATGCTTCCATGCGGTGTATACACGGATGGCGCATGACCCCATCATCGATCGACGATGCATGCCAGCGCATATTCTCAGCTGTAGCCTCGGATGCATACAACCTCGTAGTCGAGGAGTAAGAGGAAAATAATACATCTTCTTACATGGAATTTGTGATTTCTTTCGAGTTTCGGATGCTCGATTATTGCTCTCAAAGCGTGGATGCTCACAAACTTTACATCTCGTCAATTCGAATCTTGTCGCGAAGAATCATGCAATTATGTGGACAACAATCTATCTTGTGCCTGAGACAATCCCATACCACCCAACAATTTCTTCGTCTTTGTAGAAGTCATCGGTGCAAGATTACCATCTGGTTTGTCTCTTTCATGAATTACATTATTTGATCAAAACCTTTCGGATATATTATTCTCGACTTTCCAACTCGAAGTCGAGCCACAGCAGACAATTGTGAATGGTTTGAGCAACTTTGCACAACGGTTTATCGGCGACGTCAACATGTCGTAAAATTTTCGTACCTCGACATTTGGTTCCTCTTGAGCTCGGCAAGTTAAGCGAGGACCAGCAGCATCCATTACCATCGTCGTCGTACTTGATTGAGGTTCGGTGATCTTGCATTGTCGGATCTATACTCACATTTGTCTCCCTTGAAAGATCCAGTGTTATAATTTGGAACAAATCCAAATTTTGAAGCGTGATATCGCACGGTATCTTGTACTTGATAAGGTATATTATTGCACTTCTTACAAGGACACTTGATCTTTCCCCATCCATGAATGATAGTTGATTACTAGCAAACTCAATGAAGTTTTCAAGTCATGAAGAAAATCATGATTTAATCCACCACAGTACTAAAGCGCTTATACATCCATTCACGATTACGACTCATCACGAGGAAGTGGAAATAGGATTCGGAAGTGAGAGGCAAATGTTCTGTCATGGGAAATGGGATTACGGGTGAGAAGCAAATCTTGGGAGATGAATGTTCACAAATGTTGGGAGATGAAGTGAGAGGCAAATATTCAGTACCAACTACTAAGCCCGACTTTAATTTGGTTAATGATTTGGAAGTACATTTGGTTAATGATTTGGAAGTACATTTGTAAGAGGAGAATTTAGGTGAAAGAGATGCGCATAACTCTATTTATTGGTAAATAGAGGTATCTGACATAATTTTCTAATGTTTGGTTATGTTAGGATAATATTTAGATGCAAAGGCGGTATACTCATATTCGGATCCAAGTCTATTTCTCGTTTCATAACAAAAGGTTCTCACGCTATAGAAATAGAAATGCACGAGACATATACTATATAAAAAGTAACACGGATGCATGTCGACATGAAACTAATTTGTAGAGGTATAAAATCGATGCATAAATATAAATCACCAAATAGAAAAGTTCACATGATTAGTCTTATTTCTCTTTGATAAAAGTAGCAATCACAAAATTCGTCTCTAACCCCTTCACGTGTGGGACATGTGATGTAAATGATCACAACATTAATATATATAGCAATACATATAAATATTAATGGTGTGACCACTTACATCACATGTGAAAGGTTAGAGAGGAATTTTGATTCTCTCTTTATCAAAGAAAATAAGACTAATCATGAACTTTTTCTATTTCAAATATGCCATGTTGTCCAGTTTTGAATTTTACGAATATGGATGAAGAAAAGTACATTATTGTTACGATGTATATCAAGAAAGATTGATTAAATTCGACAAGCGAAATTACGTGGTTCACTCACAACATATTAACTAGCGGACTACACCCTAGATTATGGCGAGTTTGCATATTGGTGGGCGAGCTCAATTTTACTATTTGGGCTGGTAGGCCTTATCATATTTTGTGATTCTCGGCGAAACGACACACTCGGATCTGACTATGTAAACTGAACTCAATCGAGTCGAAGTCTCTAAATAATCCTTATGCATATTCATTTTTAGATGGATGGCGACTGCAATACTATGAATGATCAATCAATTCAGAATGCTAGTTCACAAATTTGCTCCTGAGACTAGAAAGTATAATTACTACAACATTAAGGCTACGAGCCTTCTCAATGCTGAAAAACTTAAGCGAGATCATCTCAATTTCAAATCCTATGACTTTCTAAGTATTCACAAACATATCATACAAACAATAGATTTTATACAAATACATACATATATATAAATCAACAAATATAAATTATTTGTATATATAATAAAAAAACACAGATGAGCGGTAGTGGTAGAGAGTACAAGGCAGAGGAAGCAGTGTAGGTGGTATTAACGTTAAATATTAAAGTACACACTTTTGAAATATATGAATAATTTTATATAATAACACTTATTTACTTGTGGAAAGGCGATCGACCATACTACTCAACTTATACATGTACATATACACAAATTACATACAAAGTTGAGAAATCATGCTTGCATGCACTTATGCATGCATATATATACAATCTATTTATATTATGCATTATATCAAGTTCATGTACAAAGTTAACTTTCATGTACATAAGAACCTCATATATATCACATACTTAACTCGATTGATTAAGAACTATCGATTTAAAATAAAGAATCTCATATAGAAGCTTCTAAATCGCAAGAAAAGTGGAGGCTTTGGGGTTTGTCTTTTTATGACCAATAAGCATAGGTTGGTCATCGTGTATACTATTTCATTTATTTAAACATAAGTTTCTATTCACATAAAAAGGTTAGTGACCCATTTTGATTTTTAGGCTCTAGTCGTTAGAATTTGTACCCTCGCCTCCTTTTCATTTTTTCTCCAAAATTTTATGTGGATAAATAATTGAAGTGGATAAATAATTGAAGTTTATTTATCCACTTCAATTATATATTCGATGTCTATAATTGAAGTTTATTATAACTTAGCATCGTTATATTTTTATTATTTTATCATAACACTAAGGATATGATTATTATCCAAACCTTTTATATTATTATATTTATAAAGATATATTGGAAGATTGGCGTATTATGTATTTTAAGGATACATAGAAAGTATTTTGAACTTTGTATATCTAGTACATAGAAAGACATGTATATTCCAAATATCAATAAAAGTTATAATTTCGCTATATTCTTGATATGATTTTTTATATATGCATAGTTTTCTTATTGTTAAATTAAGCTTTGGTGCCTTTGATGCGCATGGAAAGCTATATGATTAACAAGTTGTGGATATAATAATTAGTGATCGATTTTAATAATAACCAACGGTAAGTTTTAGAATTAAATGAAATTATGTATTAGTCGGTGATAGAATATAGTGATTAATATGTGAAATCAAATATTTGGATTCGAGTCCATCGCTAACTTAAATTTGTATATTTAATTGAAAAAGAAAAATAATTAAATGAGTTCATTCAATCTTAATTATTGCTTCACCCGGAGAATTACCTTATTGATGGAGTCGTTTGATTTTCTACCCTTAAAAGACCCAAAATTAATGTTACCATTTACCCCAATTTCACTACTAGAGTTCTACCCTTCCTTCCGATCCACCGTCACCCAGCAGATGACCCGAAGCCGTCGAGCCACCGTCGGCCTTGCTTCCATGAACGATCGGAAAGCAGTGAGAATGTTGAGATCTGTTTAACGTTCCAACTCAGTGGTGTTAAAAGCATGGTGTTTGTTGGCTGGTAGTGGCTTAGCTAACAATTTAAACAATGTGTTGTAACAGATCACTTTTACAACGAAGTGAGAAGAAGATGGTTTCAAGAGGCATAACATGTGTTGACTGCAGCATGGAATGTGAGAGATCACATGGGAGCGGGGAGGATTTTGCGTATTGTCGACCGATTCTTCAAAATCATGTTTGGCAAAGACCGCTCAAAATTTATGGTATTAAAACTCCTCTCTCCCTCTCTCTCTCACACACACAAATACACAGAGCCTGTTAGCCCCTCTATCTATTCATTTTCGTTGTCTCTTAATAGTACTCTTGTTTTTGTGATTCTGTTTTACTTTTTGGTTTTCTGGTATTATATTTTGTTCTTTTGTGATACTTTATTTTGGATTTAGAGTTCGTGCTCTCTGTCAGTGCATTATTTTTAAATACGTTATCATCTATGCATTCGTTGAACCATAAAAAGACCACTAATCAAATAAACTTCAATTATTTATCTATGCATACGTTATTATTTTTAAATAACCACTAATCAAATTTCATTAGTGTTGGAGTTTATTGTGTTGCGCATAAATCACGCTTGTTTCAACTACCCCAATTAAAATTATTTCATCAAATTCAATTAAATAAATAATTTTTAAAAAATTACGTAATGATGCATTCGAACCTAAAATTTTTGACGTAAAAACATTTATAAATTATTATTCAAGAATTATATAAATAGCGGCCCCAGTTTAATCTCATTAAATAATGTCAAAAATAATGTTGTCCAATGAAATGCTATGCATTGGTATTCAAATAATAAACCGAGCATATCATGTCCTAGCTACAACAGTTTATTCTTTCAATTACTATATTGTTCGACACTAAGTTAACATATGAAAGGTACTATCGACTTCAAACTCTATCTATATTGCGATATCATCACCGTAGATAAACGAAAAAATTTGCCCGTTGAATTAACGTGCATTACTAATGGTGTTAACATCAACCATATTGCGTCTGTGACCTTTAATAGTTCAATGATCTCTGTAGAGATTGGAAGTGGATCATAGATTGGTTCGGATCCACAATGAGCCATATGCCACGGTCAAATAATCGAATACCTTTTACCTCCTAGACTAGATGCTAAGTTGTTGTCACGAGGATTAATAACTATCGTATAATCAAATATTCGATAAATAATATGAACATCCATTTGCATCCAATATACCAATACATACCAATATATCAATACATACCAATACATACCAATATGAACATCCATTTGCATCAAATCATTTAATTATACATCCAATATACCAATACATACCAATATACCAATATACCAATATATACAAATACATACATATATACTCATAATTCCATATATACAAATACATACATAAATACATACATATATACCAAATGTTATACAAATACATACATAAATACATACATATATACCAATATATAAATCAACAAATACATATATACAAATACATGTATACATATATACTCATACCTGGATGGAAGGCGGCGGTATGTGTGCAGGTTAAATTTGGTAGAGGCGGGCTTAGGCGCGGGGGTGGGCTGTGGTACAGGCGGCAGGCGGCGGCGGTCAGGAGGGCACGGGCGGAGAGGCGAGCCGATCTTGGCGTGAGGGGTGGGGATGGGAGCTAGGGTTTGAAGCGAGTAATGAAATGGGGAAGAACGCGTCGTAATATAATTTTTAGCGTCGGATTAGCGGCGGATACTTTCGTCGTTATAATTAAAACACTTTAGCGACGTACTAACGACGGAATAATGTTAACGACGGACATTATCCGTCGTTAGAATATGTGAAAATTAAAATGGTAAAATCCGTTAATATAACGACGGATTACGTAAAATCGTTAAGACTTCACAAACGGACTAACGACTCAATATTCCGTCGTTGTAATTCTTGGCATAAAAAATAAAAAAATTATTATTAACGACGGAATATATTCCGTCGTAAAATTATTAGAATAAATAAAACTAAAAATAATATTAACGACGGAATAAATCCGTCGTAATAATAATTAAAAATAAATAAATAAAATCCGTTAATTTCTGACGGATCGTGACGGTTATTTAAAGTCTACAATAAAATAAATAAAAATCGTTAATTTAACGACGGATTTTTTCCGTCGTTAAATACAACGACGGACAACGACGTATTTTCGGCGTTATATTATTTTCGATCGTTAAATACGTCGCAAGTCCGTCGTTATTTTATTTCGTTAGAGTTCCGTCGCTAATCCGTCGCTGTATTACGACCCAAATTTTTAACGTCGCTAATCCGTCATTGTTGGCGCATTTTTAGTGATATATATATATATATATATATATATATATATATATATATATATATATATATATATATATATATATAGAGTTTGTTCAAATACGAACCATTCTTATCCTAAAACTAAGAACCAAATGAATTAGTTATGAAAGTTGATGAATCCGTTGAGAAAGTTAATGAATTCATAAATTGAATTTTCACGGGTTCGAATCCCATGAGGCGAAAATTCTATTTTTGGATTCGATAATTTTTCAGTGATTCATCAATTTCACAATGAATTCATCGGTTTTGATTCTCACGTTCTCACAATAAAAATGGTTCTCACGTTAACCTCCCATATATATATATATATATATATATATATATATAGTGAGGTTCAAATAAGAACCAATTTTAACGTGAGAACTAAGAACCACTGAAATTATTTACGCACAAAATGAATTTGCTATGAAAGTTAATGAATTTGTTGGAAAGTTCTTGAATCAAAATTGAATTTTCACCGTGATGAATCCCATGAAAGGCGAAAATTCCATTTTTGGATTGATAACTTTCCAGTGGATTCATCAAGTTTCACTTGAATTCATCATTTTTGGTTCTCACGTTTTCACAATAAAAATGGTTTCGTTAACCTCCCTATATATATATATATATATATATATATATATATATATATATATATATATATATCATTATTTGTTAAGGAGATAATTACCGGTATATATAGACACTAGAGGGACGAAAATAACCCTAGTTTCAAAGGGTTTTAGTTCTCTCATATTTTATGAAGAATATTTTCATTCAATATTAGAATATTCAGGTGACGAGATACAGTTCAGAACATCATAGCTGAAGTCTGATATTGATTGCCTGTGTCAGAAGTGTGCATATTTGTCTGTGAACATCTATACGTTGTATTAAATTAATAAAGAGTATGTTATGATCATAATCAATCTATGATGAATTATGATTATCCAAAAAAATCCTCAAAAAACTTGAATTTGTAATTAATTTTATATATTCCTACAAAGTAATGGTGATTCATATCCAGCGACGAAGCCACATTATAGAGAGGTAGGTCAATTGCCCCATCTCATTTTTTTTGAAATCCTTTATATCTCCATATTTATGTGTTAAATTATAAAAATACTCAACTTTTGATCCACCAATTTTTTTAAAGTAGAGGCAATTATAAAATAAAATCAATATTGAATAATATAAAGAAAGATGAGATATAGTAATTGATATCTATTAATCTATTCTATATTTTGAGATGGATTAATATCTACTTTTGATATTTCATATATTTCTCATACAATATCAACTATTAGTCTTCGTCTTCTCCAAAAATATGAGTATTCAATATACATACAAAAGATATCACATAAAATTATTGTAAAATACTTCATCCGTCCCAATATTAATGGCACGTTTTTTACACGTAAATTAAAAATAGTTGTGTTTTATGTGTAAAGTAGTGTGTGACACGAAACTCGAGACATTTTTTAGTGTTAAATTGTTTCTTTTTTAAAAAACGGATCAACTTAATGGAACATCCCAAAAAGGAAAACGAGCCAACAATAATGGAACGAAGAGAGTACTATTTAATTTGATTATATAATTTTTATAAAAATTGTTAAAATTTTACTATATATTTTGCCCTTCCTGTCTTTGGGGTCTGGCTCCGCCACTGTTCATATCCCACATCGGCAACATAACAGGTGGACTACCTCACATAGCATATATATTAAAGCATTAGGGCTTTCGTTTAAAGCATGCAGACGTGCGTTTCGAGCCCACCATGAACTATTCTTTCGTCTTTCACTAAAGAATAGCTTTTGTCCGTCGCAAACAAGCGACATACCTCAATTTTTAGAAGGTAACCGTAAGGGATGAACTCTTCCTAATAAGTAGATTACTCTGTTCAAATCATTAAATATTTTGAACGTTATGTAAACAATTGTTTGGTTGGTTTCATTTATAAATAATGACGACCAATGTAGACATCTCTCTCATCTTTTGGTTAATTGTTAAATCAACTTGTAAGTGTTTATGACGTTGGCTGTTGGTAGGAAAGTTGACTTTTGGTAGCAGATTTAACTGTTGGTATAAGAGTTGGCTTCTGGTAGGAGAGTTGGCTATCTGATTGGAGTTGTCTGTCTGGTAAGAGTTGGTTGTCTGACATGAGTTGACATCCGGAGTTGACATCTGACATATGACATATAGCAATGTTGATGATACTAAAAGCAACCGATACTTCAGAGAGTTGGTTGCAGTACAATGACATGTGTCTGTATACGTGGATTAATCACAGTCATTCTTTATCACATACTTAATTTATACAGCGACGATTATGAGATATAGTTAGATAAATAGATTAATAGATATGTGATTAAGCATATAACATAGCACACTGATAATAGAATGAGAACATTTTTTCGTCTTGTGACAGTTATTAGGGAGATAAGTTAAGGGGAAAGAGAGAGATATACCGTGTATTGTGTTGTATTCCTTTCTTGATTCCGATAGATTCCGGCTATCTTCTCGACGATGCAATAAATTTTAAGCTCACCTACTATGGACGTAGATCATTTGATCGAACTAAGTAAATTCTTACGTTGTTTTTTCTTGCTTTATTATGTCTAAATCTCAACACAAGTTAATGAGAAAAAAGTTGAGGACAATAAATAAGTTAATTATATTATTATACATTTGATTGAGTTAGTTTCTTTTTACAGGGGAAAGATGATGGAGAATTAGATGATACATAAATAATAATTACTTAATACCAAAAAGGTCGAAAAATTATTTGGAAATTAAATTTAAGGGCTTGAGGGATTTTTTTTCGGGGAGGATGCAGGAGGGTTTTGACGTTTTGTGATGTGGACAGGTTAGTTGACGTTGCTCACGATTTTTTTTAAAGTACGTTATCCATTTAAGGCGGGGAAAGCTTTTGGAATATATTTGGATTTTTTTTAAATAACAATATTAAAAGTGAAATTTAAATACTAAGTACTAAATTTTGAAAAAAGTTAAGTAGAAACAATTAATTAAATTATTTTTCTAATAGACAATGAAATGCATTTCGTCTTAATTGGTAAGACACTTCTTTTCCAAATAATAGGTTGGGTTTTTTTTTTGATATTTGAGTTATCAGGACCGAAGTAGGTGCAATATGTGTGAAGGTGTGATGTAATTGGGGTTGAACTGTGACCTCTACCAGCGAACTCACTTAACCATTGTTGTCGCAGGGACATTTAAAAGGGTGCAACAAGAGGACTTCAGGGGTCACCCATCCTAATCTTACTCTCGCC